>CM077286.1:2884609-2889609 GCA_039654925.1 Anguilla pacifica
CCAGCATGCCGTTCTGTCTCTTTACTACTCTTCCCAGCATGCTGTTCTGTCTCTTTATTGCTCTTCCCAGCATGCTGTTCTGTCTCTGTGCTTTCAGGCTGGTCTTTTTGGGGTTCTGTAGGGTCCTCCTCTCTGACGTTGGAGGGCGGGGCACTGGGCACTCTCTCTCTCTCCCTTTCTCCAGTTGTGCTGCTGCCCTGTGCCACGCCCTGTGCCACGCCTGGCACTTCGGCCGACGCCCTCTTCTTCACCCTCATCCCGACGGGAAGCTCCCTGCTCCTCCAGGACTCGGCCACTGCACCGCCCTCTTCTCCATCCCCATTCCCCCTCTCAATCCATCCTTTCTCTTCCCCATTCCCCCTCTCAATCCATCCTTTCTCTTTCCTGCTCTTTCTCTCTCCTCCCTCATCCCTTTTTTCTTTCTTATCATCCCTCTCTCCTTCTCTGCTCTGGCTCTCCCTCTTTCCCACTTTTTCTTCTTCTCCGGCCTCCTCTGCTCTCCTTCCTTCCCTCCCTCCTTTCCTGCCCTCCCTTTCGGGCTTTTCTTTCTCTTTGTCTCTCCTCAGGTCTCCTTTCTCACTCTTGCTCTTTCTCACTCTATTTTCAGTATCTCTATCCCCCTCTTCTTTCCTGCTCTCTCTGTCCTTCTCTCCTTTCGTTATCTCATCGCCCCTCTCCGGTCTGTCGCTCCCTCCCTCCTGAATGATCCTCCACTCTGAGGGTTGCCCTGTTCTGCTTGGGGCCTTGAATGGATTCCTCTCCTGGGGGAGTCGGCAGGAATGAGACTCCCCATCTAAGGGGGGGTTCCTCTTCTCCACCTCCACCTGCAGGAAAAAGCCACAGTGTCATCACTATGGCAATGGTGCCATCGGTATAGCAACAGTGTCACCACTACGGCCACACGGTCATGACATTAGGTTGGTGCTCAAAATATTAAAGTGGCAATACATAATCATGACTGGAAAACAAAATCACAACATGACAAATGTGTCATGATGGCAAAAACACATGACAATGTGACAATGACACTGGACCATAACAACAGCATCAAAAGATGATCTTAATGCCACATGGAGAGAGGACCACTGCAGTGTGCTTGTCTTAGCTACAGTCATTAATTCCAGCTCAGCTGAACCAATTAATGAGCCGTCTAATTGGGAGTTATTCTGCCACCCCTGACCCTGAATAACAGCTGGAGTTATTCTGCCACCCCTGATCCTGAATAACAGCTGGAGTTATTCCACCACCCCTGACCCTGAATAACAGCTGGAGTTATTCTGCCACCCCTGACCCTGAATAACAGCTAGAGTTATTCCACCACCCCTGACCCTGAATAACAGCTGGAGTTATTCTGCCAGCTGCCCCACAGGGCAGGGAGAGAGGGGTACAGGGTACAGGTGCTTACCCCTTTCCACGGGACACTGCCACACCACCTCTTCCCTTCACTCCTCCCCAAAACACAACGGAAAAACAGCCTGCCACACAAGCAAAGAGCAGACGCTTATTTTTAAATTGCCTTTTAATTTTTACATATAACCACCATAACCCCCCTGATTTCTTGCACACACAAACCCACACACACACACACACATACACAGACCTGTACCTGCCCCCCCTCATACACACCTGTAGCTGCTTCCCCTCACACACACACACACGCACACACCTGTACCTGCCCCCCCCCCCCCCCCCCCCCCCCCCCCCTCGCCCCCACACACCTGTAGCTGTTTTGTTGCTGGGCCAGCACAAGGGCCTGGAGCTCCACTACAGACTCGTCGTGGTGCAAACAGTGAGAGGGAGGAATGCTGGTGGAACAGAGAGAAAGACAACAGTTCTGCCGATAATGGTCACAATGAATCGAGCAGGCACAATAGCAAGGTTTCCACAGAACAAAATGTATGGAGTTATTTAAATTCACATTAAACACACAATCTCGAGAAAAACATTACTACTGATAGTGAACTCTTGACGTTCATAGACCAAGTTCAGTATAACAGATGAACCCTAGACATCAAGACATCAACGGCATACAGAAACACACCACACACGTGTACACTGTGACGGGCTGTCACGAGCGCACACAGCGACGCGCGCCGAACGGAACAGGAACTTCAACACAACTTCTGTCCCGAAGACACTTGAATTCGGGAGTCTCTGATAATGTTTCAAGCCGGCAAAAAAAACCGTTTTCGTTGCGTCTGAAAGGGGTAAGTGGAGCACATACTCTGTCTGCTGAATGAACCCGCACGGGCTTCCCCGCGCGCCGCCGCACACGTAGAAGCTCTTTCCCTTGTTCGGACCATCTTTGACGCCGGTCTTCAGGAAACACCGATCTCCTGAAACACAGACACGGGGAAACCGCAACTAGGAAACGTTCAAATAGCCTAGTCCCGAATCATTAAACACGAACTACCGCGCCAACAAAATATCGATACATGTCATTCCCCAACTTAGTTATGAACTGCACATGCATCAAACAAAAGCAACACTTATTCAACAACACGTCCCGTCTACAAAAAAGTAGCTCGCTAATGTCTGGCTGTAACAGGGCAGTATGGTTTCGGTTTGAATTCATAAGGACTGACATAATTCGCTACATAAAACGTCTCCGCAGTTTAGTTCGTTAACCTAATAAACATCATGACGAACCAATGTTTATTATAAATATGTAATGAATCACAGCTGTAACTCACTGTGTACATCACACAGCACTATCTCCATCGTGCCTTGAACGTCTTCAGAACTATCTGCTTTTCCAAGCATGTAGTCATGCACCGCCCTTTTCCCGAAAGCGCAGTCGCGGCTTAACTCAAAAACTCACTAACCAATAAGAACAGAAGAAATACGCTTTAAAGGCGGGGTTTTAGAATACTGTTCTTCCATAGTTTTGTTTTGACAGACAGCTCCGTCTATCCAATCAGTAATGCGACTTTAAAAGTGACTGTGAGAGTTTCAGTGAACCACACTGCGGCGCCAGAACCTCACATCACGAGCCGTAGCGGCGTCACTGCAACGAAATGACAGTTCTATCGGAGATTGTCACGAGATACTCTCCGCAATAAATGGAAAATAATTTTATCTACCCGTGATAAGGGGAGCCTGGGTCTGTTCTGAGCCCTAACTTTGGTGAGACTAAATGGCTGTTTTCAATGGGGTAAATGTCCCTTTACATACCCCAGTAAATACCCCCTTATTTACCCCAGTAAATGCCCCGATGAATGAATTTAAAAGATTCTTCAGTCATCCACTGCTTCCATGGTCTACCAGGTTGTTGGCTATTGCGGAGCTCCCCAGCGCATGCTGGCTCAGCCTCATGATGGCTGCTTCACTGCCCTGTGGTCCTCCTGTTGAGAGACGACAGCAACAGACCCCACATGCAAATGCCCCACCTGGAATTGGCTCCAGAGCTTTTGTTCACTTCATTGTGCCTGAACTAATGAAGCAACAACACACAGCTGACCAAGAAACAGCTGGGCAGTCAACTGTCAGATTACTTTCTGTGCCCTAAAATGGGTCAACTGTGTATACAAATGGCTGTCACTCCTAGGAGGTTCACCTGGTAAGGATGTTGATACCCTCAAATTACAGCTGACAGCCCATTAACCCCAAATTCGCCGTTTCATTTCTAACCCAATATTGTAGAGTACAGATCCAATATAACAAAAATTGTGCCACTGTTCAAATGCTTACAGACTGCAATGTATGTTCAGCAATTATTTGCGAGCCAGTTATAGTGTGATGCATCTACCCTTGGACTGGAACTTGCAAATGAGTTAATTTGTGTTGCTAATCGGTCCTACTAAACAGTGCATGGATTATGAGCACCGGCAACTCTACTCAGAGATCTAAGTGTTGTTTGTGTTTGGTATCACTGGTTTGTATTTCGATCCTACAAGAGTAAGTTCTCTGCTTACAGTCTTCTTGACAACATACCTCCCCTGTATGTTACCTGTACAGTGAAGGGTATTCTCAGGTGCCACCTTGGTTCAGTGCATCAGAGGACAAACAATGTGGGTTATATGGATGCAACAGACCCACAGTCACAGAAAGATTCATTCTAAAGACTTGGCAAAGAGCATCCAGCCAACCTGTTACGCAAGTACATGCTGCATTATGTGCAAGATAAAATAAATGTTTTTTTTTATTTAAATCAAAGGAGAAGTGTTAAATTAGAGAATGGTTGAGAATGTTTCCTCACACATACAACTGCACCTTACCTGGGTTACACTGGCTGTACCTCACAACCACACCTGTACCCGTAACTGCTGCAGGTGTACTTTCTCTTCAAATGGATGTTTCCTGGGTGGGGACTTGCACTGTCCGTCTGTCGAATTTGGTAAATGGACTCCCATGATCCCTTGCACTGAAGTTGTTTTTCCTGTTTGAAGGGTCGTTGTGCAGTGCTGGCTTTGTTATTATGGTCTGGACTCACCTGGATATTCTCCTGTGGAAATTTAAGACCTCCACAGACAAACGTACACACATGTTTGGACGCACACACACACACACACACAGACACTCTGACAAGAGCAAATGTATGCACACCCAGAAAGGCTCACCAATGCCAGCACACACACACACACACACACACACATACACCTAAACTCAGAAAATGTGTACACAACATTCATACGGGTTGGGTTAGCCCTGTAGCTGGGTTGGGTTGGGTTAGCCCTGTAGCTGGGCTGGGTTGGGTCAGCCCTGTAGCTGGGTTAGGTTGGGTTAGCCCTGTAGCTTGGTTGGGTTAGTCCTGTAGCTGGGCTGGGTTGGGTCAGCCATGTAGCTGGGTTAGGTTGAGATAGCCCTGTAGCTGGGTTGGGTTGGGTTAGCCCTGTAGCTGGGGGAAGGGTTGGGTTAGCCCTGTAGCTGGATTGGGTTGGGTTAGCCCTGTAGCTGGGCTGGGTTGGGTCAGCCCTGTAGCTGGGCTGGGTTGGAATAGCCCTGTAGCTGGGTTGGGTTGTGTTAGCCCTGTAGCTGGGTTAGGTTGGGTTAGCCCTGTA
>CM077286.1:2894609-2929609 GCA_039654925.1 Anguilla pacifica
CTGACTGGAGCGAGGGAACTAGGGATAGAGAGAAAAGAGAGAGAGAGGGAGAGGGAGAAAGAGAGGTGAGGGGGCGGGAGAGAGAAGGGACAAAGATACCTTCTTTTTCAATCATTCAATTTTCCTTTATCATTTTCAATAGTTTTTCTATTTATAGAGAGAGATGGGGAGGGCGACAGATAGAGGGAGAGAGAAAGGTAGAGAGAGAGGGAGAGAGAGAGAGACAGATAGAGACAGATAGAGAGAGAGGGAGAGAGTGGGAGAGAGACAGGTAGAGAGAGAGGGAGAGATAGAGAGACAGATAGAGAGAGAGAGATAGAGACAGACAGAGAGAGAGAGGGATAGAGACAGACAGAGAGAGAGAGAGAGATAGAGACAGACAGAGAGAGAGACAGACAGAGAGAGCGATAGAGAGAGAGAGGGATAGAGACAGACAGAGACAGAGCGACAGATAGAGAGAGAGAGGGATAGAGACAGACAGAGAGAGAGAGCGATAGAGAGAGAGACAGACAGAGAGAGAGACAGATAAAGAGAGAGCGATAGAGAGAGAGAGGGAGAGAGATAGAGAGAGAGAGAGATAGAGACAGACAGAGAGAGAGACAGATAGAGAGAGAGCGATAGAGAGAGCGATAGAGAGAGAGAGGGAGAGATAGAGACAGACAGAGAGAGAGACAGATAGAGAGAGAGCGATAGAGAGAGAGACAGACAGAGAGAGAGACAGACAGAGAGAGAGCGATAGAGAGAGCGATAGAGAGAGAGAGAGCGTACCTGCGGGGAGGACGGTGACGGCGGTAAGGCCGGAGTTGTTGGCGGCGAGGCGGTACCAGGCGTTGCGTGGGTTGAGCAGCCACTCCTGCACGTGGCAGTAGTATTTCCCAGAATCCTCGGGCCGGGCCCTCTGGATGGTCAGGCTGTAGAGGTCAGAGGTCGTCCTCTGGAAGAGCAGGCGGGACTCTGGGCCCCCGGGTTCGGCGGGGCTGCAGTTCCCGTTCCCGAACACGGCGTCGTGTCCGACGGAGAAGACGCACTGAGGCTCCGCCCCCTCCCTGGCCCCGCCCGCCCGCTGCAGGTACCAGGCCACGGAGAAGCGGGAGTCCTGGCTGGACTGGGACAGGATGCTGCAGCCCAGCCGGATCGAACCCGCCTCCGACACCGTCAGGTTTGACACCGTCTCCTCCACCTGCAGGCGCGTTTCTGCGGGGGCGGGGGGGCGGGGGGGCGGGGGGGGCAGGGAGAACAGCTTTAATACTGTGAGCACTAAGACAGTCCTGTCTGTGATTAAACACGCCTACAGCGTAGCCCCCGAGTGTGGTCTGTGATTAAACACGCCTACAGCGTAACCCCTGAGTGTGGTCTGTGATTAAACAGGCCTACAGCGTAGCCCCTGAGTGTGGTCTGTGATTAAACACGCCTACAGCGTAACCCCTGAGTGTGGTCTGTGATTAAACAGGCCTACAGCGTAGCCCCTGAGTGTGGTCTGTGATTAAACACGCCTACAGCGTAACCCCTGAGTGTGGTCTGTGATTAAACAGGCCTACAGCGTAACCCCTGAGTGTGGTCTGTGATTAAACAGGCCTACAGCGTAGCCCCTGAGTGTGGTCTGTGATTAAACACGCCTACAGCGTAACCCCTGAGTGTGGTCTGTGATTAAACAGGCCTACAGCGTAACCCCTGAGTGTGGTCTGTGATTAAACACGCCTACAGCGTAACCCCTGACTGTGGTCTGTGATTAAACAGGCCTACAGCGTAACCCCTGAGTGTGGTCTGTGATTAAACAGGCCTACAGCGTAACCCCTGAGTGTGGTCTGTGATTAAACAGGCCTACAGCGTAGCCCCCGAGTGTGGTCTGTGATTAAACAGGCCTACAGCGTAACCCCTGAGTGTGGTCTGTGATTAAACAGGCCTACAGCGTAACCCCTGAGTGTGGTCTGTGATTAAACACGCCTAGAGCGTAGCCCCTGAGTGTGGTCTGTGATTAAACAGGCCTACAGCGTAGCCCCTGAGTGTGGTCTGTGATTAAACAGGCCTACAGCGTAGCCCCTGAGTGTGGTCTGTGATTAAACAGGCCGACAGCGTAGCCCCTGAGTGTGGTCTGTGATTAAACACGCCTACAGCGTAACCCCTGACTGTGGTCTGTGATTAAACAGGCCTACAGCGTAACCCCTGAGTGTGGTCTGTGATTAAACAGGCCTACAGCGTAACCCCTGAGTGTGGTCTGTGATTAAACAGGCCTACAGCGTAGCCCCCGAGTGTGGTCTGTGATTAAACAGGCCTACAGCGTAACCCCTGAGTGTGGTCTGTGATTAAACAGGCCTACAGCGTAACCCCTGAGTGTGGTCTGTGATTAAACAGGCCTACAGCGTAGCCCCTGAGTGTGGTCTGTGATTAAACACACCTAGAGCGTAGCCCCTGAGTGTGGTCTGTGATTAAACAGGCCTACAGCGTAGCCCCTGAGTGTGGTCTGTGATTAAACAGGCCTACAGCGTAGCCCCTGAGTGTGGTCTGTGATTAAACAGGCCTACAGCGTAGCCCCTGAGTGTGGTCTGTGATTAAACACGCCTACAGCGTAACCCCTGACTGTGGTCTGTGATTAAACAGGCCTACAGCGTAGCCCCTGAGTGTGGTCTGTGATTAAACAGGCCTACAGCGTAACCCCTGAGTGTGGTCTGTGATTAAACAGGCCTACAGCATAGCCCCTGAGTGTGGTCTGTGACTAAACAGGCCTACAGCGTAGCCCCTGAGTGTGGTCTGTGATTAAACACGCCTACAGCGTAGCCCCTGAGTGTGGTCTGTGATTAAACAGGCCTACAGCGTAACCCCTGAGTGTGGTCTGTGATTAAACAGGCCTACAGCGTAACCCCTGAGTGTGGTCTGTGATTAAACAGGCCTACAGCGTAGCCCCTGAGTGTGGTCTGTGATTAAACACACCTACAGCGTAACCCCTGAGTGTGGTCTGTGATTAAACACGCCTACAGCGTAGCCCCTGAGTGTGGTCTGTGATTAAACAGGCCTACAGCGTAACCCCTGAGTGTGGTCTGTGATTAAACAGGCCTACAGCGTAGCCCCTGAGTGTGGTCTGTGATAAAACAGGCCTACAGCGTGTGGTCTGTGATTAAACACGCCTACAGCGTGTGGTCTGTGATTTGCGCTTGCGTAGCGGGTAGCCAGTGAATCTGGCTGCAGATTTAAATGTGCCCAGAGGAGCAGTTGTGTTTAAACTTTAAAATGAGCAGCCAGGCCAGACGCAGTAAAGCAGGTGAGCGGAGGGAGCTGTTCACTCCACTGCTGGAATCCATCCGCTCAGCACTGAGTAACGCTGAAGAGCCGGCACATCCTGTGACCCCGTGACCCAGCGACCCTGTGACCCCGTGACCCAGTGGCCCTGTGACCCCGCAACCCTACAACCCTGTAACCCAGCGACCCTGTGACCCTACACCCTGTGACCCAGCGACCCTGTGACCCTGCTACCTGTGACCCCGTGACCCAGCACATCCTGTGACCCCGTGACCCAGCGACCCTGTGACCCCGCGACCCTACAACCCTGTAACCCAGTGACCCTGTGACCCTACAACCCTGTGACCCAGCAACCCTGTGACCCTGCTACCTGTGACCAGTGACCCTGTGACCCAGCGACCCTGTGACCCCGCGACCCTACAACCCTGTAACCCAGCGACCCTGTGACCCTACAACCCTGTGACCCTGCTACCTGTGACCCCGTGACCCAGCGACCCTGTGACCCCACGACCCTACAACCCTGTAACCCAGCGACCCTGTGACCCTACACCCTGTGACCCAGCGACCCTGTGACCCTGCTACCTGTGACCCTGTTACCCCACGACCCTGTGACCCTACAACCCTGTGACCAAGCAACCCTGTGACCCCATGACCCTGCTACCTGTGACCCTGTAACCAGTGACCCTGCAACCTGTGACCCTGTGACCTTGCGACCCTGTGACCCTGTGGCCCTGCAACCTGTGACCCTGTGACCCCATGACTGCCCACGGGCCGGATGGACACCATCGGCTCAGAGCGTGACCAGGGAGTGGGATCCTCCCAATGCTACATCCTCACGCTGAGATTCAGAGGCTCTTCTGTGAGTGAGATCGTCTGTGAGTGAGATCCAGCCTCTCAGGCAAGAACAGCCAAACTGAGGAGCGAAAAATACCAAACGTTAAAAAATTTCACAATGTCAGAGACGCTGTTCCTAAGTCCGGAGACACTGTTCCCAGCAGATCCAGAGACGCTGTTCCCAGCAGATCCAGAGACGCTGTTCCCAGATCCAGAGACGCTGTTCCCAGGTCCAGAGATGCTGTTCCTAAGTCCAGAGACGCCGTTCCCAGGTCCAGAGACGATGTTCCCAGATCCAGAGGCGCTGTTCCCAGCAGATCCAGAGAAGCTGTTCCCAGCAGACTCCAGAGACGCTGTTCCAAGGTCCAGAGACGCTGTTCCCAGATGCAAAGACGCTGTTCCTAAGTTCAGAGACGCTGTTCCCAGGTCCAGAGACGCTGTTCCCAGATCCAGAGATGCTGTTCCTAAGTCCAGAGACGCTGTTCCCAGATCCAGAGGCGCTGTTCCCAGATCCAGAGACGCTGTTCCTAAGTTCAGAGACGCTGTTCCCAGGTCCAGAGACGCTGTTCCCAGATCCAGAGATGCTGTTCCTAAGTCCAGAGACGCTGTTCCCAGATCCAGAGGCGCTGTTCCCAGATCCAGAGACGCTGTTCCCAGGTCCAGAGGCGCTGTTCCCAGGTCCAGAGACGCTGTTCCCATCAGCGCTGAGCTGCTGTTCCACACTCGGCCCAGAGCGGGGAAACGCTGCCGGCTGGCCTCGCTGCTCTGCTCTGAAACTCGCCTCCCGGCAAACGCATAATTCAGACGCTTAAGAGAGAGAGTTTCCCTGGAGACGTAAACCAGAGATGGCCGCGCTTCCTCATTAGCGGGAGAAACGCACCGAGGCCTCGGACCGATTATCACACCCCCCCCCCCACCCCCACGAGGATCCAGACCCATTTGGAAATCTGTCTGAGTTATTAGATATTAAAAAAAACATGCCATATTCTTCTGTGATACTGAAGGGCAGAAGAGACACAGCGGTCCAGGAAATCTATACATCACAAGGAGGTCGCCGGTTTGAACCCAAACCGGGGGAGCAACAGTAGAGGCCATGACCTTTGGCCAGGTCATGAACATGAAGGGCTAAAGGGAATTTCAGTGAATAAATGGGTGATGAAGTGTAACGTGTGAAATGTAAATGTAATGTGTGTAATGTGTGTATGTGTGTATGTGTGTATGTGTGTAATGTGTGTAATGTGTGTAATGTATGTAATGTGTGTATGTGTGTAATGTGTGTATGTGTGTAATGTGTGTAATGTATGTAATGTGTGTATGTGTGTAATGTGTGTAATGTAAATGTAATGTGTGTATGGGTGTAATGTGTGTAATGTAAATGTAATGTGTGTAACGTGTAATGTGTGTAATGTAAATGTAATGTGTGTATGTGTGTAATGTGTGTAATGTAAATGTAATGTGTGTAACGTGTAATGTGTGTAATGTGTGTAATGTATGTAATGTATGTGTGTAATGTGTGTAATGTGTGTAATTTATGTAATGTGTGTATGTGTGTAATGTGTGTAATGTGTGTATGTGTGTAATGTGTGTAATGTGTGTAATTTATGTAATGTGTGTAATGTGTGTATGTGTGTAATGTGTGCAATGTAAATGTAATGTGTGTAATGTGTGTAATTTATGTAATGTGTGTAACGTGTGTAATGTGTGTAATGTGTGTAATGTAAATGTAATGTGTGTAACGTGTGTAATGTGTGTATGTGTGTATGTGTGTAATGTAAATGTAATGTGTGTAATGTGTGTAATGTGTGTATGTGTGTAATGTATGTAATGTAAATGTAATGTGTGTAACGTGCGTAATGTGTGTAATGTGTGTAATGTGTGTAATTTATGTAATGTGTGTAATGTATGTAATGTAAATGTAATGTGTGTAATGTGTGTAATTTATGTAATGTGTGTAATGTGTGTAATGTAAATGTAATGTGTGTAATGTGTGTAATGTGTGTAATGTAAATGTAATGTGTGTAATGTGTGTAATGTAAATGTAATGTGTGTATGTGTGTAACGTGTGTAACGTGTGTAATGTGTGTAGGTGTGTAATGTGTGTAATGTAAATGTAATGTGTGTAACGTGTGTAATGTGTGTAGGTGTGTAATGTGTGTAATGTAAATGTAATGTGTGTAACGTGTGTAACGTGTGTAATGTGTGTATGTGTGTAATGTAAATGTAATGTGTGTATGTGTGTAAGCTAAGCCACGGCAGAGGCCAGCAGACCCAAAACAGGCATGAAAAGGGAGAAGATCACAGAATTAGAAAAGGAAATCAGAGTGATGATATTAAAAACTCTGAGACCTCATAATATTAAATAATATTAAAATCTGTGCAGCAGACTCCAAGATGGAAAGAATGCCACCACAAAATGAAAAAAAGATTAAAAAAGGAATTTGAATGAATCTGCAGTTTGCTTTTGAACTTGCTTTGCTGCAGGTGGACCTGATCCACAGCTCATGCAGAATTAAAAATAATAAAACTTAAAACTATAGATTTAGAAGTTGCAAAGACAAAACTGTGGTGCAGGTGTTTGGGCTGTGTGAGTGTGCCGGTGTTTGTGTTGTGTGAGGGTGCAGGTGTTTGGGTGTTTGGGCTGTGTGAGGGTGCAGATGTTTGGGCTGTGTGAGTGTGCAGGTGTTTGGGTGTTCGGGCTGTGTGAGGGTGCAGGTGTTTGGGTGTCTGGGCTGTGTGAGGGTGCAGGGGTCTGGGCTGTGTGAGGGTGCAGGTGTTTGGGCTGTGTGAGGGTGCAGGTAAGGGTGCAGGTGTTTGGGCTGTGTGAGGGTGCAGGTGTTTGGGTTGTGTGAGTGTGCAGGTGTTTGGGTGTTTGGGCTGTGTGAGGGTGCAGGTGTTTGGGCTGTGTGAGGGTGCAGGTGTTTGGGTGTTTGGGTTGTGTGAGGGTGCAGGTGTTTGGGCTGTGTGAGGGTGCAGGTGAGGGTGCAGGTGTCTGGGCTGTGTGAGGGTGCAGGTGTTTGGGCTGTGTGAGGGTGCAGGTGTTTGGGTGTTTGGGCTGTGTGAGGGTGCAGGTGTTTGGTTACCTGGCTGTGTGATGGACACCTGTGTGAAGCCGGAGGTGTCGCGGGCGAGGTGGTACCAGCTGCCCTCGGGGTCCAGCAGCCACTCCTCCACCTGGCAGTAGTAGGTCCCGGAGTCGCTGAGCTCTGCGCGGTGCAGGGTGAGGCCGTAGAGGCGGGGGGACAGCCGCTCGGCCTGCAGGCGCCTGTCCAGCCGCTCCTCCTCCGCGTACAGACCGTACTGGAGCCCTGCCGGGCGCGTGGTCTTCAGCAGCAGCTCGGGGGCGCCGTGGGGCTCCGGGCCCTTCCGCGCGTACCACAGCACCGCGTGCTGCGCGTTCGGACTGGTCTGCGCCTCCACGGAGCAGTTCACCCGCACGCTGCTGTCCTCCACAAACCACAGGCTCTGATTGGCCTTCTGCACCCGCAGCCTGCTCACTGCAGGGAGGGGGGGGGGGGGGAGAGAGAGAGGGAGAGAGGGGGGGGGGGGGAGAGAGAGAGAGAGAGAGAGAGGGAGAGAGAGAGAGAGATTAGGGCCTATCTCTGGGGGGGTGGGGTTATGACGGTAAAGCTGGAGTAGTTGGCGTTGTTCAGACAGTAATAAATATGATTGTTATTGTAGTTTTCATGATTACTGTGATCATTTTTATTATGTATTTTACTACCAGTTATCCTTAGCATTTATTAATTATTCATCTGTGTGCCTTTTTAAATGGTGTACTTTACCAATATTAATGAATGTATTTTAATAAATTCCTATAAGGCAAGCTTGACATTGAATTTAAAGGAGTGGGAGCAACTTCAACTCATGCTGAAAGCAACATACACACACCCACACACACACACACACACAGACACACACACACTCACACACACACACATGCTCTTACACACACACACACACACACACATACACACATACACACATACACACATACACACACACACACATAAACACACACACACACACAGACAGACACACACACACACACACACCCGTATGCATACACACATTTCTGTCATTAGCGAGGGCTAATTCAGAAAGTCAGTTGAGAAGCTCAGAGTGCATCAGGATCATGGAGAGCATCGTTTTTATCACCACCACCATTAAACAGCACTGCGCTAATCCAATTTCCCGCTAACTGCCACCCTAGCAGGAAATGGGCCTTCCCTCCAGTCTGCCCCTCTCCGATGGGGGGATGGGGGGATGGGGGGGTGGGGGGGTGGGAGGGTCCGTATTTAAAAGCAGAGGTCGCATGAAGCTGTAAGCCTGGAGGCTTTGAGAGCTGTGGCTAAGAGGAAAAGCCAGAGAGACTTATATTATGAGATTTGAGAATAATGAGTGAATGAACGCTGACTTTTTCACAAAAACGACAGTTTATGACGCCCATTACGCACACGGCCTGCGGCTGAGAGGTACAGGGTTCTGTCCCATAATGCACACGGCCTGCGGCTGAGAGGTACGGGGTTCTGTCCCATAATGCACACGGCCTGCGGCTGAGAGGTACAGGGTTCAGGCCCATAATGCACACGGCCTGCGGCTGAGAGGTACGGGGTTCAGGCCCATAATGCACACGGCCTGCGGCTGAGAGGTACGGGGTTCAGGCCCATAATGCACACGGCCTGCGGCTGAGAGGTACGGGGTTCAGGCCCATAATGCACACGGCCTGCGGCTGAGAGGTACGGGGTTCAGGCCCATAATGCACACGGCCTGCGGCTGAGAGGTACGGGGTTCACTCCCATAATGCACACGGCCTGCGGCTGAGAGGTACGGGGTTCACTCCCATAATGCACACGGCCTGCGGCTGAGTGGTACGGGGTTCAGGCCCATAATGCACACGGCCTGCGGCTGAGAGGTACGGGGTTCACTCCCATAATGCACACGGCCTGCGGCTGAGAGGTACGGGGTTCAGGCCCATAATGCACACGGCCTGCGTGAGTGTCACAGATCCACTAGCCTCGCGAGCCTGTCTCTTTTCTCACTTCGTTCAACAGAGCCTGGCCGATGCCTTGACGTTCTAGGCATGAACGAAGGAGGCAACCTTCAACCAATCAGAGTGCAGAGGGGCGGCGCTCCACATGTGGTAACGATATTGGCCAGGCGTGGTCTGAAACGTGCACCGGAAAAACATTACCGGAGGCAAACTTTTCCACAGACCCGCATCAGTTCGCCACTATTTGGGGGAAATGGCTAACGTTAACGTCAGAGCACTGACCAAACCATCGAAGTTCATCACCGAGATATGCAGAGTCTGCCATTCGAGGTTCCATAATAAAAGAAACAAATACAATTTATTTATCGATGATACATTTATTTATTTAATTATTTTTTAGTTCAACAATTCCACTTGCTCCATTTGATAGCAGACTGCATATCGTAGGCCACGCTTGAAAAATTAAACTTTTGCCAAATCCTGTTTGCAAGCAAGCGAGTACATCTCTGTTTGATAACAGCGTATCCAAACATACGCACTGAAGGTCCTTCAACGAAGTCACGCCAAGTATTTGGCAAGTCTGGGATATAACAGAATTAAAATAGTCTTGGAATTTGTCCACAATTCTGTTTTTATCAGATCATTTGGGTTAGCTCGATAGCTTTGTCCGTTTCGCTGGTGTGTTTCAGTCGGGACTTAGATTGTAGCGCACACGGAACAGAGGGAGTGTCGGGGGGGGGGACCGGCACACTGAGACAGACAGTTCGATTAACCAATAGGGAAGCTGCTGCTGGCTTGCAGCGGCAGAGGCTCCTCCCTTTTGCCCCAGAAAGTACATGCGTTCGTCCAGACTACAGATTCACAGACAAGTGATGAGAGAGTGTCTATATTCTCTAGGGTGTGGTAAGTAGCATGTGTGATGCATCTGTGTGTGTATGCATACAAGGTGGGAGGTTTTGTCTGCAAGGGCATGCAAGGTAAGTGTGTGTATGGGTGTGCGTGTGTATGCATGTGTGTGTGTGTGTTCGTGTGTGCGTGTGAATGCATGTGTGTGTGTGTGTGTTCATGTGTGCGTGTGTATGCATGTGTGTGTGTGTGTTCGTGTGTGCGTGTGTATGCATGTGTGTGTGTGCGTGTGTACGCATGTGTGTGTGTGTTCGTGTGTGCATGTGTATGCATGTGTGTGTGTGCTCGTATGTGTGTGCACGTGCTTATGTATGCATAACATGTCTGTGATGGTGTTTTCTCTCCTCAGGTGTCATATCTGTCTCTGTAGTTAATTTCTGTGCACACTGCAGCAGCAGCGGTCCGGTTCTCTGCTTTATGTTATTTATTAAATACACAAACGGCTCCACACACCACTTTCCCCCCGAGAGTCACCCAAACAAACCGTTTCCACCCTCTCCCTCACGTTCGTGGGCTTCAGAGGAAACTCGGGGCCCAATCTTCTATATTTTCCCCCAGAAGCCCCTCCCACTGGCTGGCCTGTTTTTTTTGGGCTTTTCGTAGGAGGCCGACATGCCGCTCACACCTCCGCAGGAAATCTCTCCTCTCTTTCACACTCTAATTTCCTCTCTCTCTCGCTCTCCCCGCGGAGTTCCGCCACCTCCGAAAATAGAAGAAATCTCGCGTTCCGTTTCGCACATTTCTCCAAATATCCCGAGATGCCACGTCTAATGTGAGCCTCAGTTTGTCTGATCTAACAGCTAATTAAAGGGGGTGAAGGGAATGACTGAGGGAACAGAGGAAATGAGCACCAAAGCTCACACATACCTCAACAGGGCCCAGGCCACAGAAAGTGCCCATTTAAGAGCTTCATACAGTTTGGCCCAGGCAAATATGCTTAGCGCATAAGGCTAGTCAGCTAGCTATCAACAAACTGACACGGTCAGTTAGCTCGTTAGCTAGCTATTTCACATTACATTACATTACAGGCATTTGGCAGACGCTCTTATCCAGAGCGACGTACAACAACAAGTGTATAACCATAACCAGGAACAAGTATGCTGAAAACCCTAGAGAGAAGTACCGTTCCAAGTGCAGGGAACAAATGCATAGTTTAACTTGGACCCTGTAGGTAAATTTTTTTGGCCCCTGTAGGTTATTTTAAATTCCAATGCGTCTCCCTAATTTATTTCAAGTTCAGTCTGAGTTCCTGAGCTTTGATCTGCATTGTGCTCTCTCTGCTTCACCTCTCTTTGTCTTTCTGGAGTCAGACAGAAATCCAGTTGTTACCTGTTTTTGTTTGTATCACAATGAAATATGCAGCACACGTTAATCCCACTACTAGCACCCTGTGGTTCTGTGGTGGAAACCCACAAATCCAGCCCAGGACCGGGGAGCTCGGCGTGGTGGACGCTGAACTTCCCCGGTCACTCTTCTTTACTGAGCTCAGCGCTGTACGTGGTACGCTAATGCAGCTCTTAAACCTCTGGCTCCACCAGGCCAATCACAGCCCTGTCCAGAAAGGTAATTAAGCGCCCTAACGATCCCTTTATTGGCCCTCATCCTCATAGGGGAAGCAGGCAGTCATGGAGGAACAGAGCATGCTGGGAATTCTCTGGATGACAGAGATGCACCCGTGCTGAGAGAGTATGCATACATCGCAGGATGTGGTAGGTCACATGTCAACCAATCACAAACTGGTCTCAGCCAATCAAAAGGACAGCATCGGTTCAGTAAACAGCAGATGTCCCAATCAGAGATAGAGAGATGGACAGTAAAGTGATGATCGATTTTGAGAGACGAGTTTGACAGTAAAGTGCCGATCGATTTTGAGAGATGAGTTTTGGTTGGTGATTGGGGAGGGGGGGTGATGAACGGTGGAGACAAGGGGGGGGTTAATGGTTTTAAAGGTCACAGAGATTAACTGGTTTTTTCAAGTTTAAAGCATCTAAAAAATCCGTTTCTGAGCCAATCCTCCCCTCACATGCACGCACGCACGCACACACGCACGCATGCATGCACACACACGTGCACAAGAAATAATATTACAAGCAGAAAGAAATTCACTAACAGCACACAGTCTAGCGTAAATTTCATGTTTCCTTGTATAAATTGCATATAACTGTGGGATGCTCCATGTTTCCAGAACTATTTCCCCATGGGGGCAGTAAACAAGGGCAGTAAGTTAACACACTGAGAACACTTCAGAGAAGAGGAACGCTGGGCGTTTAGCTGGAGTTTTAAGTAGGACATGCTATTGCACACACTTCTCCCTCTGTCATCATGTTCAACTGCAGAAATATTTCTCTATTCTCTCTCATGCACTCTCCCTCTCTGCCTCTTCTCTCTCCTGCTCACTTGCTCTCCCTCTCTCTGTCTCTCGCTATCTCTTTCTCCCTCTCCCCCTTGCTCTATCTCTCTCTCTCTCCCTCCCTCCCCCTTTCACTCTCTCTTCCCTCTCAAATTAAAATATGCTTTGTTGGCAAGAGCAGACCCAGGCAGAGTAGTGCCAAAGCAGCCTCTCTCAGCAGAGACTCTAATGAGGAAACGAGCACTTCTCTCTCTGGCAGATTACGGCTCCAAAGCATCAATTAAGAGGGGCGAGCGGCCAGACCAATTAGATCGCTCATTATTGTGGGTGTTACTCTGTGAGCTCATTAGTGTGGGTGTTACTCTGTGAGCTCATTAGTGTGGGTGTTACTCTGTGAGCTCATTACTGAGTATTACTCTGTGAGCTCATTACTGTGGGTATTACTCTGTGAGCTCATTACTGAGTATTACTCTGTGAGCTCATTATTGTGGGTATTACTCTGTGAGCTCATTACTGAGTATTACTCTGTGAGCTCATTTCTGTGGGTGTTAATCTGTGAGCTCATTACTGAGTATTACTCTGTGAGCTCATTACTGTGGGTATTACTCTGTGAGCTCATTACTGAGTATTACTCTGTGAGCTCATTATTGTGGGTATTACTCTGAGCGCTCATTACTGAGGGTATTACTCTGTGAGCTCATTACTGAGGGTATTACTCTGTGAGCTCATTACTGTGGGTATTACTCTGAGAGCTCATTACTGTAAGTATTACTCTGTGAGCTCATTACTGTGGGTGTTACTCTGTGAGCTCATTACTGAGGGTATTACTCTGTGAGCTCATTACTGTGGGTATTACTCTGTGAGCTCACTACTGAGGGTATTACTCTGAGCGCTCATTACTGTGAGTATTACTCTGTGAGCTCATTACTGTGGGTGTTCCTCTGTGAGCTCATTACTGAGGGTATTACTCTTAGCGCTCATTACTGTGGGTATTACTCTGTGAGCTCATTACTGAGTATTACTCTGTGAGCTCATTACTGTGGGTATTACTCTGAGCGCTCATTACTGTGAGTATTACTCTGTGAGCTCATTACTGTGGGTATTACTCTGTGAGCTCATTACTGTGGGTATTACTCTGTGAGCTCATTATTGTGGGTATTACTCAGAGCGTTCATTACTGTGGGTATTACTCTGAGCGCTCATTACTGTGGGTATTACTCTGAGCGCTCATTACTGTGGGTATTACTCAGAGCGTTCATTACTGTGAGTATTACTCTGTGAGCTCATTACTGTGGGTATTACACTGAGCGCTCATTACTGTGGGTCTTACTCTGTGAGCTCATTACTGTGAGTATTACTCTGTGAGCTCATTACTGTGGGTATTACTCTGAGCGCTCATTACTGTGGGTGTTACTCTGTGAGCTCATTACTGTGGGTATTACTCTGAGCGCTCATTACTGTGGGTGTCACTCTGAGCGCTCATTACTGTGGGTATTACTCTGAGCGCTCATTACTGTGGGTATTACTCTGAGCGCTCATTACTGTGGGTGTTACTCTGTGAGCTCATTACTGTGGGTATTACTCTGAGCGCTCATTACTGTGGGTATTACTCTGAGCGCTCATTACTGTGGGTGTTACTCTGAGCGCTCATTACTGTGGGTATTACTCTGTGAGCTCATTACTGTGGGTATTACTCTGAGCGCTCATTACTGTGGGTGTTACTCTGAGCGCTCATTACTGTGGGTATTACTCTGAGCGCTCATTACTGTGGGTGTTACTCTGAGCGCTCATTACTGTGGGTATTACTCTGAGCGCTCATTACTGTGGGTATTACTCTGTGAGCTCATTACTGTGGGTATTACACTGAGCACTCATTACTGTGGGTGTTACTCTGAGAGCTCATTACTGAGGGTGTTACTCTGTGAGCTCATTACTGTGGGTGTTACTCTGAGCGCTCATTACTGTGGGTGTTACTCTGAGCGCTCATTACTGTGGGTGTTACTCTGAGCGCTCATTACTGTGGGTATTACTCTGAGCGCTCATTACTGTGGGTATTACTCTGTGAGCTCATGACTGTGGGTATTACTCTGACCGCTCATTACTGTGGGTGTTACTCTGAGCGCTCATTACTGTGGGTATTACTCTGTGAGCTCATTACTGTGAGTATTACTCTGTGAGCTCATTACTGTGGTTGTTACTCTGAGCGCTCATTACTGTGGGTATTACTCTGAGCGCTCATTACTGTGGGTGTTACTCTGTGAGCTCATTACTGTGGGTGTTACTCTGAGCGCTCATTACTGTGGGTGTTACTCTGTGAGCTCATTACTGTGGGTATTACTCTGAGCGCTCATTACTGTGGGTGTCACTCTGAGCGCTCATTACTGTGGGTGTCACTCTGAGCGCTCATTACTGTGGGTATTACTCTGAGTGCTCATTACTGTGAGTATCACTCTGTGAGCTCATTACTGTGGGTGTCACTCTGTGGTACAGACATGGGACTCTGCAGAGAGCTGAATTGCAACATGCACTGGCGCTTATTGGATTTCTGAGGGAGACAGAACTAATAAAAAAGCAACTGGTACCAAATCTCTTTTTGCTTGGGTGGCTAATATGCTGTTGTTCTAGAGCAGGATGCTCATAAACATAGTATAGTGAATGTGGCACACAGGACTGAGAGAGGGAAATATCCGGAGTGGCACTGTCATTACTGTGCTCCTCAGCAGCACTGGGGAAGTCTGTAATTGCAGGATCAAGCCTGGGGCAGGGTAATGTCTCCAGATTATGAAAGGGGGGGTTGAGGCAGGGGGAAACAGTTTAATTCTGCCACGGCCATGGTGGGTTTAAATCAGCCAGAGCTGTCTGGGTCCCTGCTACATTATTATGCCACATACCCACAGGCTAGCAGATATATCTCTGCTCTGACCAGTAAGGGAGTGATTATGTTGAGCTTCAATGAAAAGAATATAAATAAGCAAAAAAAAAACTAATCGCTCAGTCACCAAGGTAAGTGCCTTTAACTGACAATGAACCAAGGATGACATCACAATACTGAAAGTTTCCAGTGTTCCATTTCTAAACACGCCCTGAAAAAATGGCTGATGACATCACAATGCTGAAGGTGTTCAATTTCTAAACTACACTCTGAAACAATGCCTGATGACATCACAATGCAGGTGTTCCATTACTAAACCACTCTCTGAAACTAAGCCGGAAGTCACAATACTGGTAGTTCCAGCGCTTTTAGGCATCACTTCAGTTTCACTGCAAGCTCCTCATCATCCCCACCAGCTGGGTAACCCCCCCCAGCCCCCCCCCCCCCCCCACCCTGAATACTATAGTTATTTTTTTATTATGACAGTGTTTTCACAAGCTCACCTTCAATCCCTGCACACAAATGTTTACTGTGATGCTCCAGTAAAGATTAGGCATGTCCCCTTTAGGGAAAAAACACGCAGCACAGCCTCTGTGCTCTGTGGCCGCACACACACACCTACACACACACAAACACACACAGACACGCACACACACACACACACACACACACACAGTGGGGCAGTACGCGTTATTCTACATGCTGTGTGTCTGAATGAGACTGGGCTGCAGTCCAGCCACTCATCCAGCAGTGGGCACACAGGAAGCAGCCTAATCCAGCCTGTGCCACAGCAGCGAGATTACCACCCCCACACCGACACCTGCGCCCCACCCCCACACCAACGCCCACGCCCCACCCCCACACCGACGCCTGCGCCCCACCCCCACACCAACGCCCACGCCCCACCCCCACACCGACGCCTGCGCCCCACCCCCACACCGACGCCCCACCCCCACACCGACGCCCACGCCCCACCCCCACACCGACGCATGCGCCCCACCCCCACACCAACACCCCTCTCTCTCCCTCCCTCCCTCTCTCCCTCTCTCTCTCTCTCTCATGGCACATGTGTTGGCCCCCACCCGTGCACACTGGCCCCCCTCCTCGCGGGACTCACCTGGCTTCAGCACGCTGATGCCCAGCAGGTTGGAGGTGCGGTTGGCGACCCTGGCCCAGGTGCCGTCGTAGTTGAGCCTCCACAGGTGGGCGGAGCACTGGTAGGTCCCGGCCTCCCGTAGCCCCGCCCTGCTCACGCTCAGACGGAAGTTCCTGTTGGAGCTGGAGCGGTCCAGTGAGGCCCGTATGGCCCAGCCCCCCAGCTGCTCCCCCCACTGCAGCGTCCCGTCCAGCGACAGCGTCACCAGCTCGCGGGACGGGCCCACCCCCTCCGGCGGCTGAAAGTGCCAGGTGACGGAGAGGGGGGCACGGGGGGGCAGCTTCACCACGCACTGCAGGTCGAACGAGTCGCCAAACGTCACGCTCGGCGTCCGCGACGAGGCCGCCATGAAGAAGGAGGATTCTGGGAAACAACAGGTCAAAGGTCAAAGGTCAGAGAGTGTGTGATTGTTAAAAGAGGCTCATTGTTTATCTGACCAAACTTCCTGCACAGGCCTTGACCTTGTTCAGTCTACAACCACTTTATAAACTAGTAAGAAGTAAAGTGGAAAAAAATGGAACATTTATTCAAGTTCTGTGCAACAGAAAGTGTAAAGCTCGATCTCTCACTGACAGGCCTGTGCGTAGAGGTCAGGAGTCATCGCGACCAGAGGAATCATGGGTACTGAGAGACAGCGGTCAGGAGAAACTTAGCGATGCTGAGCTTAGCAAGCTCGCGTTCTGGATGATGGTGCCCTTTGGCTGTGTTTACTGTTCATTTGCTGAGCTCAGCATAATCATAACCCATCAACTTTAAGAGCCCTTAAGACTGAAGCACAGCAGTCTGCTTCAGATGAAGCACAGACACCACACCCTTAAGACTGAAGCACAGCAGTCTGCTTCAGGAGAAGCACAGACACCGCACCCTTAAGACTGTGAAGGTTGACCAGGAGGGGGCACAGGCGAGCACCAAGGCTGCGGCAGGTTTGAGTCCCAGGCTAAATATCATGCTGTGGGGGGGGGGGGGGGGGGGCATTGGCAGTTCTCCTGGGGGGCGCAGGTCATAGCTGCAGTCCCCCTGAGTGCAGGTCAGGCCCCACAGACACAGGTTTAGCCTTTCCCTGAGCCCTGTCATTAGCCTGTGCGGGTCGGCTAGGTCTCTGACCAGCGCAGACAGCCTCCCCCCCCCCCCCCCCCAGGAGTCCAGCGCAGACAGCCTCCCCCCCCCCAGGAGTCCAGTGCAGATAGCCTCCCCCCCCCAGGATTTCAGCACAGATAGCCTCCCCCCCCCCCCCAGGAGTCCAGGACAGATAGCCTCCTTCCCCCCCCAGGAGTCCAGCACAGACAGCATCCCCCCCCCCCCAAGGAGTCCTCCGGTCGCTGCTGCATGAGCTCCTCCTGACAGCACACAAGGTGCCTCAGGGTTCAGCTTTTATCAGCATAAAGATTAAAAAACTGCAACAAAAAAAACTGCAGAAAATAAAGGAAATTGTGTCCCATTGCATCCAGAACCTCCAGAACCCGGCTGAGCTCCGCTCCAGCCCTGCGGCGAAAGGTGACCTGGAACGGGTCAAACCACTCACAGGAAAGCCAAAAACACATAAGCGCATTACACCTCCCGTACACAGCGTGTCCTGCACAGATGGGTATCCATAATCCCCCCCAAAAGCACCCCGCTATGCTTCAACTGATATCAGATTAGAGCGCGCGGGCAAACCCTGCCAAAAAACAAGAAAAGAGCAAGGGATGAGTGAGAGAGAGAGAGAGAAAGTGAGAGAATGGGGGAGGGAGGGAGGGAGGGAAGGAGAGAGAGAGAGGGAGGAAGGGAGAGAGAAAGAGAGAGGGGAGGAAGATGTAGAGGGCGCACGCAAGGGTGAGAGTAAGTAAGAAAGAAAGCTAGAGAGAGAACAGTCATTTTTATAATTTAAATATTTTCTAGTCCGGTGTTTTACTAGTTCACTGGCAAAAACATTTACTTCATTTTCATTAACTCTGCTGAACTTATTTTATCCCCACACTTTATTCCTGATATTGCCACACAGAGCACACTCCTGTGACCCCAGTCCGCAGTTAGTCTGTGCAGGAAGTCTGTGTAGGGTCTATGTGCGCAGTCTGTGTGTGCAGTGTGTGTGGGCAGTCTGTGTGTGCAGACAGTCTGTGTGGGCAGCCTGTGTGTGGAGGCAGTCTGTGTGTGCAGTCTGTGTGTGGAGGCAGTCTGTGTGTGCAGTTTGTATGTGGAGGCAGTCTGTGTGTGCAGTTTGTGTGTGCAGGCAGTCTGTGTGTAGAGGCAGTCTGTGTGTGCAGTCTGTGTGGGCAGTGTGTGTGTGGAGGCGGTCTGTGTGTGCAGTCTCAGGTGTGGAGGCAGTCTGTGTGTGCAGTCTGTGTGTGGAGGCAGTCTGTGTGTGCAGTCTGTGTGTGGAGGCAGTCTGTGTGTGCAGTCTGTGTGTGGAGGCAGTCTGTGTGTGCAGTTTGTGTGTGCAGGAAGTCTGTGTGTGCAGTCTGTGTGTGGAGGCAGTCTGTGTGTGCAGTTTGTGTGTGCAGGCAGTCTGTGTGGGCAGTGTGTGTGGGCAGTCTGTGTGGGCAGTGTGTGTGAGCAGTCTGTGTGCAGTCTGTGTGGGCAGTGTGTGTGGGAAGTCTGTATGTGGAGGCAGTCTGTGTGTGCAGTTTGTATGTGGAGGCAGTCTGTGTGTGCAGTCTGTGTGTGGAGGCAGTCTGTGTGTGCAGTCTGTGTGTGGAGGCAGTCTGTGTGTGCAGTCTGTGTGTGGAGGCAGTCTGTGTGTGCAGTCTCAGGTGTGGAGGCAGTCTGTGTGTGCAGTCTGTGTGTGGAGGCAGTCTGTGTGTGCAGTCTGTGTGTGGAGGCAGTCTGTGTGTGCAGTTTGTGTGTGCAGGAAGTCTGTGTGTGCAGTCTGTGTGTGGAGGCAGTCTGTGTGTGCAGTTTGTGTGTGCAGGCAGTCTGTGTGGGCAGTGTGTGTGGGCAGTCTGTGTGGGCAGTGTGTGTGAGCAGTCTGTGTGCAGTCTGTGTGGGCAGTGTGTGTGGGAAGTCTGTATGTGGAGGCAGTCTGTGTGTGCAGTTTGTATGTGGAGGCAGTCTGTGTGTGCAGTTTGTGTGTGCAGGCAGTCTGTGTGGGAAGTCTGTGTGGGCAGCCTGTGTGTAGAGGCAGTCTGTGTGTGCAGTCTGTGTGTAGAGGCAGTCTGTGTGTGCAGTGTGTGTGCAGTCTGTGTGGGCAGTGTGTGTGTAGAGGCAGTCTGTGTGTGCAGTCTGTGTGTGCAGTGTGTGTGCAGTCTGTGTGTGCAGTGTGTGTGGGCAGTGTGTGTGCAGTCTGTGTGGGCAGTTTGTGTGTGCAGGCAGTCTGTGTGGGAAGTCTGTGTGGGCAGCCTGTGTGTAGAGGCAGTCTGTGTGTGCAGTCTGTGTGTAGAGGCAGTCTGTGTGTGCAGTGTGTGTGCAGTCTGTGTGGGCAGTGTGTGTGTAGAGGCAGTCTGTGTGTGCAGTCTGTGTGTGCAGTGTGTGGAGGCAGTCTGTGTGTGCAGTCTGTGTGTGCAGTGTGTGTGCAGTCTGTGTGGGCAGTGTGTGTGTGGAGGCAGTCTGTGTGTGCAGTCTCTGGTGTGGAGGGAGGGTGTGTGACAGATGCTTCACGGCCTCTCGGCCAAAAAATCCACCACAGCAGCAATAAAGCCGCAGATCATAGCAACAGTACACTAACAAGCAGCAGAGAGCTGGGAGCTCATCCCCCCCCCCCCGTAAGACAGAAGAGCCCCCCCCCCCCCGCAGCCAGCTCACCGATGGCTCTGACGGTCAGGGTCTTGGTCCCGGTCTTCTGTCCGATCTTCTCCCAGGCCAGCAGGGGGCGCTGCAGCCACTCGGTGGCGGTGCAGCGGTACTGTCCCGCGTCGCTGGGCAGGGCGCGGCGCAGCAGGAGGGCGAAGGTGTCACCCTGCACGCGCTCCACGCCCACCCCGCCGTAGCTGCTGCGCTCGCGGTACGAGGGCCCCGCCCGCACCGTCCCGTCCCGGTCCACGGAAGCCAGCTCCTGCGCCTCCCCGCCACGCCCGTCCGCCCACTCCCACGTCACGGACAGAGCCCCCGCCCCGTTCGACGCCCCCCGCACCGAACAGCTCAGAGCCAACGGGTCCCCCTCCTGCACCTCCGACGAGTTACTGAACAACAGCACACTGATGTTACTCTCTGAGGGGGGGAGAGAGGGAGGAAGAGGGATGGGGGAGGGGGGGAAAGAGAGGGATGGGGAGGGGGGGCGGGATGGGGGAGAGAGGGGGGGAGGGACAGAGAGAGTTTTTTATTTCACACATTTACAGCATCTTATTAAAATAATTTGCTTATTTACATTGGTACATATTCATGATGTGTGTTGGGACAGGTGTTCTGATAGGTTGTGAAAATGCTTTGGCAACACCGAGAATCTCCTTTCAAAATAAAAGCCTGTTTTAGAGAAAGGCGAGATGGACAGAGATGGACAGAGAAAGGGAAGATGAACAGATGAGCAGTGTTATTGTGAAGACGGCCAATAGGAAGCAGTGTTATTGTGAAGAAGGCCAATAGAAAGCAGTGTTACTGTGGGGAGGGCCAATAGGAAGCAGTGTTACTCACTGAGGGGCTGCACGGAGATCTGGACGTTGCGAGACCGCTTGGTCCGGTCCACAAATTCGCCGGTGGGTGTCCTCTCCCGCTCGGTGACTCTGCAGATGTATTTCCCAGAATCCTCTGCTCTGAGGTGCTGCAGCCTGAGCAGGTGAACGGAGGGGCTCTCCTTGCGCGCGGTCAGCTGACCGGCGGCCTCGCGTGCGGCGTAGTCGCCGCTGAACACCGGCACGGCGTTGGGCCCCACCAGCGCCACGGGCGAGCTGCTGAACACCCAGGAGAGCGAGAAGAAGCGCTCGGCCACGTTTTGCGCCTCGATGGCGCAGCGCAGCTCCAGCGGCTCCCCGGCCAGGTAGGCCCGCCGCTCCGAGCTCACCTGGATACTGAAGTCCCTGTCTGAGGACACACACACACACGCACGCAGAACACGCAAAGTTAGTGTTCACCTGGATACTGAAGTCCCTGTCTGTGAGGACACGCACACACAGGCACACGTACACGCACACACACGCACATGCACACAATTCAGCACTCAGAGTGGTGGGGGCAGTCAGCTGAACAACCTTCATTCTGCAGTAACGAGGAGAATCAGGATCCCTCTGAAAACAGATGACTAACCTGATTGAATGTGACGGGACGTTGGTTTAAAAAGACTCTTGTCCCAAAACCAGGGCAAGCTAGGCTCCACACCCCCGTTCATTCATCATAAAACCAGCACAACACAGACTCACTCCAAACGCACATCATTCTGTCCTCAATGTGATAAACACGCCTCACACTGATCTGGCAGAGGCTCGTATCCAGAGTGACTCAGAGAGAGAGAGAGCAGATGAGCAGCCACCTGAATGAAAGGAGCAGCAGGGCCAGACACAGCCGCAGTCATCCCCAGATGAGCCAGCGAATGTGAAACTGAAGCTGCGGCGCTCGTTAGCTGCGCTAATCATGCTGACCGTTTTATTGCCCGTTTAATTGTTTGGGTGCTGAACATTATGAGCGCAGAAGGTGCTGAAATTAGGCGTGGTGGTGTGCGTGAGAGGCAACAGAATCAAACACGGAATGAGAAGGATGAAGCACACTGCAGTTAGATTGAACCTGCGCCTCATCAAAGAGTCATTTTTTCACAGGAAGAGACAGGATGGTAATGCGCTGGCCTCGGGGGAAATGATGATAAATATCTATCCAAACAAACTCTGAGCATGAGAGAGAGAGAGAGAGAGAGAGACAGAGATTTATAAATTCCCCTCAGTTCTTCCCGAAATCAAAAGAGAGATCAAATTAACAGCGTCTGTGCGCATCAGCCTGAAAGCCACAGCTCAGTGCGGAGCAGCTAAAGGGCTTTGATGCCATTCAGGCTGAGAGGAGCTCACATCACAGGCTGGAAGGCAGATGTGCTGATACTCAGCCCCGTGTACCTGAGCCCACAGCCTCTCTCACTCTCCGCCCTGCTCACCTGAGCCCACAGCCTCTCTCACTCTCCGCCCTGCTCACCTGAGCCCACAGCCTCTCTCACTCTCCGCCCTGCTCACCTGAGCCCACAGCCTCTCTCACTCTCCTCCCTGAGCGCACAGCCTCTCTCACTCTCTGCCCTGCTCACCTGAGCCCACAGCCTCTCTCACTCTCTGCCCTGCTCACCTGAGCCCACAGCCTCTCTCACTCTCCGCTCTGAGCCCACAGCCTCTCTCACTCTCCTCCCTGAGCGCACAGCCTCTCTCACTCTCCTCCCTGAGCGCACAGCCTCTCTCACTCTCCTCCCTGAGCGCACAGCCTCTCTCACTCTCTGCCCTGCTCACCTGAGCCCACAGCCTCTCTCACTCTCCGCCCTGCTCACCTGAGCCCACAGCCTCTCTCACTCTCCGCCCTGCTCACCTGAGCCCACAGCCCCTCTCACTCTCCGTCCTGAGCCCACAGCCTCTCTCACTCTCCTCCCTGAGCGCACAGCCTCTCTCACTCTCCTCCCTGAGCGCACAGCCTCTCTCACTCTCCGCCCTGCTCACCTGAGCCCACAGCCTCTCTCACTCTCCTCCCTGAGCCCACAGCCTCTCTCACTCTCCGCCCTGCTCACCTGAGCCCACAGCCTCTCTCACTCTCCGCCCTGAGCCCACAGCCTCTCTCACTCTCCTCCCTGAGCGCACAGCCTCTCTCACTCTCTGCCCTGCTCACCTGAGCCCACAGCCTCTCTCACTCTCCTCCCTGAGCCCACAGCCTCTCTCACTCTCCTCCCTGAGCGCACAGCCTCTCTCACTCTCCTCCCTGAGCGCACAGCCTCTCTCACTCTCTGCCCTGCTCACCTGAGCCCACAGCCTCTCTCACTCTCCGCCCTGCTCACCTGAGCCCACAGCCTCTCTCACTCTCCGCCCTGCTCACCTGAGCCCACAGCCTCTCTCACTCTCCGTCCTGAGCCCACAGCCTCTCTCACTCTCCGTCCTGAGCCCACAGCCTCTCTCACTCTCCTCCCTGAGCGCACAGCCTCTCTCACTCTCCTCCCTGAGCGCACAGCCTCTCTCACTCTCCGTCCTGCTCACCTGAGCCCACAGCCTCTCTCACTCTCCTCCCTGAGCGCACAGCCTCTCTCACTCTCCGCCCTGCTCACCTGAGCCCACAGCCTCTCTCACTCTCCGCCCTGAGCCCACAGCCTCTCTCACTCTCCTCCCTGAGCGCACAGCCTCTCTCACTCTCTGCCCTGCTCACCTGAGCCCACAGCCTCTCTCACTCTCCTCCCTGAGCCTACAGCCTCTCTCACTCTCCTCCCTGAGCGCACAGCCTCTCTCACTCTCCTCCCTGAGCGCACAGCCTCTCTCACTCTCTGCCCTGCTCAGCTGAGCCCACAGCCTCTCTCACTCTCCGCCCTGCTCACCTGAGCCCACAGCCTCTCTCACTCTCCGCCCTGCTCACCTGAGCCCACAGCCTCTCTCACTCTCCGCTCTGAGCCCACAGCCTCTCTCACTCTCTGCCCTGAGCCCACAGCCTCTCTCACTCTCCGCCCTGCTCACCTGAGCCCACAGCCTCTCTCACTCTCTGCCCTGAGCCCACAGCCTCTCTCACTCTCCACCCTGAGCCCACAGCCTCTCTCACTCTCCGCCCTGCTCACCTGAGCCCACAGCCTCTCTCACTCTCCTCCCTGCTCATCTGAGCCCACAGCCTCTCTCACTCTCTGCCCTGAGTCCACAGCCTCTCTCACTCTCCAGCCTGCTCACATGAGCCCACAGCCTCTCTCACTCTCCGCCCTGCTCACCTGAGCCCACAGCCTCTCTCACTCTCCGCCCTGAGCCCACAGCCTCTCTCACTCTCCGCCCTGCTCACCTGAGCCCACAGCCTCTCTCACTCTCCGCCCTGCTCACCTGAGCCCACAGCCTCTCTCACTCTCCGCCCTGCTCACCTGAGCCCGCAGCCTCTCTCACTCTCCGCCCTGCTTACCTGAGCCCACAGCCTCTCTCACTCTCCGCCCTGAGCCCACAGCCTCTCTCACTCTCCGCCCTGAGCCCACAGCCTCTCTCACTCTCCGCCCTGCTCACCTGAGCCCACAGCCTCTCTCACTCTCCGCTCTGAGCCCACAGCCTCTCTCACTCTCCGCCCTGCTCACCTGAGCCCACAGCCTCTCTCACTCTCCGCTCTGAGCCCACAGCCTCTCTCACTCTCCGCCCTGAGCCCACAGCCTCTCTCACTCTCCGCCCTGCTCACCTGAGCCCGCAGCCTCTCTCACTCTCCGCCCTGCTTACCTGAGCCCACAGCCTCTCTCACTCTCCGCCCTGAGCCCACAGCCTCTCTCACTCTCCGCTCGCTCATCCCACTCCCTCACAGTTATTTATTCAGCTCCTGCTCCAGGCCACAATTATAAAGATTTAAAAGCAGCACTTCTGAAGAAGTCGTGCATTCTGAAAGCCATTTTCTCCTGATGCGGTTCCCTGATGATTTGTGTAAGATGGCACAACGCTCACACAGCCAACATCGCTAACCGGTCAGTAGGCACACAATGACGGACTGGTGACCGGTCACGTCTTCACCTCTTTGATCGGTCATATGATTAAACTGTTCACTACAGGCTCTCCCTCATTGGTGGGTTTCAGGGACATGGCATCTACAGCCTTGTGACCCATTGGCTGTGTGGCTGCAGCCTTGTTACTCACTGGCTGTGTGACTGCAGCCTTGTCATCCATTGGCTGTGTGGCTGCAGCCTTGTCACCCATTGGCTGTGTGGTTGCAGCCTTGTTTCTCATTGGCTGTGTGGCTGCAGCCTTGTTTCTCATTGGCTGTGTGGCTGCAGAGAATGCCTAAAGTCCAAAGGAATAAAAAACATCCAGCTTCCACACAAAAAGCTAAACGCACAGGCACATCAATAATTCAGCATTTCGTTTTATTGCTATGGTCCCATCTTACCCTCAATTAACATGAACAATAACAGAGTGCTAAAGGAATAAAGAGTGTGAGCCACGGGGTCTGTTCCCAAGCCTGCCTCAGCGAGACGCTGGGCTGTTTATCAGGTCTGATCTCTAACGCCGGGGGAGCAGTGTGTGGGCTGCATCTCTCACTTTCAACGCCTTTACCGTGTCACACTTATACTTAATTACTGATCCATCACATGACCCACTACCACACACACACGCTCACACACACGCTCGCACGCACGCACGCACGCACGCACAAATACACTCACACACATATAAAATATATAAACCATACATAAACATATATATGCACAATAATTTATACTGTAATCAGTATGTCACTCTGGAAAAGAAACCATTGCCTAGAAACCATTAGTTGAGTAATTGAGAAGACTTCATCAGGAAGCACCAGACGAAAGAGAAGCGTGCAGCCTGGACCCATTCGCTCCTCTTTCTAATGCTGCTCATTCCCAGGTATTACTGCAGGAACCCGGTAATACCCGCGCAGTTCGCGGCTCCCTCCCGCCCGCGATCTGCGCTCGTTAACATTCCCCGAGCGTCGGAGCGGCTGTGAGGGTCTAACGGGCAGAACCGCGGTGTGAGCAGCTCGGGGTGACCTTGGCGGGACGGCAGAGCCCTGCCAAAATCAGCCGGAGCTCCCGCTGCACCCCGTAGCCAGTCAAACGCCAGAGTGTACAGCAGCTTTGCCCGTCCTCCGGGACGTCCCAGGACCAGGAGAACTGCCAGGACATCTGGACCCGAGTCTGTTTCGCCACAGAAGACCCTGTCTGCTAGCGCGCGATTAGCTAGCATGCGATTAGCTAGCGCTCGATTAGCTAGCGCTCGATTGGCTAGTGTACGATTAGCTAGCGCTCGATTGGCTAGTGCACGATTAGCTAGCGCTAGATTACCTAGCGCTCCATTAGCTAGTGCGCAATTAGTGCCACAGGGCCTACAAGACAGCGGGTATGACATGTGTGGCACTACAGATTCAGACAGCTAGTGGGCATGTGAGGCACTATAGAGTCAGACAGCTAGCGGGCATGTGAGGCACTACAGATTGACAGAATTCTGGCCAACTGGCTGTCCTCCAGCAGTCCAGAGGTACTCTCTCCTTCACGCCCCTATAGAGTGAATTTCGGGCTCCCCCTGAGGGGGTGGGCACGCACCTGTAGGCTGGACCTTGAGGGTGGTCTGGTTGGCCTGCTTGCGGACCATGGCGTACCAGGACCGGTCGGGGTCCTGGATCCACTCGGCCGCCTCGCAGTACAGCAGGCCCTGGTCGGCCGGCTGCAGCTGGTACACGGTCAGCCTGTAGGTGGCGCCGCTGAGCTTGTCCAGCCGCAGGTCCCCGGAGCCGAAGCGCTGGCGGTAGGGGGCGCCGGGGCGGAGCACAAAGTCGCGGGACAGCGTGATGAGGTCCTGGGGCGGGGCCGCGGGGTCAGGTGACCGCAGGTACCAGCCCATGGACAGGTGCGTGTGCTGAGCGGTCTGCCGGGTCACCTCACAGGTGAGCTGCAGGACGTCGCCCTCCACCTTCTCCAGCGTCTGCGCCGGCGATGTCACGCTCAGCGTGTCCGCAATCACTGCCAGGGAGAGAGCGCATAGGTCAGTGCTGCTGTCACTCACACACGCGCCCAACGGCCAGCCAATCACAGCTCACACACGCGTCTAACGGCCAGCCAATCACAGCTCACACAATCATACAGCTGCTAGTCAATCACAGCTCACACAGCATCTAGCCAATAACACCTCACACAGGCATCCAACAGCTAGCCAATCACAGCTCACACAATCACACAGCGGCTAGCCAATCACAGCTCACACAATCAAACAGTGGCCAGCCAATCATAGCTCACACGAGAGAGAGAGAGAGAGAGAGAGAGAGAGAGAGAGAGAGATTTCTGAGCTGTTCAGCCTTGACATCTTTAGAAACAGGCCGATTGTGCCTGAGGGCATGCACAGATGAAGCTTATTAGCCCCACCCTTTAAATCAGACCAGACCTCTCTATCCCAGCATGCTCTCTGCCCTCTTACAGACCTGAGAATTCTATCCCAGCATGCTCACTGGCCTCTTACAGACCTGAGCATTCTATCCCAGCATGCTCACTGGCCTCTTACAGACCTGAGAATTCTATCCCAGCATGCTCTCTGTCCTCTTACCGACTCAATCATTCTACCCCAGCATGCTCTCTGCCCCCTTACAGACCTGAGCATTCTATCCCAGCATGCTCTCTGTCCTCGTACCGACTCAATCATTCTATCCCAGCATGCTCTGTCCCCTTACAGACCTGAGCATTCTATCCCAGCATGCTCTCTGTCCCCTTACAGACCTGAGAATTCTATCCCAGCATGCTCTCTGGCCTCTTACAGACCTGAGAATTCTATCCCAGCATGCTCTCTGGCCTCTTACAGACCTGAGAATTCTATCCCAGCATGCTCTCTGTCCCCTTACAGACCTGAGAATTCTATCCCAGCATGCTCTCTGTCCTCTTACAGACCTGAGCATTCTATCCCAGCATGCTCTGAGGCATATTTATATGCGCACATTAACCTTGTGTCTGCATGTATACTGTAGTTTTACATAATTTCAGTGGAAAAGCAGGAAACAAAGAGGACCTGTTTTCAGAATGAAAGTGGACTGTAAGATGATCTGCGTTGTGCTGTAGGGCAGATACTGATGAAGCTCTTTGTATGGCTCCTCATTCACAGAGCAGACATGCGTCAGACTGACTCCTCTCTGCAGCATGCACAGGCTTCAGAGAGTTTCATAAAGCACAGGCCCTGAGCTGCATGTGAGCAGAAGTCATTACGCCATTCAGTCTGAGCACTGCAGTGCGCGATAGTGCTCTTAAACTGAACGTGAGCCTCTCAGCAGACTGAGCATGTGTGTGTACGTGTGATTGTGTGTGTGTGTGTATAGTATGTGTACGTGTATATGTATGTGCATGTGCAAGCGTGTGTGTGTGTGTGTGTGTAATTGTAGTTTATATGATATGCATTTTTGGGCATGTAAATGAAGTCCACAGATCGCAGATTACTGATTATAAGATTACAGATATACAGATATACAGATATACAGACATACAGATATACAGATATACAGATATACAGACATACAGATATACAGATATACAGATATACAGATTATAAGGTGACTGATAAACCTCTGACAGTGCGGAGCTCCATCAGACACACAAGCGAAGGGGATCAGAGAAAGGGCCGGACGCCCGACTGCTCATTCAAACGCTCGGGGGCGAGGTGTCCGCGGAAACCTGTCCTTCAGAGCAGCAGGCAGCGCTGACCTCCAGCCCCGTGAGCCGATTGGACCCTGCCTGCGAGACCTGCCTCCAGCCCCGCGAGCCGATTGGACCCTGCCTGTGAGACCTGCCTGGGCTACAGAGCCGATTGGACGCTGCCTGTGAGACCTGCCTGGGCTACAGAGCCGATTGGACGCTGCCTGTGAGACCTGCCTGGGCTACAGAGCGTTGGGGTAAAGCCTGCTGCCTCCGGGTCACACTTCACATCTCTGTTCATCCTCTGCTTTTTAGGGGTCTGGATGTTCGGCCAATGAAAGCACAACCACGAAGGCCCCGGAACAAATGAATCTCACTGGCTGAAGGGCACAAGATGACTCCGCCCATGTCAGAGGCTCTGTCCTTATTGGATGGTTTGTGAATGAGAGGCACATTTCTAAATGCCATTGGACACAGTGCTGAGGAAAGGAGGGGTTTGGAGGGGTTAGGGCAGCAGACAGACAGTACGGTGGGAGTTGAACATGTGCCAGCGTTTATTGACGACACGTTTAAAATGCTGTCCTGGGGGAAGTGGTACGGAATAAAGCTATCGATCTGTTGAACAGGGACTTCGTCTGTTTCACAGTCTGCACGACCCCCTGGAAACGTGCCAGAGCAGGTTTGAGCCAAACTTCAGCCTGGAACAGCTCACTGGCACTCTCCCAGAACCTGGCACCAGAACCGCCATATACCACAGTACACCGCCATATACCACAGTACACCGCCATATACCACAGTACACCGCCATATACCACAGTACACCACCATATACCACAATACACTGCCATATACCACAGTACACCACCATATACCACAGTACACCGCCATATACCACAGTACACCACCATATACCACAATACACCACCATATACCACAGTACACCACCATATACCACAGTACACCACCATATACCACAGTATACCACCATATACTACAGTACACCACGATATACCACTGTATACTGCCATATACCACAGTATACCACCATATACCACAGTATACCGCCACATACCACAGTACACCGCCATATACCACAGTACACCGCCATATACCACAGTACACCACCATATACCACAGTACACCGCCACATACCACAGTGTACTGCCATATACCACAGTACATCACCATATACCACAGTATACCGCCATATACCATAGCATACCACCACATACCACTGTCTACTGCCATATACCATAGTACACCGCCATATACCACAGTACACCACCACATACCACAGTGTACCACCATATACCACAGTACACCACCACATACCACTGTATACTGCCATATACCACAGTACACGCCATATACCACAGTATACCACCATATACCACCATATACCACAGTACACCGCCACATACCACCATATACCACCATATACCACAGTACACCGCCACATACTACTGTATACTGCCATATACCACAGTACATGCCATATACCACAGTATACCACCATATACCACAGTACACCGCCACATACCACAGTGTACCACCATATACCACAGTACAACGCCACATACCACAATGTACCGCCATATACCACAGTATACCACCACATACCACAGTACACCACCACATACCACTGTATACTGCCATATACCACAGTACACCGCCATATACCACAGTACACCGCCACATACCACAATGTACCGCCATATACCACAGTACACCACCATATACCACAGTACACCGCCACATACCACAATGTACCGCCATATACCACAGTGTACCACCATATACCACAGTACACCGCCACATACCACAATGTACCGCCATATACCACAGTATACCACCATATACCACAGTACACCACCACATACCACTGTATACTGCCATATACCACAGTACACCGCCATATACCACAGTACACCACCACATACCACTGTATACTGCCATATAGCCTACCGGCATATACCACTTTATACCGCCGTATACCACCATATACTGTCATATACCACTGTAAACCACCGAATACCACTGTACACTGCTTGTATTTCGCTGCATATTTCAGGGAGCAGTGATCACAGCATGTGGCTCTAGTCCCATTGTTCATGTTTCCTCACTCCTGCAGTCTCGTTTCCATCCTTTGTGTGGCAATTAGAGAGCAGTGATTCACTCTGAGTGAGAGTAAACAATTCACTCTGAGCCAGAGTAAACACAATTCACTCTGAGAGCAAACACAAATACATGAACAATTACCACAAGTGCTCCCCTTCCATTTCTCTCTCAGCAATCATTAGAGTGAGAGACAGAGAGAGAGACACAGGAAGAGAGGAGAAAGGGAGAGAGGGAGAAGACAGGGAGAGAGAGACTTTCTAAGAGAAACAACCACTGTTTGGGATTTTGTCTATGTGTACACTTACAGTGTTTGTGTGTGTTTATGTGTTTTCACAAGTATTTCTAAATTTGCAGACACACATGGTTTTATGTGTGTGTGTGTGTGTGTGCGCGTGTGCGCATCTACATGTTTGTGTGTGCAGGTACGTATGTGTATACATGTTTGCGTGTTTGTGTCAGTGTATGTGTCTGTGCTTTAACGTGTGTTTTTTTTAGTGTTTATGGAAGCAGTTTTTGTGTGTATACGCCTATGCAGGATTCTCACTGCATTATTAAAGGCCTTAAATTTCACTGTCGTGTGAACTCTGCTTTAAGAAATAACCCCACTAATAACTCAGGCAGGACCATAAAGGGGATTTACTCAGTCACATCACCATGTTTCTATGCCTGCAGGACACACAGTGGTCCTTTTCACGTTCACATCAGTGCTACTGTACAGTCACCACAGATAAACAGCATCAGTACAGGCTTTTATCAAAGGGTCAGCCTGGTTTCCCACATCTATAATTCATCAGCTGGACAATAATGAGTCTTTCCCACTGTCCGGCACGGAGGAACTTTGCATCTGAGAACGCACCCAGAAGCCCTGCATTACTACGCTCGCATATTTCAAAAGGCCATTTCCTGTTATCGACAAGCTGTGAGGGCACTTCCTGGAATGTATGGAGTAAGTGAACATCTTTCAGATGCGAATCTGCCCATTTTTCAGAGGTTAAAAAAAGTGCCAACAGTTTAGTTCACAGCTGTGTGTCTGTTAGCTGCGATTAATTTTATGACAAATCGAAAATAATAATGGTATTTTTAACATCCCATTCAAACGTATTGCACTTTGTCTATCCTCTCAAATGCACAGAAAATGCGCATGAAACTCAAATAATGTGGGAAAAAAGTGAAAACTGAAGCAAAAAGGTTTATTCCACTGTCAGAATAAAACTATGAACAGAGGACAAGAACAGAGTGGATTGGTCCAATGAGAGGTGAGAGCTGTCTGTCTCATTGTGACATCATCAGAATGCAAATGGAAGCAGACTGAAGGACAGGTGGGGCAGTAGAGGAGAGGACCGGCACAGGCAGCTAATTTCATTAGCGTCAGGAATAACATTTAGAGATGCAATCCATCTGATTCTGACACTTTCAATTTCACCATGAAATGATGTCAAAGGGGAAAATAACCTTCTGAATATTAACGATGGCCGCAGGATGTTCCGTGAATTGTTTACAGAAAACAGCCTTGTGCTACTCCATCTGTGACCTTCAAAGGCTCGGTGGAACGGCCTTAGGGCACTTCCTGCTGGAGAGGGAGATGGAGAGGACCTTGTTTTACCTGTATTTAATAATTATAATAATTTGCAAGAAACCTTAAGGTGCTGTTCCAAAATATTCTTCAATAAAGCCTTTGTTCTGCCTGGTTGGCATCATGTCATTGTTGTGCGTTTGTAAGTAGGCGTATCAGAACTCTGTTCATAGACTAACACAGCTAATTGTGTAATTAAACGTAAGTACAGCGTAACTGCTATAAAGTACACATAACTCTTCCAGTAGCATTATGAAAGCACTTGGGGCTTAAGGACTTCAGGGTTTGAGTAAGTGGTTGGGTTACTAAGCAACAAGCAAGTGATTCTTTGGGGTTTTCCAACTTCATAACCAGAAGGAGGAGGAGACTCAATCATTTTGGGGGGCTTTTTGTTAGTCCACGTCTTAAAAAAAAAAAAAAAAAAAAAAACTCTTCTTGTGTTTCATGAATGCTAATTAACATGGCCTTAACTTTATTTGTCAAATGCATGTTACTGCAGTAATGCACTGATGGTCTGAAAAGCAGAAACATCCCCATCTAACTCTATGGGCTTATCAGCGTGGGAGCTCTCCTGGTTACTGAGCCCCTCAGCCAATCAGAGTGGGAGCTCTCCTGGTTACTGAGCCCCTCAGCCAATCAGAGTGGGAGCTCTCCAGGTTACTGAGCCCCTCGGCCAATTAGAGTAGAGCTCCCCACTTTACAGAGCCCCACAGCCAATGAAAGCACTGCCCTATCCTAATGGAGAGGTCTGTGTTCTCTAACATGCTCTTTCATGTGGTTTGCCCATGAAACCCCCCCCCCCCCAGTACTTTTCCATTAAAGCGTAACACTTGTGCCTGGCTGTAATACGCCTATTAAGAGCCGGAAGACGAGCAGCTGGGAGAAATGCCCTTGCGGGGGCTGGACAGCAGACAGGGAACAGGGGATCGAGTGAAGGAAGCAGATTCGGGGTGTCATTAGGAGGAAGCGGGGCGCATAAGGACAGGACGGGGCGAGCCCAAGTCAGCGGCAGCCCCCGCGCGGGGGGACACGGTTAATAACCCGCCGAGCCGTCCGAGCGGGGATAATTAGGGCAGTTAAAGAGCCCAAGCAGACGGCAGGAACACATCTCCCGTTTTAATGACTTCATCTGCACGCGCTGGTCCCCACGGCAACGCCCGCACGCATCCCTGTCCTGCTGCCATGGAAACAGCAGCGGGCCCAGCGGCTGGGCGTGGCCGATCGCAGGTACAGCACACCTGAGAGAAAGAGAGTCCCAGCTCCGCCTCCAGCGTCAGGCTCCGACAGGAAGTCATTTTTCAGAACAGGAAGTGCCTGTCCTGAGACCACGCTGCCGCTCCGCGTCGATATTGCGGCCGTTTGTCACCAGGCGGGCGGAGGACTGCGGCCCTTCCGGCACCTTCCGGCACCTTCCACACTTTCCATAATGAAGCTCCAGTCTGAGACTGCGGGGGAAGGAGCAGAGCCACAGAACGGCAGCTGCAGCTGATCCATCACCCGGACACTAACTACAGCACTTCCGCACACAGCCACCGCACACCTGCAGCCTGGCCCCATTCACCTACTGCTGAGCCCAATATGTTCCCCGCTCCCTCCGCCTCTCTGTCTCTCTCCCTCTCTCTCTCCCTCACCCTCCCTCTCCCTCTGTCTCGCTCCCTCTCTCTCCCTGTCTCCCTGTTAGTCTGTCTCGCTCCCTCTCTCTCCCTCTCCCTCTGTCTCGCTCCCTCTCTCCCTATCTGTCTCTCTCTCCCTCTCCCTCCGTCTCGCTCTCTCTCTCTCCCTCTATGTCTCTCGATTCTTCAGTTGCTCTCAGAGATAGAACCCCCCACCCCCACTCCTGTGGTACCCCATATCACCCTTCAGCAGCCAATGGCAGAGCAGAGTATCTATAGACAGCCAATCCCCTGTGAGAATGAAAGTGAGCTGGGACCACATTGTGACTTGCCCCATTGTGACCAGCACACAATAGCAGGGCATTGTAACATCACAGCCTGTTAGTGAGCGCAGAAGACAAGAGCAATATCGGTTCTGCATGAAATGCACGAAAATCAAAAATGCTAACTGTGCAGTTGCTGCTTCAGATACTCTTATAGGAATTGGTTTGCAAAATTCTATGTATGCTACTTTTTTATTGAACAAAATTACTCAGGTGATTTATGAATCGGGAGAGAGAGAGAGAGAGAGAGAGGGGGGGGGGGGTCAGAGTTGGACGTACACTCAGATACTCGTTTGGGAGGAACAGTGTGGCACTAATCGATCTCCCAGCAGGCAGTGCAGCCTCTTCACACACGGCCTGCAGATCCGGAGGATGAGCACTTCCGTGATGGAGACGCACTTACAGGAGACATTTCCTCCAATTAAACACCGGCCCCCAGCTCGCTGCTGAGAGAGCTCAAGTGAGGGCACACACCCACCCACACACACACACACACCCACACACACTCTCTCTCTCACACACACAGACACACACACACTCACATCGCCCATTGCCCTGAGCTCCCAGTGCAATCTCAACTGACCCCCCCCCCCCCCCGCCCCACCTCACATGGAGACAGACAGCACTTCCTATGCAGCTCTGATTACATGCGGAATGCAAATCTAGGAAATGAAGGTCCAAACTCTCATGCCAAGTCCATGTTTGTTCCAAAACTTCCTTAAAACAAAAAAACCCAGAACACGTCCATGAAGGCTTCAGAGTGGGTAACAAACAGAGGAGGTGGGATTAGAGGCCGGTGACGGGAGTCACAGGGTCTTTACTCTCAGCGGTAATATGTCCAATATAAAAACGTGCCTCGCGATACTGAAGCGGAAATGCA
>CM077286.1:2934609-2997109 GCA_039654925.1 Anguilla pacifica
ACCTAGCCTTGCTAAGCCTAAGCCTGGCACTGCTAAGCCTAAGCCTAAGCCTAAAACTAGCCTTGCTAAGTCTAAGCCTGGCACTGCTAAGCCTAAACCTAAGCCTAAGCCTAGACTTGCTAAGCCTAAGCCAGGCCAGCGGTTTGAAGTTTGCTCACTAGATAAAGGGCAACACAAGCAGGCAGAGGGATCCATCATTATGGTTGCAGTTTCACTGGTAGCAGAGAGTCCTCCATATGAAAGAGTCGTCCATGCTAGTCAGTCATGTTCAGGGGTGTTTTAACTCCATCTGCAGCAGCTATTTCTTTCTCTGTTTGCTGAGTATCAGACCTGCAACACAGCAGCAACTTTGTGAAAAGTTACTAAACAAAGGCGGAATAAAGGGAGGCAGAATGTTTTTAGATGCTATTTACAAGGTTTGAGACATTGAGCTTTCTAAAGGCTCTGTTTGTGTGGGATGAAAAACATCACAGCCAGGAAGAGTGGGACCGCAGGAATTAAAAATACACAACGTAACATACAAGAAACGCCAAATTCATTTTCTGGTATGAAAAGTTGCCGAACCTTCAAGACCTGCTAAAGGAACCTAGTGATTCATCAATCCAACCGTCAGCCATTTCTTGGGTCACTAATTACCCTTGAATATTGGTGGTTCTGTGCAGCTATTTCTCTGGTTAGCAGACAGCACAGTTAGAAGCTTGCAATGGTAGACTACGTCCAAGAACACAACAACAATGCCCCATCTGGGAATGAAACCTGCAGTCCCTGAATCACAAGCCCAGCTCCCTCACCATTATTTCACACTGCCACACAGATTTATAGCCCTCAGTATGAGTGCTGGAATTGCAAACAAACTCTGAGCCGGGAATAGTACTCCACAACCTTCAGAGGACAGGAAATGACATCATAACAAACGTCTGAAAAAGGAACACAGCTTTGAGCACACCCCTGCAGAAAGATGCCCTTGCAACAGACTCCCATCTTAAAACAGTAACAGCCCACAATCAGATGACACTTACTCAGGTCAATTATAAAATCTGACTTTCAGCATTTTCTCTTCCACGTAAAAATATCAAGCAATGCAGTGTCTTCTGTGCCGATTCATCACTCTTAAATAAGGTCACTCAGGAAAGATGTTACAGTTGTTCACATCTTAAACTCTCATCGCTGTTACCTAGACAGTTTATTTAAGATTATGGAAAAAATATTTTCTTTTACAAACCACATCAATGTTTTATATTATCCTCTATGCAATTTAACATTGAGATCTCAAGTCAAAATTGAGAATTTCAGTTTTATTCATGATATAGAGTTTGATATACAGTCATTCCTCTCAGTGTGGAGAAACAGCAGGATTGCTGGCTAAGAGCAAAATGTTCCAACACAAATGGACAGCTCTTGATTTTATTCACTTCTCTGTTTTTCAGAAACAGGAGAATTCAGTGTTTTCTGCATTATTCTGATCACTAGTGAACGTTCTGTCTCCAACGACAGCTCTTCATGCATATTCATATCCAGCAAAAAAATAAGAGCATTCAATGGTAATGATATAGATTTGACATCCTGGTTAGTATAAGCATGATCTGTGCTAATTGGACATTTAACATGAACATCTGCGTATTGCTGCTAGGAGCAAATTGCTCTACAACCTTTTACCTGTGAAGAGGCATGTGTCAATGTGCCTCTCCCACTGTGGAGAGCATTCAGCGTCAGGACCATGAGCATTAGCAACCTGTACATTAGCGACTAGCAGTAGCACCACGATGGGGATGTGACTAATCTAATACAGTGGAAAAGTAATTGGGACGTGAGTAAAGTAATCGTGATGTGAGTTGCATTACAGCACACCAGGAAGCGAGAGCAGTATGATGTAACTGGACAGGAAGTGAGGGCAGTATGATGTACCTGGACAGGAAGTGAGGGCAGTATAATGTAACTGGACAGGAAGTGAGGGCAGTATGATGTACCTGGACAGGAAGTGAGGGCAGTATAATGTAACTGGACACACGCACAAGCACACACACGCGCACACGCACACGCACGCACACACACACACACACACACACAAAGGCCATATCAGGAAGCAGTTTGGCTCACACTCATTTCCCCCCACCCCCCCCGCTTCGATGATGCAGTCATAAAAAGGTTCCCTGTGGGATTTTTGTTTATATTGGATATAAAATTCAGGATATAAATTTAAAGTGCTCTTGTTGCGATGCTTCATTGTGGTACGGCTTGGCTAAATGACTAAGGCTGTTAAAAATTAAAGCTCTCTCTCCCTCTCTCTCGGTCTCGCTCCCTCTCTTTCCCTCTCACTCTCGCTAAAGCTGGCACAGGTTAAATGTTCCTGAAACGTTAGCGATGCTAAAGCTGGCACAGGTTAAACGTTCCTGAAACGTTAGCGATGCTAACGTTGGCACAGGTTAAATGTTCCTGAAACGTTAGAGATGCTAAAGCTGGCACAGGTTAAACGCTCCTGAAACGTTAGAGATGCTAACGCTGGCACAGGTTAAATGTTCCTGAAACGTTAGAGATGCTAATGTTGACACAGGTTAAATGTTCCTGAAACGTTAGAGATGCTAACGCTGGCACAGGTTAAATGTCCCTGAAACGTTAGAGATGCTAACGCTGGCACAAGCAAAGTGCAGTTTCTGCACAGTGCTCCTCTCCAGTGGCAGTGCTTAAAATGGGACTGTCCCAGGACCATCCTCACTGAGGTCAGAGGTCACTACTGTACAGAGACCCCTCCAACCCCCCCCCCCCCTTTCTATCCCTCACCCCTCTACCCCCTCCCCATTCTTTCTCTCAAACAAAAGTACAATATAACACTGTTAGACTTGAGGACGAAAAAAATTACCCTGACTGCTAAAATCACTCAAACACTTAAATGGATGAATAAACAGCACCTGATAATTACAGTTTTGCACTCTGTAGACGAGGAGGGAGGGGTAGAGGCAGGCAAATCACAAGGAGCACCATTGCTCCTGAAATAACAGTGTGTTTGTGCTACTGAAATAACAGTGTGTTTGTGCTACTGAAATAACAGCGGGTTTGTGCTACTGAAATAACAGCGTGTTTGTGCTACTGAAATAACAGCGTGTTTGTGCTACTGAAATAACAGCGGGTTTGTGCTACTGAAATAACAGTGTGTTTGTGCTACTGAAATAACAGTGTGTTTGTGCTACTGAAATAACAGCGGGTTTGTGCTACTGAAATAACAGTGTGTTTGTGCTACTGAAATAACAGTGTGTTTGTGCTACTGAAATAACAGTGTGTTTGTGCTACTGAAATAACAGCGTGTTTGTGCTACTGAAATAACAGCGTGTTTGTGCTACTGAAATAACAGCGTGTTTGTGCTACTGAAATAACAGCGGGTCTGTGCTACTGAAATAACAGTGTGTTTGTGCTACTAAAATAACAGCGTGTTTGTGCTACTGAAATAACAGCGGGTTTGTGCTACTGACCCACTGTACAGCTTGGCCTTGGGCCAGAGCAGCCGTGCGTGCGAGCTTATGTTACTAACGTCCTCCTCTCTGTCCCAGTTCAATGCAACGGTAACATTACACGCCCTCATCTGTTACAACAGCGGCCGTTTTGGCATTATGAGAGGAGTTGCTCTTTTCTTTGTGATGATCACATTTTAAAAACAGCAGTTGACGGTTCCTTTTTTTTATGGTTAAAATACGGTTAGCGATGATACTGTATACTTTTCTCCTGCCTGATACCCTGCCCCCCACCAAAAGGTCATGAGAGTAATGGTGGATCAGACACTTTCAGGTTCTAGGCACCGTTCTGTAGCAGTATAAAAGGCCAACTGGATGCTGGTATATATAGGCAATATACTGACTATAAATCCAAGGAAGTTTTACTTATCTTATACAATACATTTGCTAGACCAGACTTGCGCAGTTCTGGGGACCTGGAAAAGGTCCACAGAAGGGCAACCAAATTGATTCCTGGTATGGAAGATAAAAGGCTTAAGATGCTTAATCTCTTCAAGCTTAGTAAAAGGAGAATTTTCAGGGGTGGATTTAATTGAGGCTTTTAAATTCATAAAGGGGATTAACAAAGAGAACTACAAGAGATTCCTCAGGTTGAGTACTGTTAGTAAAACAAAGTGACATTAGGAAGCATTTGTTTCATGCAGAGAATATTCACTGTGTGGAATAGCCTGCCAAGTCATGAAGTACAGGTAGAAACTCTGGGGGTTTTCAAGACCAGGCTTGATACAGTGTTAGAAACTATGTAGTCTGTAGGCAAACAGAGCAATAGTTACAATTTAGTTAAGAAAATGGTGAGCATTGTTGGATTAAATCCTGGCTGGACCATCTTAAATCCTGACTGGGCCATCTTAAAACCAGGGTGGACCATCTTAAAAACAGGCTGGACCCTCCTAAATCCAGGCTGGACCCAAGCGGGAATTTCCACCAGGGGAGGGAGGGTAGAGAGACTCACCGATGAGCTCAGTCTTGGCGCTGTAGGACCCCAGGTACGCCCCATCCGTGTTGGGGGTGTAGCACTCAACCTGTCCCTGGTCCTTGGCCTCCAGCCTGGTGATGTGCAGCAGGGCGGCGTCTCCGCCCAGCCGCTCCACGTAGATCTCCTTCCTGTTGACGCGCTGGGCGTACACGCTGTAGGCGTAGTTGGGCTGGCTGGTGCTGACGACGCGGAGTTCGCGGTCGGGCGCGGACTGCTGGTACAGGGACCACTCGAAGTCCTGCTCCACCCCGTCCTTATGGCCCGTCACGTTGCACCAGATGGTGATGTGGGACCCCTCAGTGCGCACCAGGGGCCCCCCCTGCACCGTCACCAGCCGCTGAGCCAGACCGGGCCCCGCTGCAGAGAGAGGGAGAGAGACGGGGGGGTTGTCGTTAGTGTTCTCACTCCCTCCTTTCCTGCAGCCATCTTAGCTTCACGCAGCAGAAGCCGCATCAGCCGGCGTTTCATTATTCCGCTCTTACACTTCAAACAACCTGTGAAAAAAACCCACAAAAAGATGAAGGAGAGGGAGAGATGGAAAGATGCTCACAGAAACTTCAGTTCTTTTGAGGCTTTTTGAAGATTAAAGGCCTGGTGTGTGTGTGTGTGTGTGTGCGTCCTTTTAATCGGACCAAATACTGCTTGGTACATTTCAGTTCGGCAATGCTTAGAAAATGTAATTTGTGTCAGAATGAGAGAGTGACAGTGACAGAGCAAAAGAGAGAGAGAGAGACAAAGAGAGAGACAGAGACAGAGCAGCAGTGAGAGAGAGAGAAATTTTAAGAGTTTTGAGTTTTAATAAAACCTTTATTGTTCTATTTATTGTGCATTAGTTGTGGCCTAACCTCAGTTACATTACCCAGTCAATACATCTCAGCCCTTTCTCCTCTTTATGTCATAATGACCAGGACCACAGTCACTGCATGATCAGCACAATTTAAAAATGACTATTAGAAGCCAACTGCCCATCATCGGCAACCCAGCAAATTAGCCCCTCCCCACATGTCATGTTGCACAGAACCCAGGTATATCATTAATTAAAATACTATACCAAATTCAGATAGAAAGAGAGGGGGAGAGGGGGTGGGGGGGTGAGAGAGAAATGGCTCAGTATGACCCCCAGAGAGGAGTCCGCTTGAACACACAGACTCAGCTGTCTGGGGTTCGAGGGGGGGTTAGCCCAGGTCTGGCAGGTGGGTGTGCACAGTCTGCCTGTCAAGCTCAACTGTGCAGCTGAGGCAATAATGAGCACAGCAAACACGCCACACCCCCACTGTGTCCTTCAGCCACTGACAGCCTCACACAGGCCTACAAACCAAGCATTGCCAACTAATACCGCTGTATTCCAATACTCCACTATGACATCACAAAGCATGCCAACTAATACTGCTGTATTCCAATACTCCACTATGACATCACAAAGCATGCCAACTAATACTGCTGTATTCCAATACTCCACTATGACATCACAAAGCATGCCAACTAATACTGCTGTATTCCAATACTCTACTACGACATCACAAAGCATGCCAGTGTGTAGAACAAAACCCGAAACTCTCTTAGACGTATGTTGACCACAGACCTTATTTTCTGCAGAAAATGAAATCCCTATGGGAAAAAAGCATTGGAAATCTGCCAAGGGAACCCACGGCACATGTTTTAGGACTACAAACTGTAACACTCTTATCAATACTGATGAAAATGGAGTCCTGTTCAAAAAAATCTCAACAAAAGATGTCTGATATGGGTCATTTAACTTGCCTGTAAGAGTTTAGCAATGCACAGAAAATTATGCAGTGTGCAGTGTGTCATTTCTACAGAGAACCTGATGAGTCTGATACAGACCTCATCACAGAAGAATGCACAATGCAAAATAATCAAATATCCGATCACAGGGGCCAGAAACTTTTGGAACACCAGAGTACTCTATTTTCCAAGAAAGTCAGACTGACAGCCATGTTTTAAAAGCTCATTAAATCTTATGAAGGGAATTGCAGGTGTGTTCATATCAGAAATGCTGGAACAAATGGAAAAAAAGGCTATTCTCTCCAAAAACACATCAACTTATTTCCACACATGCAGCTTCTGCCTCCTGACTCTGCAGAGTCTGCTTCTAGAGCACCGCCCCACATACCCCCCACCCCCCACCCCCCACCACCTCCCCCATCTCTGATTTTCAGCAGACACAGATTCCACTTTTATTTAAGCCAGTAAGTTAGAAGCAGAGGTGCCCACATCAGAAGAATTTCAGAAATGGTATCATAAGATGTCCAGGCTCAGCGTTTCTTGTACTGAAACGAGTGAAAAGCATGCAAATGTTCCAGCGAGCTCCTCTGCCTGTTAGAACCCTTCACATGAAGCCTGAGCACATCGCAGCAGGAGCACACGGGCCCCCGATCAGCTCTGGGCTCTGATTGGAGCACACGGGCCCCCGATCAGCTCTGGGCTCTGATTGGAGCACACGGGCCCCCGATCAGCTCTGGGCTCTGATTGGAGCACACGAGACCCTGATCAGCTCTGGGCTCTGATTGGAGCACACGAGACCCCGATCAGCTCTGGGCTCTGATTGGAGCACACGGGCCCCCGATCAGCTCTGGGCTCTGATTGGAGCACACGGGCCCCCGATCAGCTCTGGGCTCTGATTGGAACACACGAGACCCTGATCAGCTCTGGGCTCTGATTGGCTCCCTGTTACCAGTTCTGAATAGCAGGAGCAGCAGCAGCAGGACACAGCTGGCTACGTCCCTGCAGAGTAAGGTGTGCTCCTGGGGTTACTGAGGCTGCAGTTCCTCCCAGCACATCCCAGCTGCACACCAGGCTACCTGCGGCCATTACAGAAAGGCGCCAGTCAGCGCAGTTAAGGGTCATTTTACCTGGACTACGTTTGACCGGATGCTCTCCTTGAGCTTAGCTGTCAAATGAACGTCAGCGTAAAGTCGGGACGGTTTGCCAGCGCACAGCTCTAACGAGCCCCCTTAGGAGTGGGCCTACGTCACATGACCTCACCACAGGGCACCTCCCTGTCTCCTAGAAACCATTAGAGCAGGCTCCGCCCCTTCCAGACTCCCCCTGGCACTGTGAGGCGAAGCCACAGTGTCACCACTTACAGTAAGAGATCATATAACTGATATGCACTTTGCAGAGAGCACGCTTCTGCAATCAGCGTTTTCCTGCCCCACGGCCCCATGGGTAATCATCTCTCCAAGTCTCATTCAAATCCACCCATAAATGTTTCCCACAATCATCTTCTCTTAAAAAAAAAAAACACATTCAGATAGAGAGATGGCCGAAGAAAGACAGTCATAAAGAGAGAGAGAGAGATGTCTGAAAAGACAGATAGAAAGAGAGAAACAGACAGACAGAAACAGAGGTGAGACACATGCAGACAGTCAGACACACAGACAGAGAAAAAGACAGATAGTTGGACAGACTGAGAGAAATACAGAGAGAAACAGACTTTAAGTCTCTGCGTAATGAGATGTAAGACGCAGCTAGCCTCCAGCTCCTCCAGTGGGAATGTGCAGTCAGTGAGCACACAGTAAGCGCACAGGAAGTTAGCTAGCCTGCCCACTGACCAGTGGCTACGATTATTTCACCACAAAATAATAAAACATAAGCTTTTATTATTCTTACGCCTGGTACATTTATTCAGAATCTAATGCTAAACTTAAGACAGATTTTCCAGCTCTTGGCATGCATTCCATTATCCTCTGATGTGAAAATTATTTTTTTGAAAGTTGAAAGAAAAAGGCTTACAGCAGTGTTTCTCCTCATCCTCATGCTGCACACCATAACTGAGTTAACCTGCCACAGGACGGACTCGGTCTCCTCCTCTTCGGCAATGACGCAAGTCTCAAAGTTTTACGATGGAGTGTGAGGATCATAAGGCAATGCCCTCACTGAAAACTACACTTACACTGGCTGTCCCAGTATTCCAGTGCATTTAGCTTCACCTGAGCATAACTACCTGAAGCCACACCCTAACACAGTCTGGACCTCCCGCCCCGTTTCCAACACAATCACATCATGTGATCAGTTTATGATTCCTGTTGCCGTGGAGCTATTGGCTGTTCTTCCTCATTTGCTGTTAAATCTGCCGTAACTGACACCCTGCGGCCATTTCTGTGCGCAGAACTCCATGTTTAATAAAGTGGAATTGATTCATTGATCCATCTTTGGTCCCTGAAGAGACTGAGACTAAGGTGCAGACATGTTCACACAGGCACCACAGACGCGCCAACACATCACTGTACATACGTGTTCACAGACAGAACTGACACGCCAACGCATCACTGTACATACGTGTTCACAGACAGAACTGACACGCCAACACATCACTGTACATACATGTTCATAAAGTTTAATTTAACAGGCTCAAGCTTACAGAAGGAAGGAAGGACTTTCTGGATGTTCTGTGTTTTCAGCTGAAAGGGATTTATGCGCAATAAGCAATATGCCAATCAATGAGGATTTCTGGGATTCTCATAAGCTTAATCTTCCCATGAACTCAAAGCCATTTGATATTTGGGCTGGGTTTTTTCCCCCTGCAATCAGTGGAGAGGGATTAAATGCAATAAAGAGCATCTTTTAAAAATGCGAAGCCTATGCAAAAGACTTGGAGGGAAAGCATTCTGCATAAAAATGCCTCTTTGATCTCCCATAGATGCATGATATGAAATTTCACAGTTTTTCCAGATTTCAGCAAAAAAAAAAGTGACAGAAAGAAAACCCCCAAAAAAACTATCCTCTTCAACCGTTTCCCTCACCAGGACCCACAGCGCACTCTTACAGGGAAAAGCCTCCAGCCCCTGCAGGCACGCGTTTACTCTGAGAAGAAAAGGCGCTAACACATTCGGTTTAGGACGCTAACACATTCTGTTTAGGAAAAAAGACACATTCTGTTACAGCGACAGCAGCCTGCGAGTCTCCCTCAGTGCACTTTAAAAAAAGAACAAAGCTGAGAAATCTGGAAATGGAGCAGAGAGCGAGAAAACACTCTTTTTGAACAGCTGAGTGAAGGGGTGTGAGCGGCTGTGAGTGTTAGAATGTGAGCTGGATGCTAACAGCTGTGAGTGTTAGAATGTGAGCTAGATGCTACCAGCTGTGAGCGTTAGCATGTGAGCTGGATGCTACCAGCTGTGAGCGTTAGCGTGTGAGCTGGATGCTAACAGCCATGAGCGTTAGCGTGTGAGCCGGATGCTAACAGCCGTGAGTGTTAGCATGTGAACGGGATGCTAACAGCTGTGAGTGTTAGCGCGTGAGCTGGATGCTACCAGCTGTATGCCCCCAATCTCCCTCTTCAAATCCACCCCCCCTCCCAAATGTCCCTCTGTCTCTCCTACATGCCAGCCCCCTCACATCCTTGTTCCAGAGAAGTGAGAGGACTTATGAGTATCACACAGCACACCCACATACTGCCACAGACCAACAACTAAGCACCAGAGACATCCAACAACTATCACAGACCAACAACTAAGCACCACAGACATCCAACAACTATCACAGACCAACAACTAAGCACCACAGACATCCAACAACTATCACAGACCAACAACTAAGCACCACAGACATCCAACAACTATCACAGACCAAAAACTAAGCACCACAGACATCCAACAACTATCACAGACCAAAAACTAAGCACCACAGACATCCAACAACCATCACAGCACATCCATATAACTATAGCAGACATCCACCCGACAATCCCTTGGTGTTTGATGATACTTTGCAATTATAGCATTTACCACACACTGGTAGTGAGATTGAGATGGCAGCGTGAGAATGAGCTAACAAATCTCTCACAGGCGCGAAGCACAGGACTGCATGTCTGTCATCGACAGCAGGCAGCAGCCTGCACTAAAAATACACTTTATCTCAGAGACATTCCTGAGCTAACAGACCCCATGAACCCCATTCCATGCTGGCCCTCATAACCACAGACCCCACAAAACCCCGCTCCCCACTGACCTTCAGTGACCACAGACCCCACAAAACCCCGCTCCCCATTGACCTTCAGTGACCAGAGACCCCACAAAACCTCGCTCCCTATTGACCTTCAGTGACCAGAGACCCCACAAAACCTCGCTTCCCACTGACCTTCAGTGACCAGAGACCCCACAAAACCCCGCTCCCCACTGACCTTCAGTGGCCAGAGACCCCACAAAACCCCGCTCCCCACTGACCTTCAGTGACCAGAGACCCCACAAAACCCCACTCCCCACTGACCTTCAGTGACCAGAGACCCCACAAAACCCCTCTCCCCACTGACCTTCAGTGACCAGAGACCCCACAAAACCCCGCTCCCCACTGACCTTCTGTGACCAGAGACCCCACAAAACCCCACTCCCCACTGACCTTCAGTGACCAGAGACTCCACAAAACCCCTCTCCCCACTGACCTTCAGTGACCAGAGACCCCACAAAACCTCGCTCCCCATTGACCTTCAGTGACCAGAGACCCCACAAAACCCCGCTCCCCACTGACCTTTTGTGACCAGAGACCCCACAAAACCCCACTCCCCACTGACCTTCAGTGACCAGAGACCCCACAAAACCCCTCTCCCCACTGACCTTCAGTGACCAGAGACCCCATGAACCCCGCTCCCCACTGACCTTCAGTGACCAGAGACCCCATGAACCCCGCCCCACTGCAGCTTGACCACACAGAACCCTTTACATACAGCCCTCTCAACCCATTACCCACTTAGAGAGAGAATACATTTCCTGTGACCCCCCCTCTTACATGTTCACATATGGGAGCAAATTCTATTAACATGTTGAATCAACTGCATAAAGACTTTAACGATCACAGCGAGTGCATTTAGTGCAGAGCTGAACCAGAGTAGCCCCAGGTCAAAGGGAAGAGAATAATGGCTTCCATCCGATCCACCTGACCTCCCACAGCCGACAGTCTAGCCCTTACTGCATCTGCTGTCCACACTACACACATACTACTGACATCCACTGACCCTTCCAGGTACCGACACACACTCCTCACAGAACAACCCAATGACTGATGTAACACTGTCAGTACAAAGAAAGGCTTTTTAAAATACGGAAGCAAGAATTGAGGGAGAAGCAGAGGGAGAAGGAGGGACAGAGAGAGAGGGAGAGAGGGGGAGAGGGAGAGAGAGAGAAAGAGAGAATAGTGTAGATGCTGTATCCTGTAATTTGGTCCTGATGACTAACAGCTAAGGACATGACTCACAGGGAGAAAGCACTTCAAGGGCAATTTTATTAGTCACATTTCTGCAAGGTACACAGATACAGAAAGGGGGAAACTATAAAAACAGGAAACTATTTTATGTCATTTAAAAGTTTTATAGGTGAAGTAAAGGGTGCCTCCACATGAAAACAGCTAAACTAGCTGAGCTATAGGAACTCACAGCTAGTATCTGAGCTATAGGAGCTCACAGCTAGTATCTGCGCTATTGGAGCTCACAGCTAGTATCTAAGCTATAGGAACTCACAGCTAGTATCTAAGCTATAGGAACTCACAGCTAGTATCTGAGCTATAGGAACTCACAGCTAGTATCTGAGCTATAGGAACTCACAGATAAACCTGAGGGATAGGAACTCACAGGTCACATCAGGAAGAGACAGAAAGCTGACTGGATAGAGGCAGGAAGCCAATGAGACAGAGACAGGAAGCTGATGGTATAGCGATGGGAAGACGATAGGGCAGGGATAGGAAGTAGACACACCCAGAAGTGTGTAGATTAAGTATGATACACCTCTCAGCAATGATGACTCACACAGAGGCACAGGACAGAGAGGGAAAGAGTAAGAGGACTCTTTGCTTTTCCTCTATGGGAAATGCACCCAAACCATCACCTGCACATGGTGCTCATGGGAAGTGTAGTTTACAGCATAATGTTTGACGAGTAGCACTGCATTCAGACTTGCTCTAACATGAGATGCACAACTCCATACACTGGGATGAGGCACAGAAGTGTCCCACTGCCCCCAGACACCCAAGCTCAAACACAGACACCCAACTCAGCATGGGGCGGGGGTGTGGCCTCAGCAAAAAGCCCCGCTGTGCTTCTCAGTAAATAATTGGGGAGAAGGGGGGTGTGAGGGTGGGGGGTAGACAGGGGTGAGACAGGTGCAGGAGGAACAGCTGGGATCCAGGTCTCGCTCAAGGGCCAACTGTGGGCACTACGGACATCTCTCTCACACACACACGTGTGTGTGTGTGTGTGTGTGCGTGTGAGCATGTGTATGTGCATCTATGTGTGCGTATATGTGTGTGTGCGCCCTCCAAACTATCCAAACAGGTCCTCCAAACCGTCAAAACTGCCCCCCCTCCCCCAACCGTTCAAACTGCAAACCTCTGACAGACTTTTAGGGAAATAACAGGATTTCAGGAGCGTCCGTCCGGCTGCTCAAAGCAGGAAGTAGCGCTCAGAAAAAACCCCAGAGCTCCTCAGGGGGAAATCACGCTCCTGTCAGTCTCCACTTCCTGTTCAGACCCTCTCAGGTGTCGTTTCCAGCGGGTAATATGTCAGAGTGTGTGACGGACTGGCAGGTGGAGGCGAGAAGAGGGTGTTTGACAAACACACAGGAAGTCACACATTTGAGCTTCCTGTTCAGAATGGGGGGGGGGGCTGTCTGCCCCAACAGCCGCAGCAGACCGAAGCCCCCCCCCACCGCGCACGCCAGTTCATTTCCACTCCGTTCATCCCAAAGGCAGTTATGGGAACGGGGGGGGGCGAGGGGGGGGGGGGTGCAACGGGGGAGTGAAACATCAAAACTCTTCAGTCTGTGGAAATCGTCTGAGTCTCCCCTCCTCCAGGCTGGCTGTGAACACAGATATACGCAGCACTGAGTCGTAAGACCGTGTGTGCGTGTGTGTGTGTGTGTGTGTGTTCGTGTGTGTGTATGTGTGTGCGTGCATGCGTGTGTGTGTGTGTGTGTTCGTGTGTGTGTATGTGTGTGTGTGCGTGCGTGCGTGCGTGCGTGCGCGTGTGTGTAGTGGGCACAGAACCAGACTCCGGAGGACAACATCACAGCCAATAAACACAGATCTCCACGGATCCACAGAGCCACTTACAGAGTCAACTCCAGAACAAAAACAGCGAAAGCCACCACTGAAATTACAGCTGAGAAAAACTGTGTTCAAATTACAGCTGCTGTATATTTTACAGTGATGTACAGCAACATCTAATTACAATCTTCAAAATAAATCTGTAGATTACACAAGTCCATATCCAGACCATTCAACAGCATGGCATTACTTTAGGTCTTCCACAGGATGGTAAGACAGACAGACAAACAAATTGATAGACACAGACAGACAGACAGACAGACAGACAGGTGATGACAGACAGCTGTGGAAGAGCAATACCCACTGCCAGGCCACACAGACATCACTGAGTAACACAGACAGGCAACACCCACAGCACTGTGTAACTCAGCCAGGCCACACCCACCTCACTGTGTAACTCAGCCAGGCCACACCCACATCACTGAGTAACACAGCCAGGCCACACCCACAGCACTGTGTAACTCAGCCAGGCCACACACACAGCACTGTGTAACTCAGCCAGGCCACACCCACAGCACTGTGTAACTCAGCCAGGCCACACCCACAGCACTGTGTAACTCAGCCAGGCCACACCCACAGCACTGTGTAACTCAGCCAGGCCACACCCACAGCACTGTGTAACTCAGCCAGGCCACACCCACAGCACTGTGTAACTCAGCCAGGAAACACCCACAGCACTGTGTAACTCAGCCAGGAAACACCCACAGCACTGTGTAACTCAGCCAGGCCACACCCACAGCACTGGAGGAGTGGGGTACGCATTTAGGAGGGTAGTTCAGGGGCCCCGGGGGGCCCCCGTATTCTCAGTGAAAGTGGCGGTAAGCGTCCCACTCCACAACGGGTTATTACCATTTCACTCAGCGGCACTTGCATCCTGACGCCCCAGGAGAAGGGGATTATGGGAAATGCCGAAGGGGATTTGCACGGCGTTATTTACCCACCAGCGGGGGGGGGGGGGGGGGGGGGGGAGTAAATGAGGAGATCTCACTGTTTCCTAATCTAATCACCCGCCAGTTACCATAGCTACAATCTGAGCCCCATCTCGCCCCAGCACCAGGCTCACATGCTGTTTATGGAAATCATAAACTGCTTCCTGCTTAGAGTGTGCTCCCTGGACCAATCAGACAGCTGAATCTGTGCGGTGGGAGGAGAGAGGCACAACCTGCGGGGGCCAAACTGCATAAACCTGTGGAGGCCAAACTGCATAAACCTGCAGGGGCCAAACTGCATAAACCTGCGGGGGCCAAACTGCATAAACCTGCGGGGGCCAAACTGCACAAACCTGCGGGGGCCAAACTGCATAAACCTGCAGGGGCCAAACTGCATAAACCTGTGGAGGCCAAACTGCACAAACCTGCGGGGGCCAAACTGCATAAACCTGTGGAGGCCAAACTGCATAAACCTGCGGGGGCCAAACTGCATAAACCTGCGGGGGCCAAACTGCATAAACCTGCAGGGGCCAAACTGCATAAACCTGCGGGGGCCAAACTGCATAAACCTGTGGAGGCCAAACTGCATAAACCTGTGGAGGCTTCACTGAGCCCATGTTCGAAGACCGGATGCCCACGATGCACTGCAAATGTTCAGCATCAGCCTGCCCTTCCAAAAATTTGTGAGTGATTATTACTCAAAATTAAATTTTTTTTAAGAAAAGCGCTGCTCCACTTTGTTTGTCAGCCACCCAAGAACATAATTTTTCCCCAGTGGTGTGAAGAGGAGACGCGGCCCGTTCTGTGGAAGCCTGCCTGTGCGTCTGGTCCCCAGCACAAGCCGTGCGGCGGAGCATTCAACCAGCTGGAGAAGGAAACCAATTAACTATTAATTAGCCTCTTCAAGCAAGGCTGTCTAGGACTGTCAGTCAGCCCTGCTTCTTTTAACTGTGGCACCAAGCAGAAAGAAAACGTGCCAGACCAGTTTACCATTACAGTCCCCCCCCCCCCCCACCCAGAGCAACAGGGTGCACAACATCACCCCTCCCCCTGCCCCCGAGAGGGCTAATGCTAATCCTCAAAGTGAAGCAGAAATGTGTGTATATATATATATAGAGCCTATGTTACAGCAGTTATACAAATGAGCTACCCCTGTCTGAGCTACACATATCAGAGGAGACGCAAGTAATATAGAGAGAGCAGATCAGGACTATGTGTGAGTGTATGTGTGCGTGTGTGTGTGTGTGTGTGTGTGTGAGTATGTGCATGTGAGTATGTGTGTGTGTGTGTGTGTGTGTGTGTGTGTGTGTGTGTGTGAGTGTATGTGTGTGTGTGAGTGTGTGTGTGTGTATGTGAGTATGTGTGTGTGTGTGTGTGTGTGTGTGCGTGTGTGTGTGTGTGTGTGTGTGTGTGTGTGTATGTGAGTATGTGTGTGTGTGTGTGTATGTGTGTGTGTGCGCGTGTGTGTGTGTGTGTGTGTGTGTGTGTATGTGAGTATGTGTGTGTGTGTGTGTGTGTGTGTGCGTGGGTGTGTGAAGGTGTGTGTGTGTCTGTGTGCGGGTGTGTGTGTGTAAATATTTATGCAGTGATCAGGCCCAAACAAGTCTGACTGGCCCTTAGTGACAGAGGGGGCAGTGGGGGTGTGGTGGGGGTGCGGGGGGGGGCTAATGCAGTCCTGTCCTCCTGTAATCTGCAGCAGCACAGCCAGGGGCCCTTCTGAAGATTAAAGGCAAACAAACATGCTTTCAACCACTCAGGGGAGAGACGCTCGCTACCAAAACCCCCCGCTGGGTTTAGATTTTATCTGAGAACAAAACGCAAACATCTCTGGGTTTTACAAAGTGGTACCAATTGGGCCGTTAACTCTGAGTCGGTGTAACATCAACTGCACTGCATGAAGCACTTTCCCATAATAACTCCACAGGACCCAGATGAATGGGTCAGAACCGACGCAAGAGGAATATTCTCAGTGACATTATTACACATACAAAGGAACAGCGATATTGCCATTGACATAAACCTGTCAATGGGGAAAATGGGATCTTATAGCAACATCACTACAGTGACATCATCACTACAGTGACATCACAAGAGCAGCAAATGAGGAACATCTCGGTGATTGTGACATCACAATAATAACATTAAAACAGTAACAAAAGAAGAAAATCATAAATGAAGAGGAGTATTTACAGAACAATTCCTTGCAGAGTAGTGCACAAAACAGATCACACGGTTTCTTTTATGGCCATTACAAACCATGTTGCCTCTTCTTCCACCAAATTAACCAATTCAGCCAACTCACACACACTGAACAGAAATGCACATGAACACACACCGCAGTGCCATCGGCTTGTTGGGCTTGGTTTCTGAAATCAAGCAGAAGGTTAACCAGCCCCCAGCCTGGTCTCTCTCCACTCAGAACGCAATCAGTGATCTCTTCTGTGTAAGCAGTTTCAGCAGGTGCACAGGGCTCCTTCTGCATGAGCACACAGCTTTTTTTCCTTTCTGTGTCAAAATCAGCACAGTTGGTTAGAATGTATGGAGTTCCATTCAAAGTCATTAATATGTCACCATAACGGAATGCTATGGGCTTGTTCACTGTACACATGAAGACTACTGACCCCCACACAGGTGCCAGAGCCAGGCAAAGGTCAGAAAAATAACTGAGCCAGTGTTTCTCCCTGTGGACAGACAGACCAGAATGAGCTTTACTGGGTTCAGAAACAGCTGGGCAGTGTTCGTCCAAGGGAGGAATATTAGGAACTACCGGCTCAATTAGTATTTTTTGCTTGTCCACTGAATGTTGCCGATTAAATTGTAGCTTGTTGGCTGGTGATGTCACAATAGAGAAGAAACCTATTCTCTCTGCTGATCTGTGAGCAGATAGCCTGTCACTCAGTAACAAAGACCATGCAGGAGGTAAGGAACTGGTCTTGTAACTGAAAGGTCACCAATTTGATTCCTAAGTAGGACGATGCTGTTATGTCCTTGAGCAAGGTACTTAACCTGCATTGTTTCAGTATATATCCAGCTGTATAAATGGATGCAATGTAAATGCTTTGTAAAAGTTGTGTACGTTGCTCTGGATAAGAGCATCTGCTAAATGCCTGTGATATATTGTAATGTAAACCATGCCTTCTGTACGATGGAGCTGGATCTGTGAAGGTTGAATACAGGGTCACAGTTATAAAAGCAGAGTGAGTAATTTAATTCCTGAGTAGTGGTAAAGACGGGGATTTATGAAGTTCACACTTTGCAAAGGCAAGATTAAAAATGAGACAATCAATCAAGATTTCAGAGCTGAATGATTTATTTTTGCTGTGATTATTTGATTATTAGGGCTTTCCCTTCAATATGATGAGTGATGTAATATCACTCTGAACTGGCACACATTTCATACAACAGAAAACAGAAACGTTATTCCAGAAACAACAAGCCATTTCTCTTATTTGCCAACAATAACTGAACATGCACTGATGTTTTTTTTAGGTTTCAAACTATATATAAAAACAGGTATCCAGCCTATATGGTGTTTCTCCTCAGCGTACATATTACTGGCCTGATTGGTCTACACAACCGCACAACAGAGAAACTGTAACTTCATAAAGGGAAAATCATCTCAGGTAACATCTGCAGTGTGTGTTCTGTATACTGTGCAGATAAGAGTCAATATTTCAGCTTGGAGTGTACAATATAAAACACTGCAGGCCTCTCTCCAAAATATCAGGCCTCCGGGGAATTAGAGCCTATAAAAGACATCAGAGTTCTTCTAACCCACTCCCCAAACAGAGGCGTTTTTCCAACAGGATTTGGATGCAATCTTCCCAGAGAAAACTGCTAGGGGGGGGTGGGCTCAAAGTTCAACACTAAAACTTGTCTGAGCAGACAGCCAAGGCTGTCATTAGGCTGATTACAGTCCTCACAGCTGGTTGTGAATTCACACACCAAACTGATGACCCAGCAGCTCTTTACAACCCTGGTACTTCCCTCAATAAACCAGCCCCTTCACTTCCCAGTAAACAAGTGTGTTATTCTGTGTGTCACACAAACACACCACACAAACTGGCACTAAATCTATATACATGCATGCACATGCATGTATACACATGTACAAGTGCGCGCGCACACACACACACACACACACACACACACAACACTATCAATCTGCACCAGAAAATCATTCACAAAAGGTGTTTAAACAAAAAACACAAGATTAACCAGAGTTTTGTGAAGTTCTGCGCCAAGGCTGCTGTACATTAACATAAAAGGCTTTCTCTGACGGATTTAAATTAATTTCCACGCTGCTGGGAGACAGAATTAAGCTCTTTGTTTGAGAACGCACATCATCAAAGCAAGCTGCAATCAGCCTTTATCAGTGCAACATATGACTCAGTCCCCTTCTGCGACCAGACCTTAACTTCACACCAGATCATTTAGTGGTGAGTGTGGGTGGCAGTGAGAGCATGTCTGCACACATTTGTTAGCGTACGTGTGAGTGTGTGTGTGTGTTCCTGTGTGTATGTACATGCATTAGTGTGCACACAGACGTACATGCGTGCGTGCGTGTGTGTGTGTGTGTGTGTGTATATACAGTATATTCATCTGTGTCATCATCAACACCAGCATGACAAAAACCTTGCTAAATTAATTTTAATTATGAATACAAATAAAACTGGGGAGTATGCTGGGGGGGGTGCTGGGGGGCAGAGGGGGCACACTCTCTCATACACACACACACACACACGCGCACACACACACACACACACACACACACACACTCACATATGCACGTACACACTCAAACACAAACCCAGCGCATTAGAGCACAGCCTGCAGTCACATGGGTGTGTCTGTGTCCAGGTGCCTGTGACTCACGTCAAGGTGAAGTGTTCTGGCTCAAACCAGGGCACACACACCTGTGTGACATCACACACGTCTGCATTACTCAGTGCTGACAGCCAGCTGTGACTGCTGCCATGCTGTCATCACAGATGACTTATAAAACAGAGCTGCAGCCAGCAGGTACATTCATAAACCACAGAGATAAACTTCACGTACAGTGAGAGCAGCAGCTACAACTGCCTAGTCATTAGAAATCCGATCCACCTCATCTCTATGGCAGAGCTGCACCTCCGCGGACCGGATGAACTCCCGCGAGGAGTATACAGTACACAGAATGCAGCGTGTGGCGAGCACAAGAGATCTTTTCCCGCAGACTCGCAGAGACAACAGTGACGTCATGATAACATGTCAGGGACGCCTCCGTTTTCCCCTCTGTTTCTCACTCCCGTGCCAGCGCCAAGCCCCCTTCACCTCCTCCCCACCCTACCATAAGGACGCGATAGTAATCGGAAGCGCACATACCCAAACTGACGGTTAAGCCGTGGCCAAAGACCCGTTTGACAACTTGTCAAGCAATTCATTTCCCATTCACTGCCCGTGTATCAACTGCTATCAGAGCACGTAAACATAGTTTTACTGGAGAGTCCTTTTTTCCACTAAAATCTGTAAATCCTCGACTTACTGTCGATAGATCCATCTCACTTCACGCCTCCTGAAAGCGCATACGCTTCCACTGCTCAATGTGTTTATATTTCGGCATGGCCTTTGAATCAGCCTCGATCAGATCTGACTTGTGGGGCAAATTAGTGCGCATTATCCCTGTGCTTACATTGCGCGATTTACTGCCTCGCCACAAGTGAAAGTCTTAAACGTAACTGAGGCGGAAGCTGTGGCTACGTGGCCTCTTTAATGCAGGAGCTTCATTTGTGACCGCAGTATTTCGAATCAAAGGGGAACTGGCCGCTCTAGATCATATCCAATACACAAAGGGGGGCGATCGGTCATTGGAACATCGTGTCAGCCTTCAAGCAAACTTATTTTACTGCGTTATCCATTTACCAGTATCAGTCCCCTCTTCTCTATCGCGTCTGTATCCGCTCTCAAATGCGCTGTAGTCGGGCTAAAAATGCTCTACAAACCCCCCAAAAACACCCTGTACAAGGTCAGCAAAACCGTGGAAATTCACCCTAACACTCATCGGATGTTGCTCTCCCACGTAAATGTCGCAACAGGCTGACAGCGATGGGTCACCAAGTACATGCAATTTCACGTAAGCGCTTCCCACGAGGGTGAATGGGTGTGACACACGCTGTCAAAAATACGTCGTTCCAAGTGAGCAAGTGCAAGGTTTCTCTGTTCAGTGTGTCTCTTCAAAGTACTGACCAAAAACTCCAGGCTGCTACAGGTCAATCAAGTCACCATGGGCAAAAAAGAGCAACTCGTTTAGCACATTCTGCAAATAAAGTTAGTTTATATCACACAAAAGACACCCGCTGAAAACTGAAAAGCACAACAGTAAGCGATGGGAGGAAACAAGCGAGCACTACATCAAAAAAGGTCGTGCATTAATTTCCAGATGAAACTTACCAAGTAGCGCGAGGACGAGGAGGAGGGCAGGGAGTCCCATGGCTCTGAGGTCGCCTTTGTGACTCGTGCACAGAAACGGTCCTGTAACGTCTGTGGCCGCGCGCTCTTCTCGGGTCAGACAGACTGCCTCTTGTGTGAGAGAGGAGAGCTCCGTCCGAGCACCTGTCCGGGTTGCGGGCAGACGGAGCGCGACGCACTTCAAAACTGAACAATAAGCCCCTTTACTGAAAAAAGCTCAGTTCACGAAATGCAGGACATGGAATGGGTTGTGGGTCGCTCAACTATTGTTCGTACAGATGTCATACGCTTGGGGATATGTTTCTGACATCAGATCGCCTATGTAGTCATGTCAGATTTCAAAGACATGACAAAGTCACATGGATAATCAACACAATGATACTTACAATTCGCTGAAGGGTATGAAACTCGTATCTCTTTACTAACACCAAGCAGAGCTGTAGTTCTCAGTACTTGTTTTTTCTTATCCACGGTGCGTCTTAGTGGGACGGGGCACCAAAAAAATCACTGACTTGGATAAAATTTGAGACAGTAATCTTACAATCGACTGTGTTTTGACTGGTAATCCTCGTGCAATGCTACAGTCCCCACTCCTCGCGTGTGAACCGTATTGGACGATTCTTTCTTCCACAGAAGCGCCTTCGCAGCACGCTCTATTGTCACGCGCGAAAAGGCGTCCACAAAGGAGCAATGACAGGCCGAGCCGTTTTCTCACACGCGCAGCGTCGCTGCCGTCTCCCCCTGGACCTGGGCAGTCTGGTACCACTGAACCGTTTGGAAATGAAATCACAGTCAGGTTACTCGGGCTGTTCAGTTGAGCTGTACGGAGTCGAATGACCAGGTTGTATTCCACTGATTAAATAAATATGATGATCGCACTGAAAGCAACGAGAAAAGCGTCCCTTTCAATAAAACAAAGGTTTAAAAAAACGCACTCGGGCAGTGTCCGTGCACGACCCCTCGCTCCCCAGACGCAGGTCCGTAACCTTGTAACAATACAATTCAAACGGAAATGCGGACCGTGCCCTCCGTGCTTTGAACCTGCGCGAATGTGGACAAAGCAATAAACGTTACTTTCTTCCCCACCGCGAACCGTGTTCAAGGGTCGGTTTAACAGCGTGTCCCTTTGTGTTCCTTACGGCTATTACAATGTCCGTCGCCTGTTCCCTCTACGCGTAACCAATGATAAATGATACTGCCTGTACCAGGCGGCAGCGGATACCGATACCTATCCAAAAACCCCTTACCGAGCTATCGGCAGCCAGTCCGTAAGAAGGAACTGTCGCTGTCAATCCACGAACGTGAGTGTAAATATTCCCCCAGGTGTGAAATCCAGTGGGTGTCTTTTCACAGCTCGCCTCGCCAGCGCTGAATTTCGTTTCCTTGTTCTGATAAAGACAAGCTCGCTCCCTGAAATTTCAAAACTGTGCAGCGTGCTCCCTTCCTCCTTCCCAAAGCCACGCCCCTCGGGCGCTCCTGAGTAAATGGGCGTGGTTTACAACCCCATTGGACAGTGTCCGGAAACAATTTGAATTTGTATTCTGAGGGGGCGTCCTCCGTGCGCTGGCACTACGTGTGTTGCTTCACCTGCTTGGGGAAAGTGAAGGGGCTGCAACGGCAATCCAAACAACAATTAAACGCTCGAGTTTGCTCCACGGACCTTTGCAATTGCGCTAGCCAAAGCAAAGCATTATATGGCTTCTTAAGGTAACGTAACATAATGCCCGGTACCTTAGACTCGTCTGCAGTGTCGGTGTCCCAGATTATTGATCATCCTTGTTCATTGTGCATCACAATACTTCATTTACACCTGTGCACAGACGAATAAAGTGGAATATTATTTTTTTCATGCTGCAGTAGAAAATGAATTGCAGCAAGTGGGAGAGCAGCGATTGGCGAGTACGGGCGAAGCTATATTTATAAACCGAGTGCGCTGAGAGAATCACTCCATTAAATTGTGCCGTGATTCGACCTAATTGTGGGTAACTGTCCAATCCCTTGTTTGAACCAGGGAGGTGCTCGTTTTCATTCGTAATAATCGAAAGGCCTACAGAAGAAATTAATTTGTTTAACGAAACAAAACCTTAGAAATGAAATAGAAATGTTTCTGCTGGTAAAACTAAAGGTCGAGTCGGCAAAAACCCATTGAACTTCCTACTGGCCGGGAGCACGGCTTTTGTGTTTTCTTTTGTCAGTTACGTCGAGGAAGCAATCCAAAATACCATGCTCAAGGGCATGTCAGCAGCGCGTCACCTGCTGGCCACACCATGTACTGCCAAATAAGCAGCGCGCACTCTCTGTCCTTAACACATGAACAACAAGACCAGGTTAAAACAGTCTCTGGTTAAAACCTAGCTGGACCTAACACACATGACTCGGCCGACCAATGGTGTAACTTCATCACTCAGTCAGTCAGTTAGTCACTCAGACAATCGCGTACGTAGAGCTGGCCCCGCTGTTGCGGTCCAGCCAAAAAATAAACATAAGGCACATCCACTCTACGTTTTTTTTTTTTTTGGTTTATTTGATATACTTGCACCGGTCCATATATTCGGTAAATAAATAAATAAATAAATCGCTGATGACTGCTGTAGCTTCGGAGAGAAAATTAGTTGTGATGTTCCTCCCTCATTTGCATATTTTTGTGTTGCATGTGCAAGCTTTCTATGAAATTAATCACCAGCTCCCGCTCTCTGCTCCACGAGCTGCTCCAGGGCGGGAAAAGAAGCGTCACTGCTCGAAGTTGCAGTCTCGAGCAAACAGACCAGAATAGAAGCCACCTCTTTTCTCTCTCCACTTCTGTCTTAATATATCTCTGCATATTCTTCTCTGTTTTCTTTAAATTTTCTCTCCCAATCCTCCCTGACAATGCAACTTTACCAAAGTAGGATACAATGTGAAATACTTTTGTGAAACATTTTGTGTGATACGCTTGAAAAGTGCTATATAAATAAATAAATAAATATATATATAAATAAATCATACAACAACGAATGCATACAGGCCTACTGATCCAAGTCTTTCACTCCCCCTCATTCTCCTGTGTTTAGTTTTGAGCTCAAGTAGGCCGATTGCGCAGGTTGAGCTCCCTGCTGGTGTAATTAGCAGGTGGGATGCGTACACACAGATCGCCATGTCTCAGAGCTGCAGTAACGAGCCGCCTCAGCCCCCTGTCCAGCCATCTGCTTAAAAGCTCCATTAGCGAACGCTGAAGCTGCTAAACGAAGCATTCAGGGGCGATGGTGTAGTATAATGGGTAAGGACCTGGTCTTGTAACCTGAAGGTAGCAAGTTCGGTTCTCAGGTAGGACACTGCAGTTGTACCCTTGAGAAAGGTGCTTAACCTGCATTGCTTCAGTATATCTCCAGCTGTATAAATGGATGGAATGTAAATGCTGTGTAAAAAGTTGTGTAAGTCGCTCTGGGTAAGAGCGTCTGCTAAATGCCTGTAATATAATGTAATGCATTCAGGCCTGCAGGTCCAAACTTGAGGGTAAAATCTCACGCAGGATTGCGTCACCCTTTTTCACTCTGTCTGAGACACGATCAGCATCTGGCGATCCATTCATACTTCTCCTTTGTGTGTTTAACATCAGCAGTGGCACAGGTGGCTGACAGGCTTGACTGCTGGAAACTCTCTGGCCAGCAGGTAAAGGGACAGGTCTGAATATGCTGAATGCTTTCTTACGCAAGTCTCAGATCCAGCTAACCCGCAGCTCCATAACAATAAGTACAAGATGTCCTGCCAAGGTGATCAAATGTTCAGATTTGTTCTATGCAGGTATTACGCAGAGGAGGATAAGAAAAAAGAAAAGGAAGAAGAAAAAGAAGGAAAGAAGGAAAGAAGACATGAATGTGTGACAGGGCACAAGCATATTTTGCAGTTTAGCTGTACACCCTGTCTAATGGAACAGGGTGTTTTTGCCCTAACGGGCTCCAGAGCTCTCAGTATAACTGTGTGGCTGCAGAGTAACCCTGGGTTAGGGTTAGGGTACCCCATACAGCACAGCCCCAAGGAACGGCACACCCACAACGTCTGAAAACATTCAAAATGAACCCTCACATTCACCTGGAAACACCCTCTTGTGGGCAAATGCAGCTCACGTTAAGACGAAACATAAAAAAGAAAAGGTGTTTGACATCTTATTGTTTGACAAACACTCAGTTTTAACTTTGCTGCTCTGTGATTGGCCCAAGGACTGTATTAGTGACACAGTGGCTCGTCGCTGCTCTGTGATTGGCCAGAGGACTGTAATATACGTGTGACACAGTGGCCGGATGCTGTTCTCTGATTGGCCAGAGGACCGCATTAAATGCGTTTGTCTCCTGTTGTTTCCAGACATGCATTGATTTAGTTTTTATTCCCACACATTACATGCTGTGTGTGTTTAAAAACGCAGAATATTGTCATCGCTGCGGCAGAGACTGAGGCAATGCTCTGAGGTGCAGCAGCGTTAGCTGGGTATCGATTCTCAGAACGACACTTCAGCTTCAAGATTATTACCTCTCCGTGCTAAATTTAAACGTGACACTGACACAGAATGTGGATGAGAATCCCGACTCCGAAAACGTGATGTCATTAGAGAGATATTCTCCCTGAGGCGCTCACGAGCCAGGATCCAATCTCTGGGGAAGGACGGCCATTAGCTCGAATGCCATTGATACCGCGGGAATGAAATCTCACCAAGAGCACTCATATCTTCATTTTATTTTATTTTACCTTTAAACAAATAGGTCAACAGAAGCCTCAATTCACCTGCTTAGCAAGGTTATCCAGGTTGATTTACACATGTTGCTCTTCAGTATATTAGCCATGCACGTTGCTCATGCTAAGGTTCAGTATATTAGCCATGCACGTTGCTCATGCTAAGGTTCAGTATATTAGCCATGCATGTTGCTCATGCTAAGGTTCGGTATATTAGCCATGCAGGCCGCTCATGCTAAGGTTCAGTATATTAGCCATGCGCGTCACTCATGCTAAGGTTCAGTATATTAGCCATGCATGTCACAGTGGCTAACTGTAACCACAGGCTGTCCAGGTTCTGTTTTTTGTGCCAGGTGTAGGCTAAGTTTCGGCTGGCCAGTGTTCAGTTTACTGCTGAGTTAATTCCACACTGTAAATGTACCAGAAACCCACAGCCTACCAGCTGCCATGTTTGAAAGATGGTAGGAGCTAGCTCTGTCCTGTAGTAATGTGTGGTCTATAGAGCTAGGTCTGTCCTGTAGTACTGTGTGTCCTATGAAGAGTGAATGCTAATGCTAATGCTAATGCAGCTGTGATTAGCAGCCCAACAGGCAGGACACAATCCACCACAGCATCAGTACTCAGCCCAGCCTGGTACTCATGTTCCAGCTCATTTCTACTGATCCAGAACCAGTTGATACAACCTCAACCCTACCTGGCTGCCATTATGTCTGAAAGGCTTAAGAAGATCTGAGGCCAGTTAATGTGAGGTCACCTCTCTAGACTGAAGACTGTCTAATCTAGAAACTGTCCATAGGCCTGATGTTCTGCAAGTTTTAAAATCATGTTCGCTATTTTCTCCAATTAAATCAATTTAATTTCAAACTTCTTTTATTTATATCCAATTAAAAAGAGTAAAGCAGTCATATTTCTGAGGGAAACCTAAGGTGACCCTGGAACAGTTAATCTGTCTGACTGACGAGCCAATCAACCATTCAATTACACCCCCCCCCCCCCAAATCCCCCACGAACACACAGTCACACACCTACACATACACATACACACCCGAATGCACACACACATACACATATATATACACACACACCCGCACGCGCACACACATATGCGCACACACACATACACACACGCACGCACATACACGCAAATCCTCATTGGGGAAGCCAAGTGTAAAATGAAATCAGGTTGATTTAACATTTCATTAGCCAAGGAGAGAGCATGGGGGGAGGGGGGAGGGGCGTTATAAATTGCTATATTTTCCTGCAGATGAAATATTAATTGGCAGGACTCTTAATGCAGGATTCTAATCAGAGATGACGGGTTGCACTGCACTCCTGAAACTCCAGGCTGTCCCACCCCCAGCCTCCCCGTGGACAGATTCAGGGAGTAAATGACCAGGAAAGCAGGGCAGGGCCCCCCCACCCCCACCCCCACCCCCCACCTGAGGTTTACACCACACACAGTCTGGACCAGCTTTACACCACACACACACTCTGGACTTTACCTTTACACCACACACACAGTCTGGAACATTCCTTTACACCACCCACACAGTCTGGACCAGTTTTACACCACACACACAGTCTGCACCAGCTTTACACCACACACACAGTCTGGACCAGCTTTACACCACACACACAGTCTGTGCCAGTTTTACACCACACACACAGTCTGGACCAGCTTTACACCACACACGCAGTCTGGACCAGCTTTACACCACACACACAGTCTGGACCAGCTTTACACCACACACACAGTCTGGACCAGCTTTACACCACACACACAGTCTGCACCAGCTTTACACCACACACACAGTCTGGACCAGCTTTACACCACACACACAGTCTGGACCAGCTTTACACCACACACACAGTCTGCACCAGCTTTACACCACACACACAGTCTGGACCAGCTTTACACCACACACACAGTCTGCACCAGCTTTACACCACACATGCAGTCTGGACCAGCTTTACACCACACACACAGTCTGGACCAGCTTTACACCACACACACAGTCTGGACCAGCTTTACACCACACACACAGTCTGGACCAGTTTTACACCACACACACAGTCTGGACCAACTTTACACCACACACACAGTCTGCACCAGCTTTACACCACAGACACAGTCTGGACCAGCTTTACACCACACACACAGTCTGCACCAGCTTTACACCACACACGCAGTCTGGACCAGCTTTACACCACACACACAGTCTGGACCAGCTTTACACCACACACACAGTCTGGACCAGCTTTACACCACACACACAGTCTGGACCAGTTTTACACCACACACACAGTCTGGACCAGCTTTACACCACACACACAGTCTGGACCAGCTTTACACCACACACGCAGTCTGGACCAGCTTTACACCACACACACAGTCTGGACCAGCTTTACACCACACACGCAGTCTGCACCAGCTTTACACCACACACACAGTCTGCACCAGCTTTACACCACACACACAGTCTGGACCAGCTTTACACCACACACACAGTCTGGACCAGTTTTACACCACACACACAGTCTGCACCAGCTTTACACCACACACGCAGTCTGGACCAGCTTTACACCACACACACAGTCTGCACCAGCTTTACACCACACACACAGTCTGGACCAGCTTTACACCACACACACAGTCTGGACCAGCTTTACACCACACACACAGTCTGGACCAGTTTTACACCACACACACAGTCTGGACCAGCTTTACACCACACACACAGTCTGGACCAGCTTTACACCACACACACAGTCTGGACCAGTTTTACACCACACACACAGTCTGGACCAGTTGTGCAAAACAGCTTCAGACCATTTCAGGATTTCATGCCAAGTTCTGTATTTAATCATATTCTTAGCGTGATCGTTTTAAAAATCTTTTAGCCATTTTTGATGAAGTGGTGGGGACAGCTGCAGGCTGTGCATCAGTGGGAAAGGCTTTAATGGCGGTCTAGTGTTGCAGCAAGCCAGTGTTACTGTTTACTGGTGTTTAAGAAATGAAGCCCAGTGATTGGCTGGTACTAATCCACAGCGCTCACTGGCATTCCAGGAATGCAGATGTTCACATCTGTTCTGCACCAGGACGGTGTTCAAATTCTTTAAAAGGTTTCCTCGTTTCCTCACCTTGCTTCCTTCCCTTGAGTCCTTCTCTCTGATTCCTTCCCTTGATTCCTTCTCTCTGATTCCTTCCCTTGATTCCTTCTCTCTGATTCCTTCCCTTGATTCCTTCTCTCTGATTCCTTCTCTCTGATTTCTTCCCTTGATTCCGTCCCTTGATTCCTTCCCTTGATTCCTTCTCTCTGATTCCTTCCCTTGATTCGTTCTGAACACATCACAAGGAAAGATGAAAGGGAGACACGGAGGAGGCAGGGAAAAGAAGAACAGAAACGTTTGCTGAGAATTTAGCCAGCCTCACACCCTCCGGTTCATTCTGTGGTGATGTCATCCAGGAGTGATGTTGAAACCCCCCAGCACATATTTGATCATAAAAATCCCAGCACCCATTTAGAGAGCAAATACATTTTCAGCAACCTGCCACAGTTTAACATGTAAGCATATTCTCTCTGCAGATGAAACCAAGATGTTTATATGTGTCAAAACAACTGCATTTAAGCAGTACAGTGGTTTGTTTGACTGATGTGAATGTCAATGGGAAGTGCATGATATACAGTGTATGATATACAGTTTTGGAAACACTGGTTTACACCATTCTGGGGTGTCTGCCAACATTCCCATAGTGCTTTGTACCATAGAGCTGATGCCTATTTTCCCACATGCATTGATTGGCACGCCCCCTCTCTAGACTGCATTAAGGCTCCTTCAACCGGACCCTCTTTAAACAAATTTCTACAGATCTCAGTCCTTCTTTTTCATACCGGATATGCTTAAAGAATATCACCTATCACCTTACATTAAACATCTTGACCAATGCTAGTAGCTCTTGTTTACACTGTTACTGGTTCTGTGCGTTACAGTAGCCTTTCCCACACAAGTTGCTTCTCTGTTATTTAGCATGGCCACACCCCCCGTTTCCAGCCAATAGGAAAAGCCAGTTGTTAGAGGACAGCCAGGTCAGCGGCCGCTCTCTCTGCCTCAGCTCTCCATTTAATTTGGGTGATTATTTATGGAGGCATCAGTCAGTGGCTAATTGTTCCAATTAAGCGTCCTCAGCTGTGATTTATAATGGGCTGTGGAGTGTGAGGCATGTGTTTAAAGGAGTAATTAAGAGTGAAGGGCGGAGGCCAGAGCGAGTGGGTCGCACGAACGCTGATCCATGTCTGACCCCTGTCTGACCCCTGGCTGATCCCTGGCTACTCACCGGCTGATCCCTGGCTGATCACTGGCTGATTCCCAGCTGATCCCTGTCTGACTCCTGGCTGACCCCTGGCAGATCTCTGGCTACTCACCGGCTGATCCCTGGCTGATCCCCGGTTGATCCTTGGCTGATCCCTGGCAGATCCCTGGCTACTCACCGGCTGATCCCTGGCTGATCCCCGGTTGATCCTTGGCTGATCCCTGGCAGATCCCTGGCTACTCACCGGCTGATCCCTGGCTGATCCCCGGTTGATCCTTGGCTGATCCCTGGCAGATCCCTGGCTGATCCCCGGCTGACCCCTGGCTGATGCCTGGCTGCTCGCTGGCCTTATCTCCCCTTCTGACATCAGAACCTCAGCCCAGCTTCCTACAGGACATGGCGCCATACCGCTGTTGAGGAACCCACCACCGCACCCCACACCCTCAGCCCACACCCACAACCGCACTTCACATCTTTAGCAAAGCACCTTGAGTCTGTGCAGTCCCACTGCTGCAGCCCATCTCACCATTATCAGGCGTCTGCTGGGGTGTGCAGACACAGTGACTCAGGAAGGCAGGATGAGCGGCTCCAGGCCTGAGAGCGGAACATGGCTTTGGACAGGGAGCTGGATTCCCTGTGTGAGGAATCAGCCCTGTGGCTGCCCTGGTTAATTCAGCGGCGATGTGATTCAGGAGTGAGTCACGCTACACCATGCGGTGAGCCTCGGGTCCTGGGGTACAGCTCTTCTGCAGCTCACAGAATCCTCGTCTTCCTTCTGTGTCAGTTATGACATTTTTTTCTACAAGATCATACAGCCATCTGCCACAACAGTGCCTGCGCGCTGACATAATTCTCAGACAGAAAAGAGGTTGCCATGGTCACTGCGATGATGTACGTACAAATGGCAGCCAACCCCACCGTTTACAAATATTGTTAGTGTTATTCTGTGTTCCATAGCCCGCTTGCAAAGCTCTTTATATAGACGATATCACAGAGCACTTTCACAGGTAAACTGCTCAGCTTACGGTAGGAAAAAAAGAACAGCAGTGATGCAACAGAGAATACATGAAAGGACAAACAGGTACAGGATCATCCAGGTGTGCACAGTCTGCACAGGATGTGAGACAGAGACCCAGAACGACCAGGTAAAGAAGCCATTACGTGTGGATAGGGTCCGTAACCATGGATACGGTTCTAAAACCCCTGTGGAACATGTCCCGACCTGTGCTGATGGAATTCCCACAGAAGATGTGCAATCTTAGAGCTTACAAAACACACACACACACTATACTACACACAGTATACATACACACACACACTATACTACACACACACAGACACACACAGTATACACACACACTCATACACACTGATGCACACACACACACTATACTACACACATGCACACACACACACACACACACACACACACACACACACACACTCATACCCCCGTACCCTAACCCCCCTGTTCCCGGCACCCAGCCCCCCCTCCCCGTACCCCACTTCCCTAACTGCTGCACTACACTGCTCCTCACAATGAAGCATGATGTGGAGATTCACAATAAAGGAAAGGACTGAAGTATTCTGAAGCTGTCAGAAGGATCCGTAGCCATGGCAATAGCTGTCACGGTGACAATGAGGCAGAGGAGGAGAGACCCACAGTATCGGCCCCTGCGTGTGTAAGCTGCACCAGGAGGACATGAGGTGCAGTGGTGCACCATGGGACGCTGCTGACACAGTGCACTTACACTGCTCCAGAACCACTCTGTACCCAACCAGCACCCCCCCCTAACCCCCCTGCACCCAACCAGCACCCTCCCTAACCCCCCTGCACCCAACCAGCACCCTTCCTAACCCCCCTGCACCCAACCAGCACCCCCCCCAACCCTAATCCCCCTGCACCCAACCAGCACCCCCCCTAACCCTAACCCCCCTGCACCCAACCAGCACCCTAACCCTAACCCCCCTGCACCTAACCAGCGCCCTAACCCTAACCCCGCAACCCACACCCCCCAACCCTAACCCCCCCGTACCCAACCCGCACCCCCCAACCCTAAACCCCCTGTACCCAACCAGCACCCCCCAACCCTAACCCCGCAACCCACACCCCCCCTAACCATAACCCCCCTGTACCCAACCCCCCCCAACCATAACCCCCCTGTACCCAACCCCCCTTACCCTAACCCCCCTGTACCCAACCAGCACCCCCCAACCCTAACCCCGCAACCCACACCCCCCCTAACCATAACCCCCCTGTACCCAACCCCCCCCAACCATAACCCCCCTGCACCCAACCAGCACCCCCCCAACCCTAACCCCCCTGTACCCAACCCCCCCAACCCTAACCCCCCTGCACCCAACCAGCGCCCTAACCCTAACGCCCCTGCACCCAACCAGCGCCCTAACCCTAACCCCCCTGCACCCAACCAGCACCCCTCAACCCTAAACCCCCTGTACCCAACCCCCCCAACCCTAAGCCACCTGTACCCAACCCAGCGCCTCCTGGAGTTTGGGAACCTGCGGATCAGACCCTGGGGTGACCCTGCTTTAATGAGGCCCAGAACACCTCACAGGGCGGTGTAGTGGGTGGGCGCTGTAACAGCCTATGCCCCAGACCTCGGGCTGTCTCTGTGCCAGTCTCCACAAAAGAATCCTTCTTCATGGAGCCATCAGCCTTGGTTAACGTCCAGTCTTGCGATTTAATAATCTCCGCTTGGCTGCTCAAAGTGCATCCTGCATGCTGGCCAAGCTGTGCGGCCTCAGTAAAGCAGCACTTTGTCTCCATCTTGTAACACAGGCCTCAGATTTAAAGCTGCTCGGCGTGAGAGGCACCAGTGGGCAGGTCACTTTCTCACAGAGTCCAATGAATCAGGAGGGCCAGTGGTGCTGCTGGTTATCATTCTGCCCTCAGCTAAATCTGGAGTGTGCTGGGGGGGGGGGGGGGCGGTGCTGCAGAGAATTCCGACAGGGTCCAAGGCTCAGAGCTACTTCATTTATCAGCAAGTTGTGAGATGAACTTTTCCATCCCTTGTGCTCAAAGCCTTCTCAGGTTTCACTGCACATAAACAGAGCCATTGCTGGTATTGCACTCGGCCAAACCAGCGAGTCACACTGACCTCGCTCTGTACCAGACACTTACCGCTAAAGTAACACATCTGATTAAATAAAATAAATACCAGCCCTGCATGACATTACTGAGTGCAAACAAGTTTCAGGGCCCCAAACTGTGTCTCAGAATGTGCACAGGTTCAGCAGAACTCTGTGTTCAAATGTGCACAGAGTTCTGCTGAACCTGTGCAGAGTTCTGCATCAGAATTACATCATGTTACAATTTTTACATTGTATCCATTAATACAACTGGATACATGTACTGAAGCGATGTAGGTTAAGTACCTTGCTCAAGGGTACAACGGCAGTGTCCCACCCGGGAATCGAACCCGTGACCCTGCTCCTGAGATTAGCCAGTTCAAAGCTTCAGAAAAAAGTAGGATGGGACAAGCAGCTATATAATAGACCTACAAACCTTATAATATCATATGATAATATATGATAGATGACGCATGATATATGATATGATTTGATTTATACAATATGAGATATGCTAAATGATTCTATCAATATGATAAATGGTATATGGCATGTGATATGATGTGATATACGATATGAAAGGTGTGGATGTGAGAAGGAAATGTGTGGCTCAGGGGATCTGGCACCCCCTGGAGGACATGCATGGCACCGTCCTCTCTGCACGCATGCCCTGGTAGGGAGGGAGACGTCTGGCGTCTTCAAGGCTGTGAGATGATTCTTTCTCAGCCCGTTAAGGCTTAATTAAGCAGCGCACGATTAATTAATCATAATCTGCTCTGCGAGAGCACCAAACCGGCCCACACTCTCAGAGCCAAGCTGAAGCCAAATCACACACACAGCGAAGCCTGAGGATGAAACAGTGGCCAACTGACAGGTCCTTTCACTAAAACACACTTCACACCGAGACCAGCTCCGTCTGCAATGTCTCTGCTCGTTCAGTCTGCAGATTTGCGCAGTGTGAGTGTGTGTGTGTGTGGATATGCAGTATGTGTGACTAAGAGTGTGTCCGTCCGTGCGTGTGTGTGTGTGTGCGTGCGTTCGTGCATGTGTGTGTGTGTCTGTGGATATGTAGTATGTGTGACTAAGAGTGTGTCTGTCCGTGCGCATGTGTGTGTGTGTGTGTGTGTGCGTTCGTGCATGTGTGTGTGTGTCTGCGGATATGCAGTATATGTGACTAAGAGTGTTTGCATCCGTCCGTGCGTGTGTGTGTGTGTGTGCGCGTTTGTGCATGTGTGTGTGTGTGTGTGGATATGCAGTATGTGTGACTGTGTGTGCGTCCGTGCGTGTGTGTGTGTGTGTGTCCATTATAGGACACAATCTGCTTTCATAGAAGCAGGGTTGACATATGGACATGAGGACGTTCAGTCTAAGTCATTTAATTGTGTGCAATTAGGCCATGAATCTCCTGCCTGGAGAAGACTTTGGAATAAAGCTTTTAAAATGCACCCAAAATGGCTGAATGAGACCGTAAGACAGAGTCACATGACTCATGATGAGTCACAGAACAAAAAAGCAACAATAGCCAACGCTAATGGGAACATTTTACATTAATTCTGAAAAGAGCCTTTTTCTCCTGAACAGGAAGTTCACTCTTAACAGTTTTAACCCACCTGAGGTTCTCTTTCATTTTGCAGGTGTGTCCTCTTTGTGTGTGTGGGTGTGCGCGTGCGTGTGTGTGTGTGTGTGTGTGTGCTTGTGTGCGTGTATGTGTGTGCGTGTGACCTGTGTGTGTGTGTATGTGAGAGAGAGAGAGAGAGAGAGAGAGAGGAGAGAGAGACTTTGCATTAAAGGTGTTTAAATTCGGATACATTCGTATATGCTGCGTTGGTGTTTGGCAGGCTTTTGACAGTGCTCTGGCAGTCTCTGTGGTGACTGACAGGAGGCTAATTACATTTAAAATGGATGACTTGAACCCCTCTGTTCTAAATGCATATTTAGACTATTTTATCTCATGTGTCATATTAGCCCATTGAAAGCTCATATCACAGTACATTAAACTGCAGCTGCACAGCCAACGGGCATTTCTGAATAACAGCGGTTAGATATGTGATCGTATGCTGTCTTTATTCTAAGGTCTCTCATGTTTTGATCGTCTTATCTTGGTGTAAAGGTTCTCAAAAAGGTTGTATTCCAAATGGGTAACTCATCTTCTCACAATCCTAAAAAGAAACATGCGACTGGTGTGTGTCTATGTGTGTGTGTGTGTTTATTCCTCTAGGAATGCACCAAGGTAAATTCACAGACAAATTAAATGACTGTGATTTACTTGAAAAGTCATCCAGTTTGTATAAACAGCGGTGGCAGAGCTTAATTTAGAAGTTGATTTGTTAATGACTGCAATTTACATTAATTAGTTTTACTTGGTGAAAACTAAGAGTTGACAATGAAAAATAATGACTCAGACATAGTAATTAAGCTGGCATATGGGGGGGGGGGGGGGGGGGGTGATCGTATTGCCTTGAGCTGCAGTCTCTGACACCAAAATGCCAGTTCAGTCCAATTCTATTCTTGGAAAAAAAAAATGTTTTGTAACTGCTAATGGAAGAATTATTATTAGCTGTTATTTGGTGACATTGTGCTTTGGTAAGGAGAGTCGGTTCGACCCCTCCAGCACTGTAGCCTCTGTGGTGAAGCTCACTCCATCCCTTCATGCGCACCTTTGATAGTTTCCTCACTGAACTCCTCCCAAACGGTCCCACCCACAAATAAGCAAACACACGTCAGACATACGCAAACGGCATCCCTGATACTCAACAGCACCAAATGCAAGCTGTAAAATTTACACAAAGATTTCACAATTCTGTGTCATCCCGGTTTAAATTTCGCCTTTTAACGCAGATTCTGTGATTCTGCCTAAAATTTCCACAAGACAGGAAATATGAGGCCCAACATATAGCTTATTATAGCAATTAGTAACTTCTCAATATTAGATAATATTTATCAGTGCATGCTTTGGTACAAATAAACCTTCAAGGTAAAGGTATATTTCTGCACCAAAATTTGACATTCCATGTTCTGCACTATTTATAGAAAGCTGGTTCCCTCTTGTGGTTCACATAAGTATATAAGAGTATATACTGAAAATTTCAGTATATAGCAGTATATATATATTCAGTATGGAGCCTAAGTGGTGAGCACTGGCTTCTGCATGGCTGCTCTCCCAAGAATCCCATTTTTGCCCAGTCTCTTTCTTATTGTGGAGTCATGAACACTGACCTTAGCTGAGGGTAGAGAGGCCTGTAGTTCTGTTTGTGACTTCCTGGGTGAGTTGTCGCTGCACTGTTGGAGAAAGTTTGGTAAACCGGTCACTCCTGGGACGATTCACCGCTGTTCCAAGTGTTCTCCATTTGGAAATAATGGTTTTCATGGTGGTTCGGTTGAGTCCAGGAGCCTTAGAAATGGCTTTTCAACCATTTCCAGACTGATATGTTTTATTATCATAAAGAAAAAAAGGAAGGTTTTTTAACATATCTACTGAAATTTTCTTTGAACATGGCATATTGTGACTACTCCACTCTAATGGTAAGATTCAATATGAGTGAGATTTAGATTCAACAGGGCTGGTTGCAATCAAGCCTGGCTGTGTTCAATTAGCTGAATCTAATTATCAATTAAATTTGGTTAATTGGCTGATTGAGAGACTAAGGGGGCAATTACATTTCCACATGGATGATATTAAAGAAATGAAATAATTTTAAAATGCATTTTGTGTTTACTATATCTATATATATATATCATCTATCTCTCTCTCTATATATACATATATATATATATATATATATATATATATATATATATATATAGTAAACACAAAATGCATTTTAAAATTATTTCATTTCATTAATATTATCCATATATTGTGTTGTGGCTTTACAGTGAAACTGCTGCGTTTTTTCCCTAAGAGTGAACTTCCTGCTTTAAAACAGTGAAACTGAGTAAAAGTCCTGGAGCGCCCTGAAGGAGGAGAATGAATCACTCCCTCTATTTTACTCCTTTATTCCTGTCCCTGTCAGAGCATATTTCAGTAATGATCTTTATTCCTGTCCCTGTCAGAGCATATTTCAGTAATGATCTTTATTCCTGTCCCTGTCAGAGCCTATTTCAGTAATGATCTTTATTCCTGTCCCTGGCAGAGCATATTTCAGTAATGATCTTTATTCCTGTCCCTGTCAGAGCATATTTCAGTAATGATCTTTATTCCTGTCCCTGTCAGAGCATATTTCAGTAATGATCTTTATTCCTGTCCCTGTCAGAGCATATTTCAGTAATGATCTTTATTCCTGTCCCTGTCAGAGCCTATTTCAGTAATGATCTTTATTCCTGTCCCTGGCAGAGCATATTTCAGTAATGATCTTTATTCCTGTCCCTGTCAGAGCATATTTCAGTAATGATCTTTATTCCTGTCCCTGTCAGAGCATATTTCAGTAATGATCTTTATTCCTGTCCCTGTCAGAGCATATTTCAGTAATGATCTTTATTCCTGTCCCTGTCAGAGCGTATTTCAGTAATGATCTTTATTCCTGTCCCTGTCAGAGCATATTTCAGTAATGATCTTTATTCCTGTCCCTGTCAGAGCATATTTCAGTAATGATCTTTATTCCTGTCCCTGTCAGAGCATATTTCAGTAATGATCTTTATTCCTGTCCCTGTCAGAGCATATTTCAGTAATGATCTTTATTCCTGTCCCTGTCAGAGCATATTTCAGTGATGATCTTTATTCCTGTCCCTGGCAGAGCATATTTCAGTAATGATCTTTATTCCTGTCCCTGTCAGAGCATATTTCAGTAATGATCTTTATTCCTGTCCCTGTCAGAGCATATTTCAGTAATGATCTTTATTCCTGTCCCTGTCAGAGCATATTTCAGTAATGATCTTTATTCCTGTCCCTGTCAGAGCCTATTTCAGTAATGATCTTTATTCCTGTCCCTGTCAGAGCATATTTCACTAATGATCTTTATTCCTGTCCCTGTCAGAGCATATTTCAGTAATGATCTTTATTCCTGTCCCTGTCAGAGCATATTTCAGTAATGATCTTTATTCCTGTCCCTGTCAGAGCATATTTCACTAATGATCTTTATTCCTGTCCCTGTCAGAGCATATTTCACTAATGATCTTTATTCCTACATATTTTTGTTCTGCTGCTGGCGTCATGTCTCTCACCGCAGAAGGTGCAGACAGTTCCATCATCCCCAGAAAACAAAGACAACAAAGAAGGAAGACTGAATATTTTATCTGCACAATGCAGGTTCATCACCATCTGTGGCATGACAACATTTATGCAGATACAATTACCTGTCAGATGGAATACTGAAAATAAAAGTTCTTTCATTTTAGTCTGAAGTACAAGACAATATTTTGATTGCCTATATTGACACAGAAATTTCAAAGGATAATTTTATAGATTATCTTCACTGTGTTTGAAGATGAATGGAGTTGAAAATGCATTGTTTCCTGCCATGAAAAAACTCCATCCAATGCAGTCTGCTGGCTAACTAATCGCATAGACACACAGTCTGCTGGCTAACTAATCACATAGACTCACAGTCTGCTGGCTAACTAATCACAGACACACAGTCTACTGGCTAACTAATCGCATAGACTCACAGTCTGCTAGCTAACTAATCACATAGACTCACAGTCTGCTGGCTAACTAATCACATAGACTCACAGTCTGCTGGCTAACTAATCACAGACACACAGTCTGCTGGTCATAGTTAACTAATCACAGACACCAGTCTGCTGGTCATAGTTAACTAATCACAGACACACAGTCTGCTGGTCATAGTTAACTAATCACAGACACACAGTCTGTTGGTCATAGTTAACTAATCGCATAGACACACAGTCTGCTGGTCATAGCTAACTAATCACATAGATACAGTCTGCTGGTCATAGTTAACTAATCACATAGACATACAGTCTCTAATTCTAAACGCTAATTCTGATTTTCACTTCAGTTCTGTGGAAATCAGATGCTCTAAAATAGGACTGGCAAGTTTAACATGATCCCAGTCTGCCATGTGCTTCACCTGACGTCAGTCAAGGAATCGCAACCTTTTTATATCCTTTCTGAACTACAAAAGGAATGTGCCACAGAGCCAGGAGGTGCCATCTTTTACTGGAGTTCTCACACACCATTGTGACGCTCGTCAGATTACAGCCAATGCCACAGAGTATAACACCAGCCCTCCCTCTCAGCTCCCGTTACAGCACAAACAGCAAAAATAAAACTCTGTTAAAATTAAAAACGAATAACTAACTGAGTGAAGTTAAATCAGAACCAGAGCCGCCCCCCCAACCCCCCCCCCGCGATGTGTGCGGGTGCTGAGCCGGGGAGCTGAAGGTGGGGTTGCTAAGAGACAGCGGGTTTTTCAGACACCGCCAGCCCCTGTTAAAACACACCTCAAAATAGAGCAAACCTGCAGATATAAACGTATCTGCGTCCCCTCAGGTCACAGGGGAAGGGATTTTAACTCCTACCTTCCCCTTTAACTCCCACCTACACCTGAGAACCCAACATACACCATACAGAGGTAAAGGACACAGGTATGGGACGGTATAAAGACACACAGGTACACGGCCCTGGACAGTAGGGACAGGACCGCTGTGTGGTGTAACCTTGTTCTGGCCTCACAGGGGCTGAACAGGCACAGGTGGTCTTTCCTGATTGGATCTCAAGAGCCAGAGGGGACATTGTTTGTTACTTTGAATGTTGCTATGGTAACCTTACATTGCAGGGTCTTTGTTTGAAGGAATGGATTAAATTCTCTGAGAGTTCTTGTGAAATAAGCTCTAGAAAACCCATTCCCCAATCAAGCTTGGCTGAAGGTTCATGGCCGTCAAATTAAGGTTAGTAAGAGGTTTGCTATGGTTTGAGAGTTCAGTCGAGGTTGATAAGGGTTCTGAGCTTGGTGGGTGCTGTCCGTGGTGCTGCAGGGCTCTCACGGTTTGAGTGACAGGCAGAACCTCTGAGAATGTCGCGTTTCATCCATCAGTTTTCCTCCCCCCCTCCACATGGTCATATGGGGTGATGCAAACTCTGTGCGCCAGAACCTTTCTGCAGCCTGCCAATCACACTGCCCTGGCCTCAGTGGGTGGGGGCTGAGGCTGATTGATCTGGCCTCAGTGGGTGGGGGCTGAGGCTGATTGATTTATTTATGACATTTGGTCATCTGGTACGGTAATGCAGTAATGCACATATCCACATTACTATTAGTGCAGAGGTGCCGGATTTAGCTGAGCAGCCCGTTGCTAGCTACAGCCCTCTGGCTAGAGCAGAAGAAATGACATAACCTTGCATAACAGCCACCTGCCAGCCCCATGTTCTCACTGCCAGGCGTCCAATCATTATTCATTTAGCATACACTTATACAGCTGCACATGCACTCAACTGAATCAAAGAGTCATCGTAAGGAGGCAATATAAGCTTCTGCCCAGAAGGAGGGTAGCTGATAAATGAGCACTGAGTGAAGACCAGGTGAGGGCACAACTCGTCCTTTATGGGCTTTAAAATATTAACAAACGTTATAAAATATAAAACTGTGGAGGTAGAGGCTCAGAACTGTGCTGAAACTGGATTGGCTTGTGTAGATTTGATTGACTGTACTGGCTGGGTCCATTTTGAGGAGCCCCCCAGTAGTGGGGTGTGGGGCTCTGGTACACCCACGCTTAAGCATCACCTCAGCCTGGATTTGGCTTCTTCATGCACCCCCCCTCCCCCCCTGCCTCCCTCCAGCAATGGACAGGGACTTAAGATAACCAAATAAGGTCATTTTTAATAAACAACATCCAGCTCACCAATCTCTTCGTGCTTTAATGTAATAAACACATTCTAATGAAAAATTTATGTGTATAAATGTGACATGAAGTGACTTGAGGCAATGTACTGAATGCCATCTAGGCAGTGAAGAAGAGAGTGAAGCTTTATTAAAGGCTGGAGGGGCCATGGGGGTGTGGAGGAGACACACCGCACCCCCCCACACCTGCTCGTCATGCCTCACACCCCACACTGCACACCCAACACCTGCTCGTCATGCCTCACACCCCACACTGCACACCCCACACCGTGCACCCAACACCTGCTCGTCATGCCTCACACCCCACACTGCACACCCCACACCGCGCACCCAACACCTGCGCGTCATACCGCACACGCCACACCTGCTTGTCATGCCTCACACCCCACAGTGCACACCCCACACCGGGCATCCAACACCTGCTCGTCATACCTCACACCCCACACCCCACACCGCGCATCCAACACCTGCTCGTCATACCTCACACCCCACACCCCACACCTCACGCCCCCAGACTGCACACCTCACACTCCACACATCTCACACCCCTCACCACACACCCCACACCCCTCACCCCTCACCACACACCACGCACCCAACACCTGCTCGTCATACCTCACACCCCACACCTCACACCCCCAGACTGCACACCTTACACCCCTCACCTCACACCCCACACCCCACACCCCCAGACTGCACACCTTACACCTCACACCCCACACCCCTCACCACACACCTCACACCCCACACCCCTCACCCCTCACCACACACCCCACACACCTCACACCCCACACCGCGCACCCAACACCTGCTCGTCATACCTCACACCCCACACCTGCTCGTCATGCCTCACACCTCACACCTCCAGACTGCACACCGTACACCGCACACCCCACACCCCTCACCACACACCCCACACCTCACACTTTATCCTCTGAGTCTGCTAGTGTCTGCGGCTACATATCAGCACTGCCTTCACACAGTTACTCATCAGACCTGGGCAAACCGTTTCTGAAAATACTTTAACCCTCTACACACCAATAACATTCCAGCAGACTGCTGACAATTGTGGAAGAAGGTCTATTTAGAAAGAAAATCAATATTCAGAACAAATGTCTTATTTCATTGTTGTTAGTAGCATGTTTTCACTGTGAGTTCTTTGGGTTCTGCAGTAGTTATCATGTTGTAACCATATGTATTTGACCCAGGTCTGTTTCTGCCACATGGGATATGAATGCACTGTAACTTACCTAGCCTCACCTGTCCACTTACTCCACCTATCACACACCTTTGTGGTTATAAACCTGACCTGAGATATAACACTGTCAAATGCCTAGAAACCCAGCTGGGAAATTAATCAGAAAAACAGCAATTTGCCTTCTCTGAGGTGTGAGAGACTCTGCGGTGCTCTCGCACACACAACTTAGATTTCCCTTTCATATTCCTCTCATTCAACACAAGACACCTTTGTTTATATAAGCCGGGGGGGGGGGGGGGTCTCTGGGTCAGAAAAGGCTGAAAACTCCTCTACTGAGCTATACCTTCTCTGAGGGAGCGACTATTCTATCAGCTACAATGAGACCAACCAACTGCTGTTTAATATTACATCTCCGAGCCTGCAGTACCCCTCCTGCACAGAGCCAAGCTTTGGCTTCACCCCAAAACAGAGCAGAGTAGAGCAGGTCATCCCATTGCACATCACAACACCCCTCAGAACTGACACTACACAGCTAACGAGCCTGTACTGTTCCCATGACAACAACCGGCATTCTGAGTGCCACTGTTTACCCCCCCCCCCCCCCCCCAAGCACAGCAGATTCTGTCTCAGTGCTTTAAAAAGAGAAATTTTTCCTCAGGTTCCTTCTCTGCTTCAAACAGACGCTTCACAAACCCTGGGGTGGGCGGACCCGCCCCACGCTGTCACCCAGTGACTCTGTCTGCTAGCAAATCAAAACACTCCACTTCCTATGGAAAAGCAATATGATTGGTTTAAATCTGTGGGATCACTGTTGAGGTGTGATAGCTCTGCTCCTTTCGAAGCCCGTGAATTATTTCTCTTCTGTTTCCTGAAAAACAGAAACCCAGGACGAGGCCTTCTGCCTCCACACACCCTGCGTTCACACAACTGACCCCAGGAGGCCAGAATCTCACGTGTCTCCATGTGGTGCTTCTCCGGTAAACCAGCTTCGCCTCGGACACTTGCTGAAAATGCCTCAAAAAACAAGACAGAAACTAAACACATTTTAACACTTCAATAAGAAACACTTATTGTTATTCTTATTTTTATTTCCTTCTTTTCCCTGGAATCCCCTGAGCACCTCCCTGAAGCATAAGGCTGACAGCAGGGGGCGCTGTTGGACTGAGACGCAGGGGCCGCACTGAGGGATGACCTTCCCCTGGGGCACGGGACTGCGTCCACACCAGAACCAGCATGCACTGCGATTCCCACGCAGGACCAGCATGCACTGCGATTCCCCCGCAACTCACCCAGAACCAGCATGCACTGCGATTCCCACACAACTCACCCAGGACCAGCATGCACTGCGAATCCCACGCAACTCACCCAGGACCAGCATGCACTGCGATTCCCCTGTAACTCACCCAGGACCAGCATGCACTGCGATTCTCACATGAATTCCATGAAATTGGTCAGTGAGACTAATCTGTGTGACTGGACCTGAACCTTTTAAAAGGTGTATTACCTCAGATCAAATAATTTATCATTTTTTTAAATGTGTTGATAGGCAGAACATGGTATGGTGGGCAGAAGAGCATGCTATGCTAAAGCAAGGTACATTTGACCGCAGAAACAGTCATATTTTCATTTATGTGGTTCCAGTTCTGCACTTTTGGGGACTTCTTAGATAAGAAAACATCATTATCAGTCATTATCAAGCATTGTTACATTATTTGTTTGGTTGACAGACACTGTGTTCCAACATTTTTTTTTCCAGATCATAAATTTTTATGGCAAGATCTTTTGCTCTTTATTTTACAGGCTGATTGCCTTTCTCAAGGGCACAGCCTATGGGATTTGAACCCGCAGACTCTGTGTTACGGGTAACACATGGCACCAATCATCCTGACTGCATTATTTATGTCCTAACCTGCCCACCACCTGGTGAGTTCCCTCTGCAGGCCAACTAATGCCCCCAAAATCACTACCCGAGTAAACAGCGCAGTTATCGCAGCTGTCATTAACACATCATCATAAATCCCCTGAATACTCTGCATTCACACAGTCAGTACCAGCATGGAGATAAAAATCCTGTCAGATTAGCCAATAAAAATACTCACATTTACATGTGTAATGAGCTCACTTGAGCCCTGCTGAAGAGACTCACCTGGCTGACGGGACTCACCTGGCTGAAGAGACTCACCTGGCTGATGGGACTCACCTGGCTGAAGAGACTCACTCCTAGCAGCTCTGTGGGGGAACGGGCTCCTAGCGGGGAACGGGCTCCTGGCGGCGCTGTGGGGGAACGGGCTCCTGGCGGCTCTGTGGGGGAACGGGCTCCTGGCGGCTCTGTGGGGGAACGAGCTCCTAGCGGCTCTGTGGGGGAACGAGTTCCTGGCGGCTCTGTGGGGGAACGGGCTCCTGGCGGCTCTGTGGGGGAACGGGCTCCTGGCGGCTCTGTGGGGGAACGGGCTCCTGGCGGCTCTGTGGGGGAACGGGCTCCTGGCGGCTCTGTGGGGGAACGAGCTCCTGGCGGCTCTGTGGGGGAGCCGCCAGGAGCTCGTTCCCCCACAGAGCCGCCAGGAGCCCGTTCCCCCACAGAGCCGCCAGGAGCCCGTTCCCCCACAGAGCCGCCAGGAGCCCGTTCCCCCCACAGAGCCGCTAGGAGCTCGTTCCCCCACAGAGCCGCCAGGAGCCCGTTCCCCCACAGAGCCGCCAGGAGCCCGTTCCCCCACAGAGCCGCTAGGAGCCCGTTCCCCCACAGAGCCGCTGCCAGGAACCCGTTCCCCCCACAGAGCCGCCAGGAGCCCGTTCTCCCACAGAGCCGCCAGGAGCCCGTTCCAGGAACGGGCTCCTGGCGGCTCTGTGGGGGAACGGGCTCCTGGCGGCTCTGTGGGGGAACGGGCTCCTGGCGGCTCTGTGGGGGAACGAGCTCCTGGCGGCTCTGTGGGGGAACGAGCTCCTGGCGGCTCTGTGGGGGAACGGGCTCCTGGCGGCTCTGTGGGGGAACGGGCTCCTGGCGGCTCTGTGGGGGAACGGGCTCCTGGCGGCTCTGTGGGGGGAACGGGTTCCTGGCAGCGGCTCTGTGGGGGAACGGGCTCCTAGCGGCTCTGTGGGGGAACGGGCTCCTGGCGGCTCTGTGGGGGAACGGGCTCCTAGCGGCTCTGTGGGGGAACGGGCTCCTGGCGGCTCTGTGGGGGAACGGGCTCCTGGCGGCTCTGTGGGGGAACGAGCTCCTGGCGGCTCTGTGGGGGAACGGGCTCCTGGCGGCTCTGTGGGGGAACGAGCTCCTGGCGGCTCTGTGGGGGAGCCGCCAGGAGCCCGTTCCCCCACAGAGCCGCCAGGAGCCCGTTCCCCCACAGAGCCGCCAGGAGCCCGTTCCCCCACACGAGCTCCTGGCGGCTCTGTGGGGGAACGAGCTCCTGGCGGCTCTGTGGGGGAACGGGCTCCTGGCGGCTCTGTGGGGGAACGGGCTCCTGGCGGCTCTGTGGGGGAACGGGCTCCTGGCGGCTCTGTGGGGGGAACGGGTTCCTGGCAGCGGCTCTGTGGGGGAACGGGCTCCTAGCGGCTCTGTGGGGGAACGGGCTCCTGGCGGCTCTGTGGGGGAACGGGCTCCTAGCGGCTCTGTGGGGGAACGGGCTCCTGGCGGCTCTGTGGGGGAACGGGCTCCTGGCGGCTCTGTGGGGGAACGAGCTCCTAGCGGCTCTGTGGGGGGAACGGGCTCCTGGCGGCTCTGTGGGGGAACGGGCTCCTGGCGGCTCTGTGGGGGAACGGGCTCCTGGCGGCTCTGTGGGGGAACGGGCTCCTGGCGGCTCTGTGGGGGAACGGGCTCCTAGCGGCTCTGTGGGGGAACGAGCTCCTGGCGGCTCTGTGGGGGAACGGGCTCCTGGCGGCTCTGTGGGGGAACGGGCTCCTGGCGGCTCTGTGGGGGAACGAGCTCCTGGCGGCTCTGTGGGGGAACGAGCTCCTGGCGGCTCTGTGGGGGAACGGGCTCCTGGCGGCTCTGTGGGGGAACGGGCTCCTGGCGGCTCTGTGGGGGAACGGGCTCCTGGCGGCTCTGTGGGGGAACGGGCTCCTGGCGGCTCTGTGGGGGAACGGGCTCCTAGCGGCTCTGTGGGGGAACGGGCTCCTAGCGGCTCTGTGGGGGAACGGGCTCCTGGCGGCTCTGTGGGGGAACGGGCTCCTGGCGGCTCTGTGGGGGAACGAGCTCCTAGCGGCTCTGTGGGGGAACGGGCTCCTGGCGGCTCTGTGGGAGAACGGGCTCCTGGCGGCTCTGTGGGGGGAACGGGTTCCTGGCAGCGGCTCTGTGGGGGAACGGGCTCCTAGCGGCTCTGTGGGGGAACGGGCTCCTGGCGGCTCTGTGGGGGAACGGGCTCCTAGCGGCTCTGTGGGGGAACGGGCTCCTGGCGGCTCTGTGGGGGAACGGGCTCCTGGCGGCTCTGTGGGGGAACGAGCTCCTGGCGGCTCTGTGGGGGAACGGGCTCCTGGCGGCTCTGTGGGGGAACGGGCTCCTGGCGGCTCTGTGGGGGAACGGGCTCCTGGCGGCTCTGTGGGGGAACGGGCTCCTAGCGGCTCTGTGGGGGAACGGGCTCCTGGCGGCTCTGTGGGGGAACGGGCTCCTGGCGGCTCTGTGGGGGAACGAGCTCCTAGCGGCTCTGTGGGGGGAACGGGCTCCTGGCGGCTCTGTGGGGGAACGGGCTCCTGGCGGCTCTGTGGGGGAACGGGCTCCTGGCGGCTCTGTGGGGGAACGGGCTCCTGGCGGCTCTGTGGGGGAACGGGCTCCTGGCGGCTCTGTGGGGGAACGGGCTCCTGGCGGCTCTGTGGGGGAACGGGCTCCTGGCGGCTCTGTGGGGGAACGGGCTCCTGGCGGCTCTGTGGGGGAACGGGCTCCTGGCGGCTCTGTGGGGGAACGGGCTCCTAGCGGCTCTGTGGGGGAACGAGCTCCTGGCGGCTCTGTGGGGGAACGGGCTCCTGGCGGCTCTGTGGGGGAACGGGCTCCTGGCGGCTCTGTGGGGGAACGGGCTCCTGGCGGCTCTGTGGGGGAACGGGCTCCTAGCGGCTCTGTGAGGGAACGGGCTCCTGGCGGCTCTGTGGGGGAACGGGCTCCTGGCGGCTCTGTGGGGGAACGAGCTCCTAGCGGCTCTGTGGGGGAACGAGCTCCTGGCGGCTCTGTGGGGGAACGGGCTCCTGGCGGCTCTGTGGGGGAACGGGCTCCTGGCGGCTCTGTGGGGGAACGGGCTCCTGGCGGCTCTGTGGGGGAACGGGCTCCTGGCGGCTCTGTGGGAGAACGGGCTCCTGGCGGCTCTGTGGGGGAACGGGCTCCTGGCGGCTCTGTGGGGGAACGGGCTCCTGGCGGCTCTGTGGGGGAACGGGTTCCTGGCAGCGGCTCTGTGGGGGAACGAGCTCCTGGCGGCTCTGTGGGGGAACGGGCTCCTGGCGGCTCTGTGGGGGAACGGGTTCCTGGCGGCTCTGTGGGGGAACGGGCTCCTAGCGGCTCTGGGGGGGAACGGGCTCCTGGCGGTCTGTGGGGGAACGGGCTCGTCTGCGCTCTCCTGTGTTCAAGGACACTGCGCATCAGGGGAAGTTATTAGCTGGCATGGGCTGAATGGTCAATTGCCCTCATCAAACATTCTAATTATGATCACCTGTCGCTCCAGGTTTTTATGGGCTGACATAACACAGCTGTGTCTGGACTGCTCAGGAGTGTACCTGCAGAAATCATTACCAGCTCCAGAGAGGAGGGGGAGAGGGAGAGATGGGGACAGCAAGAGAGAGGGAGGGGAGAGAGAGAAGAGGGAGAGGAGGAAGAAGGAAGAGAGGGGAAGGGAGAGAGGAAGAGAAAGGGGGAGGAGAGGGAGAAAGAGAAGAGGAGGAAAGAGAGAGGGGGGAGGGAGAGAGAGGGAAGAGAGAGAGAGGAAAAGAGAAAGGGGGAGAAACAGAAGGAAGGAGAGGTGGGGAGAGACAGAGGGAGGCAAGGGAGGGAGGGGAAAGAGTAAAATGTTTTGTTTTTAACTCAGCCAGTTTTGAGGCTTGAAGCCTTCTACAAGGTCACACGCCTGACCCTCTGCTCCTGAGCTTAATTAACAGAGATAATTAAACACTCCGAGGGAAATTTCATTTCTCCAATCACAGGCAATCTGCGCCTGACTCTTAATATCATTTTAATGCAGATTAGGATCCTGCATAATTCTACATGTCTAATAGTGTGTCTGCGCGCGTGTGTGAGAGTGTGTTCGACTGTTTGACCAGAAACAGTTCACTGTTAATTTCCCACAATGCACTGGAGTGAATAATGCACTCTCCTTAGGATGCTCACAACACTGATCTTATTTCCCACAATGCACTAAACCCTATACTCCCCATAAGACCCCCACAGCACAGTGTGCCAATTTCCCAAAATGCACTGGTGTGAATCTACATTCCCAGTGCCTCACACATCCCGTCTTTATTGTAGTGAAATACAGGAGCAGAAGCAGAAGCTTGAAATAGGATGGAGAGAAAGAAATAAAGTATTAATATTAAAGGATGGTAGCCTATAGTCTCTGTGTGTGAGAGAGAGAGAGAGAGAGAGAGGGAGAGGGAGAGATAGAGAGAGAAAGAGAGAGAGGGGTAGGGAGAGAGAGAAAGAGGAGGGGGGAAGGTGACTGTGATGGAGAGAAAGAAGAATGGATATTATAGAGCAGAGAACGTAAATTGATTTGGGAATTATCATTGGAGAAAGTCAGAAGGCTCAAGAGATGAAGAGAAATTAATGAATTGTGCGCGGGAGGGGGTGGAGGGGAGAACTAATGATTTCATGATTTGTTTTTGGGAGCAGGGTTGGATTAATGATGTGTGTGAGTGTGAGTGTGTGCGTGTGTGTGTATGTGTCACAAGCCCACACACACACACACACACACAGGACACCCTGTCATGCCTGTTCCCACGGTAAAGCTGGATCTTTATTGACACTTCGGTATATAACTCCAACTGTTTACACTTAACAACCTGTTTCCCAGAACCCTCTGTGGCATGTAACCATGGCGATGTTCCACCTCTTGCCCCAGCTGGAGATGGCTTGTTAATGGCCTAGCAGCTGCCTTTAGTCTGCTGTGGGTAATTAAATAAGGCTGATGTGTCATAACTTACATCAGTAATTTAATAAACCTTAAGACGATATCAGTAATTTAATCATGACCTGTAATGCGTGCAGTTCATTACTACAACAGCAGGAGACTGTGGTGATATTACAGATTACCCACAGGTTATGTGGGTGGGGTTATATATACACACTGTATTTATATAGTATATATCTGCTAATCCTATGGATGAATGCACAGGGCTAGTTTTAAGTGGAGCCCCCAGCTGATTGGTTGTTTCCTGACTCAGGGGACACTTGGAAAAAGGTCATATTGCCATAGCAACACCATGATTGGGTGGTACCCTGACCAGTGTTCAAAACTTTAATTGTCAGAGTGATTAATCTGGAGGAAACATCCTGCTAATGTAGACTCAACATCTGCTGACATGCGTGTGAAGGAGGTGGGCGTCTCCGAGTTTAATTTCTGCAGAACTGTGCGAATGGACACCCTGGGTTTCCACAGCAACACAGCAGCACTCCAGTGTCAAGGTTGAGCCCGTCTGATGGAGGCTTTGGCTGGTACTACTGTGTGAGCTCACTCACACTCTGAGTTAAAAAAAATAACCTGACTTTTCCACCGGTTCCTGTGGGAGTCTAAAACAAAAATCAAAACTTAAAACCGAAAAAGCTTACATCTGAGACATGCTGATCAGACTACATAAACTGGTACTTTTAGCACTGCAGCATAATGCCATGCAGTTTATCCTGAATGTTTTTGCAGCCCCAGTTAACCCCAGAGAGGATCACAGAGGGCTCACAGTAACAATGTGATCGGGGGGGAGCTTCACTAACTCCTCAGAGGGGTCCTTATCTCCTCACACTCACAGTGGCTCAGGAGGAGTCTCTGCTGCCACCTGCTGGAAGCTCAGCACATTACCCCGGTGTCTCATCCTCGCCTCCTTGTAAAGATTTTCTGTCTTGCCTCCTGGCATCTCTGTGTGTGGGCACTGGGTGGGCCTCCTCACATCCCCACACATCTCCACACATCCCCACATATCCCCACACATGACCTCACATCCACACATCTCCCCACATCCCCTCACATCCACACATCCGCACACATCCCCACACATCACCACAAATACTCAGATTCTCATAAACCACAACTTAGTATAAATACAAATTGAAACACCTTAACAGTGAATTTTCATTTTAAACAGTTTAAATTATGACTCGTGAATGAAAGCAGTCTTTTTTCTCACTGTCACAGTTTAACAACTTGGAAAACAACTAGACACAAAAACAGAAAGAGAAATACAGGAAGAGAGACACAGCATGACTCACAGCCTGTGCTGAATTTATCCAGGCCCCCTGTGTTGCCTTTATCAGTGTCAGGATCAAACACAGGCTGGAATGGAGCAATGATGGCATCTGTAAGATTAATAACAATTTATGATGGATTATCAAATTACACAAGCTATGGCAAGCCTATCACAGCCTGTGTCAGATTAATCAGGGTGCATCAATCACAGCCTGAGGAAGGCTAATCACAGACCAATCACAGCCTGAGGAAGGCCTATCACAGACCAATCACAGCCTAAGGAAGGCCCATCACAGCCCAATCACAGCCTGAGGAAGGCCCATCACAGCCGGTGTCAGATGCATCTTAGCCGGTCTCCAGGATCCCTGCACACCAGTGCAAACATTGACTCAGTGCTGTATGCTGACTGTCTGAGCTCGTTTACCCTCTGATTATTGGGAATTCTCTCCCTAAACATCACCCAGGAAACCACCATCAGCAGCCCAATCACAGCCCTCCCAGTCTGCACCAGCCTCACCTGATCACAGCCCTCCCAGTCTGCATCAGCATCAACCAATCACAGCCCTCCCAGTCCACACCAGCCTCAGCCAATCATAGCCTTCCCAGTCCGCATCAGCCTCAGCCAATCACAGCCCTCCCAGTCCACACCAGCCTATGGAAGCCCTGCTGTCCACAGAGAGGGCGTTTGTTTTGACCGTCTGCATCAGACTGAACACAGTGTTCAGCGTAATGGAGGGACTGAGGCACTGCAGGTTGGGTTAGGCAGAAATCAATAGAGCCCGATGCATACTCCATAAGCTCAGCTCCGTACGCACGGCTCTGGGTGGCATTAGCCTGCTGCTAACGGCAGTATCGATGCAAGGGCTCAATAGTGAAATGTGTGTCATTTACAGCGGTGGCACGGGTATGGGCAGGGGTGCCACGCTGGCCAGACGATGCCCAGTCTCACACGCCCGTCACGCCCACCCTGGCACCATTCCACCGCCCCTCTGTTTACCCGGTCGCTACGGTGATGACGGAGTGTTGACACTCCCCTCCACCATCATCATCCCACCCCCCACTGCCCTCCCCCTCCCCTCGCCCCCCTCGCCCCACATTCCTGACCTGCTATCTCTCACAGCACACAATGAGAAAACCCTGCAGCCGTTCAACATCACCAGTGACCAGCGGAGATTTAGGGGAGGCACAGGCACCCCCCTAACCTGCTTACAGGACGTGCTCAGCTGTGTACATCACCAGCAGAGATTTAGGGGGGGGCACACAGACACCCCTGACCCACTTACAGGACCGGCTCAGCCCTGTTCTGGTCCCGTCTCTTCTGCAAGGAGAGAAGAGGACAGAAGACACCCCACATTCATAATGAGCTGGTGCTGTGCACAGCTGGGCTGGAATGTGGGGCCTCTTAACTCAGAGCACGTGGCTGTACTGGGTCACACGTTTTATTCACAGTACTGAATACGTCACATATTTGTTTAGTATTAACAGCATTCCCTGACGGACGTGAGCGCACGGCTCTGGAGACCGGATTAGACCAGATTAACTGTTACTCGGCTTGCTTTGGCCATCAGACCTCGACCAGGGGAATGCATGTCTCGCCCCTAGGTGCTGTACTTCCTGTATAGCCACAGAGCTTGATGGGAGTTCGAGTTCACATTCATCATTGTTCCTCAGACATTAATGTATTACACACACTGATTACAGGACTCCTGAAACAAGCCTGCACTAACGAGAGCACTGTACCTGCTCTTTTAACCCCATCTGATGTGGTTAGCCATATTAACCTGGTCTGATGTGGTTAGCCATATTAACCTGATCTGATGTGGTTAGCCCTATTAACCTGGTCTGATGTGGTTAACCATATTAACCTGGTCTGATGTGGTTAGCCATATTAACCTGGTCTGATGTGGTTAGCCCTATTAACCTGGTCTGATGTGGTTAGCCATATTAACCTGGTCTGATGTGGTTAGCCATATTAACCTGATCTGATGTGGTTAGCCATATTAACCTTGTCTGATGTGGTTAGCCCTATTAACCTGGTCTGATGGGGTTAGCCATATTAACCTGGTCTGATGTGGTTAGCCATATTAACCTGGTCTGATGTGGTTAGCCCTATTAACCTGGTCTGATGGGGTTAGCCATATTAACCTGGTCTGATGGGGTTAGCCATATTAACCTGGTCTGATGTGGTTAGCCCTATTAACCTGGTCTGATGTGGTTAGCCATATTAACCTGGTCTGATGTGGTTAGCCATATTAACCTGGTCTGATGTGGTTAGCCATATTAACTGAGGGGTATTTCATGAAACAGAATTACTGAGATAGCTGGATAACTTGTGCTGAGTAAAACCCAGAACAGCATTTTTCTACTTCGGCCCATGTTCCAGATTTGGGAGGGTTCAGGGTTGTACTCAGTACGCTAACCCAGCTACCTCAGTAATCTTGCTTATTTGAACCAGGGCCCTGGTCCGATTTAGCGAGCCGATTTAGCCTGGTTCTGAGACTGTGCAAAGCCGTATGAAGCTAAACCACATTACTGACTCCGGCTGTATACTGACCCGGAGCTGAGGGTTGCCAGATTACAGTGGCCTGTGCTGAACTCAGCAGGAGGGATCCTCCTGGCTTCTAAACTGCAGTGGGTGGAGTGTGCTCAGAAGCACTGTGTTCAGAACAAACACACGTCATTCAGACACAGCCTGCGTCAGTACAGCCCAGGGCAAGTACAATCCAGCCGCAGCACGGCTCAACAGGTAACAACAGGGCAGGGAAATATTTACGCTGGAAATGAATTTTATTCATTTTTCATATGAAACACAGAAACCCTGACTGTTTTAGGTTCTTGGGGGCAACTCACTCTACACAGAATTCATCATACAGAAGACACACAGTTTGGCAACATATATAAAGTAGACTAATATTTTAACATGATTTAAAAAAACAAACTAATACAAACATGCAAGGACAAGCTCCTTTGGCTCATGTGCATTGGAGGTTAAAGTCTTTGTTGAAGAAAGTCAGTCTTTGTCCTTGAGAATGTCCCTTCTTTATCCTGTTTTAAAAATGCCTTGTTTGGGTTGGGGCCAGCCGACAAGTGCAGTCACATGATAGGCTCACAGGTTTGGGGCAGTGCCAGGCAAAGGTCAGTGCAATCACATGATTGGCTCACAGATACAGGAAGCCCCGAATGAGGAGACCAGGTGTTTCACCTCCCCCCACCCCGTGGTATCAAAAAGCATGTGGTTTCAAAGGGTTTGAGTAAAATGAGCAGAGCACAACGAATATGGGTGTGGTTTGCCTAAAATGGGTGTGGCTTGACTATGACATGCCAATACTTTGTTGTATAGGCATGCAATTCAGGTCCTTGCTCGAGGGTAACGTGATGGCAGCGTCCTACCTGGGAATCGAACCTGCAGCCTTTAAGGTGCAAGCCCAGGTCTTATTATCATGTAGTTCTGTATGTAGCTGTGCTACACTGCCCCCTGCACTGCAGCAGGCGGAGTATGAGGGTGTGGTGCACTGCAGCAGGCGGAGTATGAGGGTGTGGTGCACTGCAGCAGGCGGAGTATGAGGGTGTGGTGCGCTCAGCAGTGTAGGCTGAGAACCCACAGTAAAGCCGCTGTCACGTGACAAGCATCAAACGACGCGTTCAGTGCCAAGTAAGGCGCCGACGACACGAGAGGAATCGAGCGCCGCCAGCTGCTGACGTCATCCGTCCAGGAAAGCCGGGAAGCTCGGAAAACTGTGAGAAGCAGTGACAGCAGTCGGCTGTCCTCGGTATAAGGCTACACTGTGAGACCGAAAATCCTGGGTTTATCCCAAAATGTCCTTCCATGTTTACATCTTCCATCTGCCTGCTTCATACAAAGCTGTGATGAGACATACTACACAAGGTCAGCATCAAAGGTCAGAGGTCGAACGATTTCGTAACTAGGCATTAATTTGAGCGGTTCCCCATGCCAGGCATAGCGTCCTCCGTGGGCATTTAATGGCTCGATGCCGTGTTGAGCGTTTTGATGCTGATCATGCGCAAGCAACGTAAGTCACGGTGAGGAGCATCGATTGGTCAATCAGCTTGTCTCAACACCACACTGGCCAATCAGGTCTGAGAGGAGGTGAGGGTGGAGCTCTTGGGCTTCAGGGTCCTGACAGGACAGGTAATATCAAGCCTGCCAACGGTGCAGGGAACAGAGCTACAACAGATCCCGCTTTCTTGCTTTCTTTCTTTCTTTATGCTCTCTCTCTCTCTCTCTCTCTCTCTCTCTCACTTTCTCTCCCTGTCCCTCTCATAAACACAAGGGTTTTAAATTAAACATCATTTTATTTACATTTCCGTTCCGCATTTTTGTGTAAAAACAGCGTGCCTCTGTTGCAAACGGGCGTGTCTCTCGCCGGTGGGACGTTTCTGAGGTACGTGCTGAGTGTCCGGGCTCCTTAAAGTTTTTTACTTCAGCGGTCTGACCCCCCCTCCCCTGCCTCCCCTGCAACACACTGACGCTGTCACACGGCAACCTGACAGGCAATTGGTCCTGGGTGGGGAGGGGTGGTTGCCGTGGCACCAGGGTCACTCCATCTCCATGTCAGTGAGCGGGCCGTGAGATCGGGGGGCTGGCAGGGGATTTCGGCAGAAGCAGCGGGTGCAGATCAGTCCCAGCAGGATGGACAGGATCCCCACAGCCAGGGACACGCCCAGCCCAACCAGGAGGGGGCGCTGCATGCTGTCCCACACTGAAAACACACGCATTAGCAATATTACCTGCACTATAACACATACAGCAAGTACACACATATACACACACATCAGCAATATATTACACACACCCAAACACACACAAACAGCACATACAAACACACACCATAACATACACACCAAGTACACATATATACACACACATTAGCAATATATTACACACACCCAAACACACACAAACAGCACATACACACACACACACCATAACACACACAGCAAGTACACATATATACACACACATTAGCAATATATTACACACACCCAAACACACACAAACAGCACATACGCACACACACCATAACACACACAGCAAGTACACATATACACACACACATTAGCAATATATTACACACACACCATAACACACACAGCAAGTATACATATATACACACACATTAGAAATATATTACACACACACCATAACACACACAGCAAGTATACATATATACACACACATTAGCAATATATTATGCACACCCAAACACACACACACAGCATGTACACATATATGCACATTAGCAATACATAACACACATCATAACACACACACACACACACACACACACACACACACACACACACACACACAGCATGTACACACACACACACACACATAGCAGATACACACACACACAGCATGCACACACACACACACACACACACACACACACACACCAAACTCCATTTATAAGTGATATATACATGTGTGTATATCCATGTGCAGCGGATCGCTCGGTACTAACGCGCGAAGTTGACAGCGAGGTAGACGCGAGAGGAAGAGATGTCGCGGCCCCGCGTCCAGGCGGCGGTGGGCGAGCGGAGCCAGGGCGTGGCGGTGCAGTAGTACTGTCCCGCGTCGCTGTCCTGCACGCTGTGCACGCTCAGGGCGTACGTGCGCGCCCCCACCCGCTCGATGCTGCAGTCGCTGCTCCCGTTCCGCAGTCCCTTCCACACCACGCCCCAGCGGTCCACGCTGGCCAGCAGGGCGGCGCTGTCCGGGGCCTGGGCTCGGCTCAGGAACCACCGCACCTCGTACGACACGTCGTCTGGGAGACGCGGGGAGAGAGATGCACACGCTGAGGCCAGGGGTTCCACACTCAGCAAAGGGAAGATAAACATTCAGACACTCGGGGATCCTGCCTTCACCAGTGAAGCTAAGCAGCTACAACACAGCAGGAGTCCACCAGAGAGGACCTGCCAGCCAGAGCCTTTCAGACAAAACCAAGCCAAAGAGAAACAAAACACAGTTTCACTGAGGAAAGATGTGTTCCAGGGATTTTCAGGTGATGCCTCGTCTTCACTGAAAGGAGTATGGATCTTCTACTAAGATGTTTTTTTTTTTTTTTTAACCATTCAGCCAATTGGGATGGCAGGTATGCCATCCCGCCAAGTTACGCCTTGTTGCATTTTATGGCAGTGAAGTGGTGGTCCATTAATAAAACAATAGTTTTCAAAATAGGCAAACGGGATGCTTCCACGCAGAATTCTCTAAAAATAACGTACAAAGAAAGTACACCCAACGCTGCACATATTCATTCCTAATCAATTGCTGAAAAATGTATGAGAAGCATCCAAACAGCAGCCGCTATTTTTATTTTTTACAACCGCTGCAAAACCAGAAATTACAAGAATATCCGCAGTGCACTGTTCCCGAGGCTCACAGACTTAACTCCTGCAAATCAGGACTGCAGGAGAGCCAAACCTCAGGGTATTAGGGCTAACCCCTTTAGTGTTCCAACATTCCTTCCTTTACTGGGACACTCAGCGAAACACGTGCAGCAGGCAGATTACTGTGCCTTAACATACTTATAAATACAGACATGAGAAAGGTTTACATTCAGTCAGCAATTCTCCTGAACAATTAAACTAATAATTTTTTGTTCACAAACACAGTTTGCCAAGTTGAGAACTAACTGACAAAGCCGCATTTGTGCGGGAAAAATTTAGTATTTGAGTCTGGGAGGTGACTAAGACTGGGGAGACATGGACTGTGACTGGAGATTCTTTTCCATATTGTACTGACTTTGTTTGTACTGCACTTGTACTTTAGATATAATCTTTACTGCAAAGTTTGGGTAATTGATCTGTAAAAAATTTTTAGTATTCTTTAAGTTGATTGAGGGGAGGGATTTTTAAATACGGGTTAGCAATATTTACTTAAATATTTACTTTAAGACTCGTGTCTTATCAATTTGTTTTAAAATGTTTAGGCAATAAAGTCCTGTTTGTTGTCATGCCAAGTCCATTTGAACGTGCACACTCACACACACATGCACACGCACATGTGCACGCACACACGCGCGCACACACACACACACACACACACACACACACACACACACACACACACACACAGATCCAGGACAGCTGCGGTTCTACGGATCCTCCTTCTCTTTTTATTGAGCAGAATTCAGAGTAAACATGGCTAACTTACTTCCTCCGCATTTTACTCCTCATGTTTTACTCTCCAGCTGAGAGCCAAATGAGCTGAATCAAACAACAGGTGAGCCAGGAGAACAGAACAACTCTGCTGTGAATGACCTCCGATGTGCTCCTCTACCGAACTCATGACTCCCAAGACCTCCGATGTGCTCCTCAGGGACACACACACACACACTCACTCACTCACGTGCACATACACACACACACAGGCACACACACGCTCACACACACACACACACACACACATACACACACTCACATACACACACACGCACGTGCACACACACACACACTCGCTCGCTCACACACACACACACACACACTCACATACACACACACACACGTGCACACACACACACACACACACTCGCTCACACGCACGCGCACACACGCACACTCACACTCATGTGCACACGCACGCTCACACACATACACACACTCACATACACACACACGCAAGTGCACACACACGCTCACACACACTCGCTCACACACACACACACACGCACGCGCACACACGCACACAGAAACTCCTTTTCTCTCGTTCTACGTCTCTCGGGGTATTTCCTGCTTGGTTTCCCAGAATTCACAGGGAAGCATCTCTCCTGCCCAGGCCTGTCTCTCGCTCATCACAGACATCACCCTGAGGCGTCAGACAGACTAGCATTCTATCACTGCCAAACTGCCCCACCCCCACAGCAACACCCCTCATTTCAATCAATCAGTCACTCAATCAGTCACTCAATCACTCAATCACTCAATCAGTCACTCAATCAATCAATCAATCAAAGAATGAATGAATCAATCGACTTGTCAGTCAGTCAGTCAATCAGTCAATCAATCACTTAATCAGTCAGTAATTCACTCAGTCACTCAATCAATCAATAAACCAGTCAGTTAATCAAAGAATGAACCTATAATTCAGTCATTCAGTCAGTCAATCAATCAATAAATAAATCAAATAGTAGATTGTTGTTGTGTTGTAGCATTTGAGAACAAGCTGTCACACAGCATTTCACAATCAACCCAATGACTGGTTTAGCAGAGCGTAGTTTAACCACAACACGACTCCATCAGGGTATAAGCCTTGAATGAGAAGCTAAAAAACTTGTTTAATCTTGACTGAAAGAGCAAAATTGTTTGTGCCTGTCTAATCTGGAGAAAAACTGTTTGTGCTTGTCTAATCGGGAGGAGGTCTTTCCAAAGCTCGGGACCTGAGGAGGTGAACACTGTGCAGCTGGTTTGCAGGTTTGAGAAACAGTCTGAATCTCATGAGGATCAAAGGATCCTATTTATTTTATGTGTTGTTGCACAAATGAGGCTAAAGTTATTTGGGGACTTGTGTCGGCACCGATGGCCTTTTCCCTGTCGATTAGAAAAGTCCAAAACCTGCTGGAGCCACTTATTCTGAGAAACTGCCAGGCTGCAGCTGCTTTGGCCTCTTCTCCAGCTCCAATGGACGGGCCTTTTACAGTGAGGGGGTGAGTCTGGGGTGAGTCTGGGGTGAGGGGGTGAGTCTGAGGGGTGAGTCTGCAGTGGGGGTGAGGGGGTGAGTCTGCAGTGGGGTGGGGGGGTGAGTCTGCAGTGGAGTGGGGGGGTGAGTCTGCAGGAGGGTGAGAGGGTGAGTCTGTGAGTCTCAGACTGAGCAACAACACAGCCTTTAATCAGCAGCTGCCCGCGATGTCTTTACGTCAAAGCCCACATCCTTTCATGACACTTAAGGGGTGAATTTTAAAGCTTGAGGAAGCTTTTTTTCACTCCCCATTCCAGTGTCCTGTAAGAACAGGATGAAATGGAGAAGCACACTCAAAAAATATTTAGTTCCATCTCCAAATATTTGGTGCTGTTTGCACGAAGGCACTTGAGTTTGCTCCACAAAAACGAAGAAGTTGGATCTGTGCCCTCCCTGCAAGAGGTCCTGACCAAGCTTCTTCTCATTATTTTTGAACAAATTTGGCACTGAACATGGGGCTGAACATTTCAAACTCCCACCCTAATTTGGAATGTCCAATTATCAGCAAGCGCAACCACGTTCAGGTGTGAGCCCCGGATTTGGGAGAGTGTAGACAGCTCTGGTTCTGCCCTGTAACACGCGATGTCGCCAGCTGCTTCTTTTCACACCGCAGACTGCAGCTGAGCTCGCAGAGTGGAGGTGCAGGAAGACCTCACACCTGCAGCTTTAGCATGCAGTCCATGGGCACCCAATCGGCCAGCAGGGGTCGCTAGAGGGCATTGAAATCCGAACCCCGAACCGACTGAACCCTCCTGCACCCTGGGCGACCCAATCCCCAATCCCCGTCACCCTATGGAGGAGCCGGCCAGTTGGTCCTGGCACAGACCGGAACTGATCCAAGGCTGTGGGGGCCATCCATGCATCACAGCGTGGTGCTTTAACCGAATGATCCACACAGCAGCCGTCCCAACGTATCAGCCATCATTTTACTTCACAGAGTGGGCAAATCAGCAGGGTGGAGCCATACTCTGCTGCATCTGAGTGGTGATGAACTTCATTGTTAAATATGAAAGTGACAAAAACTGAACTGCAAATGAGTTTCCCACCTAAAAATAAATGAGCGTGATTAAAACATTCCGTCGGATTCGGCGCTGACAGCGGCACATTCCGGAACCCTGGCGTGAGGAATGCGTGGTGCCGATTTCCCTCCGTCTCCCTCCGTTGCCGGGATACCCATTCATCCTCCCACCGTGCCCCCTGAGTCAGTGACGTCATCAGAAAGAAACAGCTGGAGCATTCATAGCAGGCACTGAAGTCTGGAGCTACAGTACCAACTTACTTCACCATCTCTGGTGCCTCCCACCATTTCTTTCACCCCCCCTCTCTCTCTCTCTCTCTCTCTCTCTCTCTCTCTCTCTCTCTCTCTCTCTCTCTCTCTCTCTCTCTCTCTCTCTCTCTCTCTCTCTCTCTCTCTCTCTCACCTTCACAAACCCTGAAACCGTCGGCACATTGTGTTCTGTGTGAAGCAGGAGTAATAAAGTTCCCCGTAGGCTCATGAACTTCTCACAAGACTTTCAGCCAGCCCTGTTCTCAGCAGAACCCCACGCCGATGGCTTCCCAAAAGCACCTCATCTGAACCCTGCTGAACAACACGTCCACAAACAGGGCTCTGTTCAAAGTGCAGTTTTGGAATGGCACTGCTGCTCCTGGTGCTGTCCCAACAGGGATATCAAAATACCACCGTCTCGATGGCCGAACAGAGGAGGAGCAGGGAGAGAGGACTGTACTCAGACGGGAGGTTTGGTGGGGGGGGGGGTGAGGTGTGTTTATTAACAGCTGTGAAATGGAGCCGGGACTCGGAAAAATAAACGTTCAAAATGAAATTAGAACATGATGCGGACGGGGTTCCTGCAAACTCAACTGAAACTCTACAATCACAACACCCTCTCATTCCCTGCACAAAAACATCTGCAAATAAATCCAAACAAAAACAAAATCACTGAATATGAACCCTATCAAAAACCCAAGCTGAAGGGAGAGATCCATAAGCACAAACCGAAGCAGAACCTAACCTAACCCATGCAGAACCTCGCACGTATTAAACGGTTCAGCATGGAGCAATCGATCAAGATCACTCCAAATTTATCAAACATCGCAGGAAGAGGCTCAGTCCTGTACTCCTCAACATCCCAAATCCAGAATTCATGATCGGCTAAATTTTGTTTGATTCGGCTGAATGACAGGTACAGGATTTGTGGGGAAATGAGGTACGGAGTTGCGTGATTTCTGTGGTGTTCAGTGTGCTGGGTGGGTGGGGCTTGCCTGCGCTGGGGGGGGGGCCCAGGATGCTCACGATGCACTGCATTTTGGCCGTCTCCCACGGAGAGACGCGGCTGCTGTCCGCACGCACTGAGACGTTGAAGACAGGACCTGCGTTTCAGACACACGGAAAGAGGGGGCAGAGGTCAGGGGTCAAAGGCTGTGCTCTGCTGCTGTCTCGGGGCAGAGCCCTGGTGGGGTTAACGCTGATGCCCCGGCAGGCTGATAGGCTGTGCTCTGCTGCTGTCTCGGGGCAGAGCCCTGGTGGGGTTAACGCTGATGCCCCTGCAGGCTGATAGGCTGTGCTCTGCTGCTGTCTCGGGGCAGAGCCCTGGAGGGGTTAACGCTGATGCCCCTGCAGGCTGATTAGCTGCTGCTCAGCCCGGCGGTGAGCTACACATCTGGGGCTTCACTCTGAGCCTCTCTGCACATCACTCTGAATCTAAATTTAAATGTAGAGAGAGAGTGCTGATCACGATCGTGCCAAAGCTAAAGCCAGTCTCACACACACCCATGCACACTCACACACCTACACCCACACACACCCACACATACACACACACACACACACACACACTCATGCGCACTCACACACACACCCACTCACACACACACACACACACACCTACACCCACACACACCCACACACACACACACACACACACACACACACTCATGCACACACACACACACACACACACACAGGGGGAGGTTGTGGTAGAGAGAGAAAGAATAAGATGATGGACAATAGGAGCACAGCATTCATAAGCAGGAAAAAAAAAAACACTGTCTCACATCAACACCCCCCCAAAGCACACACACACACACACACACACACACACACACACACACACACATACATACGCACACACTGCATCTAATGTCACAAGGACACTTCATTGTGTAGAATGCACGGGTCACTGCTAATGCTAATGTAGCTAAATCATAACAGGCATAATGCATTATCTGTGATGATGGACAGCGTGTGCAATCACAATGTGGGTCACAGCTGATGCTAATGTAGCCAAACCCATAAGAGTGACACTGCTGTGGTGCCTGTGTGTGTGTGTGTGTGGGGGGGGGGGGGGCGGCAGGGGGCGGGGGGAGGACAGGGCTAGAGGCACACTGCTGTGGTGCCTGTGTGTGCGTGCAGAAGGGGGGGGGTACAGGGGCCGGG
>CM077286.1:3002109-3027109 GCA_039654925.1 Anguilla pacifica
CTTTATCACTGACAGCAAACAGCTGTGTAATTAAATTACCACCCCCCCCCCCCCCCCCCAGAGAAACCTCCACCCAATCTGCCCTAGTCCAGTCCACAACTAGGGCACCCCTACCCCCTACCCCCTACCCCCCACCCTCACTCAACACCCAACATACTTTCTATGCCAGTCCACCCGCACCCCCCCACCCAGAGAACAGATCCAAACATTGTCCTTTTTGTGTATGTGTGGAAGCCCCATCTCTCAGTGGGAACCTGATGCCTTAAATCCACAGGGAGTTCACACACAGCCAGGTGTCTCAGGTGAGAGGCCCAGCAGTGCACCTGGACACCAGGGACCAGGAGACAAACCTGCAGTCACTGAGGACAAAGCTCCAAACCAAGCCAAGGACAATACGAGGACAGAGATACAGCCCCCCTCCCCCCCCCCCCACAATGCTTTCAGGGGTGGGGCTGTTCCTGGGGAGGGAGGCAGGAAAAAAAAAATGTGAGTGGAATGTGATCCGTGTAGATGTGGTCCTACATTACCATGGCAACAGCAGGCGGGTTAAAGTGCATTAAATAGGTGCCCTTTGTGAAGAATACAAAGCAGGAGAAAGCAAGAAAGAGAAAAAAGAGATAGAAACAGTGATAAAAAGAAAGAGAGGTAGGTATGTGATGCAGGCTGTTTGCAGGTGGAATCTGGAAGGTACATACTTGAAAAATATCCAGAATAAGGGGGGTGGTGGGCAAAGAACATTGTACTCAGCTCTTGAACCCTTATGAAGGTGGGGCCCCTTTCAGAAACCCTACTCTACTACCCTACTGTCTATAGGTCAAAGGTCAGCAGCAAAGGTTAAAGCACTGGTCTACAGTACAGCAGTAGGGAGCGGAAAGAATGTAACACACTGATCTCCACTGGCATATAAATGTGTATTGTACTGACACTATAAAGTATTTGAATGGTGAGGTAAAAAACAAATAAGAAAGAGAATCCCACATTTGTTTGGGGATGTAAAAATTTGTACCATTGATAAAACTACATTTCCCTGGGGAGGTAAACATATCAACAATGATAATATCATGCTTCCCTGGGGAGGTAAAAAGTTGTGGCACTGATAATTCCAAGTTTCTCAGGGTAGTAAAGAGTTTAAGGATGATAGTCTCCACATCTCCGAGGACCTCTCCTGGGCCCTCAACACTTCGACCCTGGTCAAGAAGGCTCACCAGCGACTCTTCTTCCTGAGGAGACGGAGGAAAGCCCATCTGTCTCCTCAGATTCTGGTGAACTTCTACCGCTGCACGATTGAAAGCATCCTCACCAACTGCATCACAGTTTGGTACGGCAGCTGCTCTGCCTCGGACCGGAAAGCACTTCAGAGGGTGGTAAAAACCGCCCAACGCATCACCAGCACTCCACTCCCAGCAATTCAGACTGTCCAGCACAAGCGGTGTCTGCGGAAGGCGCGCAGCATCGCCAGGGACACCTCTCACCCCAGCCACAGACTGTTTGCCCTCCTTCCCACTGGGAGGCGCTACAGGAGCCTCCGTTCTAGGACCAGCAGGTTCAGGAACAGCTTTTTCCCCTCAGCTGTCACCTTGCTGAGCTCTGCACCACGGTGATAGCCCCCCCACCCCCGGATACCCCCCTGGACCCCCCAGCCCCCCACTCAACTTAATCCAATGACTGAACCATGCAGTGCTGCACCTTGCTGATAACATATTTAACATATTTATATCTATCCACTGTCTATACTGTTTATAACTGTCTATACCATATTGTATTCATATTTATCATATTGTATTCATATTTATTCACTTTCATACTGTATATACCTTAGCTTTTCATATTCCATATTCTATATTTATATTATACATATGTACATACACCTTACTGCACTTTACTGCTTCTTTTGCACTTCTGGTTAGATGCTAACTGCATTTCATTGTCTCAGTACGTGTACTCCGTGCAATGACATAAAGTTGAATCTAATCTAATCTAACAATACTATGTTTCTCTGGACTGTAGTTCAGAAAATACCGGTTTGGGTGCATGTTTTGGATGATACAGGTTTAATCCTGTAACATAAACAGGTTAAACGTCGTTAGCAGTCACGCAGTTCTGGCAATCTGTCAAAAACACAGGTTGTAACACAGAGCTAAAACTATTTCACACATATCAAATTCCAGGTACAGTCACCAGAAGTTAAAATGACTAAATTCTGGCCATCCCCATACTTTGTACAACGTGTCTGCCAAGCAAAAGATTTCTTGCAACTAAATTCTTTTAGAGAAAATCCCAGAATTTCTCAGTAAGACTAAAGGTCAGGCAGGTGGAGCGAGCAGCTCATGTAGAAAAACAAGACGTTAATTAGATGCTATTGTGTGTGAGCGTGTGTGTGCGTGAGAAAGAGAGTGAGAGTATGTGTACACACACACACACGTACACACACACACACACTCAGAAACCCTGTTGAATGGGGAGCTCTGACCCAGTAAGATTCACCTGAATCTGAGGGCATTAGGCAGGATCTGTGTGAAAGAGTGAATCTGAGGGCATTAGACAGGATCTGTGTGAAAGAGTAATGAACTAGCACAGCTAGCTTACACGCTTTCTGCTTCAGCGCACTTTCAGCACGCTCTCCCTTTCCCTCTCTGCCCCCTTAACAAGCAAGTGGTGAATGAGGGAGAGAGAGAGAGATGGAGAGAGAGATAGAGGGATGGAGGGATGAGAGAGAGAGAGCGAGAGATATAGGGAGAGAGAGACGGAGAGAGAGATAGAGGGAGAGATGGAGGGATGGAGAGAGAGAGAGATAGACGGAGAGATGGAGAGAGAGAAAGAGAGAGAGAGATGGAGGGATAACAGAGTGCTGAGTGATGCCTGGGGCTTGCGGTTTCCATACCGATGGGAGATTCCTCCCCCCCCCCTCCCCCCCCCCCTCGTTTTAAATAACAGCACTGGAAAGAGAGAGAGAAGAGGCCAGGCTAAGAGGTTGCATTCCGTTGTTGCCGTGGCAGCCCAACCCCTTATTGTCGTCATGTGACGTGCTCCTGCCTATCACTTGGGGGTTTCTAACCCTACAGATCAACCTAAAAAAAGTCCCAGAGTTCCACACTCTTTGAGAACCCCTCTCAACCCTAGTTTTATTACCAGCCACAACTGCAACCCCTGAACAGTAATGTGTTTCACAAACCGTTCTTAAAAAGATACATTTTCTGTATATTTAGAGATGATTTACCTTATTGAGGTCACATTATTTCAGAAACAGACATGAATTTAATGAATAAGGAGTTTTACTGAGTCCAATTAAAAAATACTAAAGTGAAAATATTTTCTTGAGAAAGGGGTCAAACTGAATGATTACATCATAAACTGGCAGTTTAAAACAGAATAGCTGAAAGCGTGATATACTCGCTGAAATTAAAATTGAAAATGAACAGCTTGGAGCCAGACCTGCTTTATATTAATACATCATAAGGAAAAATAACAGAATAGTTGCATTTAAGCACGTTTTCAGGCATCCTGAATTTACCGAGAGAAGGGCTGCAACAAAAACTAGCATGAGCACGAGGGCCCCAGGCCCCCCTCTGAGAACGCGAGCACGAGGGCCCCAGGCCCCCCCTCTGAGAACGCGAGCACGGGGCCCCAGGCCCCCCCTCTGAGAACGCGAGCACGGGGCCCCAGGCCCCCCCTCTGAGAACGCGAGCACGAGGGCCCCAGGCCCCCCTCTGAGAACGCGAGCACGAGGGCCCCAGGCCCCCCTCTGAGAACGCGAGCACGAGGGCCCCAGGCCCCCCTCTGAGAATGCGAGCACGAGGGCCCCAGGCCCCCCTCTGAGAATGCGAGCACGGTGTGGGGCTGGGGAGAAGCCACAGGTGTCTCAAGGTTACGGGCTGACAGGTGTGTGCAGGTGTGTGCAGGTGATCTCTTGGGTTTCACTTTCTCCTTCCTTGAAGAGAAATGAGGCGTGTGGTTAAAAAAAAAAAAAAAAAAACGAACAGCACAACTCTGCACTTATGACTCAAGGCTTATCCATTTAAAACTCAGGACAGGCAGGCAGCATGCTGGCACCAAAAGGCTCGCAGGAATATTTTAGTCCCAAAAATGCCGCAGATCCAGATGCCCTCTTTAACTGCTTCTGAACAGAAACAGGCAGAGACTAACTTCCAATAAGTTCCGGTTACAACAGCAAAGTACCAGTACAACCTGAACAACAGGCTTTATTTAAAAAGGCAAATCACGGTGGATAAACGCTGATTGTCAAAGACTTTTCCAACATCTAGTTCTGTCCAATCACACCACTGCCTCACTGAAAGTCTAGTGTAGACAAAGGAAAAGGAAGTGAAGCAGTGAAGAACCCGATCTAGTGCAAGGGTTCTCTGTTGGGCAAAATGGTTCAATCTGGGAGTTTTCACACTTTTCACACCTACCATAGAGGGTTCCATAAAGTACTAAAAAAAGGTTCCCCTAAGGAGATAAGCCACAGAGCCCTTTCTAAGGCCAAGAGGGCTGCAGACTCCAGCCATAAACATATAACATAGATCAGTTCAAGCCCAGAATTTCACCTGCAGTCAACCAGCTTTACGATGTACGCATCATCCTGAAAAGTCAGCTAGAAAGGAAGAATCTAGCATTGCTATGCCATGGTTACAGTTCCAGAGTTAATAATCACTCAGATATTTAGGTTCCATCCACCCCTCCTTGGCAAAGCTGCCTCTACTGACTGGGAGGGTCCAGTTACTCATTACCAAAGAGTTCATTAAGCTTAACCCTTAGCCCTCATAAGCCCTTAGCCCACAGCCATTAGCCCCATTGCTTAGCCCTAAGCCCTTAGCCCACTGCCATTAGCCCTAAGGCTAAACCCATACCCATTAGCCCTTAGCCCTAAGCCCATACCTGTTAGCCCTTAGCCCATACTCATTAGCCCATAGCCTATAGCCCTTAGCCGTTAGCTCTTAATCATGAGCCACAGATCTCTTCTGGTGTGTGATGAAGAGAAAGGGGGTCGCCTGTGCTAATGAGTGAGCCGAGAACCCTCAGGGACACAGGGCCACACCCACTGGACTTAAAACGGGAGTGCGACCTTTGACCTGGAAGAAGTTCACTCAATAAACACCTTGACACTTCAAAGTGTTCTGTAAAGCTCAAGCTAAAAAAAAATAGGCCAGCAGCCTGAGCTCTGGCTTTTAGCCTTGACCTTGTCCTCAAAAATCGACGCAACATTTGTTCCAGCACGTTTTACATCTCAACTGTCTTTTCCGTTTGGTATTTTTGCACTCTGAGTTTGGGGATGTTGGGGGGCACTTTCTGTCTCTACAAAAAGCATAAGAACCCATAATAATAACCGTTAAAAGAGCGGAAACCATCGTCTGAGTCACCTTCGCCAAACTCCATCGCACACGTGATTCATGGCTACACCAGGATGGTTACTGAAGTGCCATAGCTTCGTACACCAGCAACAACCTACCAGGGATTTTAGCCTAGAATCTTCTAGGAAGAATTCCAACACCAATCTGAGCTTGATAGCCTACTGGCACCATTCAATGGTACTGGTCTCAGACCTGGGTAAAATATACATTTGAAATATTCTCTAGACATTGGTAATTTTTCAAAACGCCGTTGCAATTGGCTGGGAATTTTAAAGGCAACATGTTAGAAACCAAAACGTACAATGTTATGAAAGAAGAATTTTGTTCTGGATAGTGGTGAGAATAGATAATTTTTTAACTGGCTGTCATTTGCAAGATGTTTACTAGCGTCTGAAGCGTTCGAGAATTTCAGCATGAGCCAGAACGGATCTGTCCACAGCCGCGAGCGCTAACTGGTACTCACCTTTCATAGTGACCAGAACCTGGACCGGAGCAGAGGTGTTCTGGGCCGCCTGGTACCACTCCCCTCCGCTGCGGCGGATCCAGACCCGAACCCGGCAGGAGTACAGCCCGCTGTCGGACTGGGCCACACCCTGCACCAGCAGCCGGAACAGCCCCGCCTCCACCCGAGTGAACCCGACAGGGCCGGCCGCTCCCGTCACCACCCCGTCCCGGCTCATCTGGGCCAGGACCCGTGACTCTGCAGGCCCGCCCCTGGGGGCGGGGCTCAGCAACCATGTCACCTCCAGGCCCAGGGAGAGCTGGTAGTCAATGGCGATGGAGCAAGTCAGATTGAGGGTGTCGCCCACGCTGAGAGTGATGTCATCATCTTCCACGGAGACGGTGAGCGACTGAGCTGTAATGAGACACAGATTTACCCCTGAGTGACCAACACAGACTGTCCCCAAACCAGGAGAAATTTACCCCTGAGTGACCAACACAGACTGTCCCCAAACCAGGAGAAATTTACCCCTGAGTGACCAACACAGACTGTCCCCAAACCAGGAGAAATTTACCCCTGAGTGAACAGCTGAGATTGAGATGCCTCCCTGCTCGTAGAGCAGAAACTTTGGCTGCCACAGCACCATAAAGACCACATGCCCTTTGAGATGTGAGCGAAGACTAATCGTACCATCTGAGAATGAGAGCAGTTGACATTTTTGGGATTTCTTTTTAAGATAAGGGCCTGAAACAGGAACGTTGAGATCTGCTCTTCCTGCTGCCATCCGGCTTCTGTCAACACAGACATGATTTAGCCAGAGGTCAAAGGTTAAAGGTCATTGTTTCTCCTCTCATATACAGTGTTTGTAGTTTGGCCTTTTCCTTTTCATCCCTTCTTCATGTCTCCTTTATCCTGCCTCTCTCCTGTCTCTCCCTTTTCTCAAAATTTTAATTAAAAGTTGCATGCTGATGAAGAAAGTCTCTGTGGTAACTACTGTAGGAGTATCCAAGACAACCGGAAGTCAAATAGGACTCCTCTGAGGCCCCAGACAGGGAAATACAGAGATTGGGAGAGAGAGAGAGATAGACAGAAAGAGAGAGACAGAGAGTGATTCAGCAAGAGAGAGACAGTACAAGTCCCGTATTCCTGTAAGGGGAATGTGTGTGGGGTGGGGTCAGAGGTAGACTCTGAGTAGAATTTTCTTTGGGCCAAATTTGATCAACGGAACTACCTATAGCTTTTAAAATGCTGAGAGATTGATGGATGAAATATGTGATCAGCACTGAAACTGCACTGCACCCGAGAACGCTGTCGATACCGGCACCAGCACCGACACCGGCACCGGCACCAGCACCGGCACCGGCACCAGCACCAGCACCAGTACCGGCATCTGCACCGGCACCAACACCGGCACCAGCACCAGCACCAGCACCAGTACCGGCATCTGCACCGGCATCAGCACCAACACCGGCACCAGCACCAGCAACAGTACCGGCATCTGCACCGGCACCAACACCGGCACCAGCACCAGCACCAGCACCGGCATCAGCACCGGCACCAGCACCGGCACCAGCACTGGCATCAGCACCGGCACCAGCACTGGCATCAGCTCCAACACCGGCACCAGCACCGGCACCAACACCGGCACCAGTACCGGCATCTGCACCGGCACCAACACCAGCACCAGCACTGGCATCTGCACCGGCACCAGCACTGGCATCTGCACCGGCACCAGCACCAGCACCAACACCGGCACCAGCACCGGCACCAGCACTGGCATCAGCACCGGCACCAGCACTGGCATCTGCACCGGCATCAGCACCAACACCGGCACCAGCACCGGCACCAACACCGGCACCAACACCGGCATCAGCACCGGCACCAGTACCGGCACCAACACCGGCACCAGTACCAGTTACAGTGCCGGGGTCGGGGTCGGGGCCGGGGCCAGTGCCAGTTTCAGTGCTTTGGTGGGCAAAGATGTAGGTTACACATTTTTTAGGTTAAACTTTTGAAAGGGGGGACATGAGGCGAGGAAACGAGAACAAAGAAATCTTCAGAAGATCTGGACATCCTTGGAAGCACCCTAAACTCTCATCCCTTTCTCCCCCACTTCCCAAAACTCTCCTCCCTCTCTCCATCACTTCCCTAAACTCTCATCCCCCTCGTCATCACTGCCCCAAACTCTCATCCCCCTCTCCATCACTTCCCCAAACTCTCACCCCCCTCTCCATCACTTCCCCAAACTCTCATCCCCCTCTCCATCACTTCCCCAAACTCTCATCCCTCTCTCCCAGCACATAAGCGCTCTAATCCTGTTATATTTGGACCTGACTGAAATCATAAGTTACTTTTTGAAACAATTCCTAAGTGGCATTACAAATAAAATAGCATTTAATGGCTAACTTAACATTTGTCTTCTTTCATCTAGCAGCTCATTTGCTATTCTTGTTCTGTGGCTACAAGTTCTTAGTTCGTGCTGTCACACATTTCTGCAGCACCATGTCACCTGTCATTGTGATTTACGCACATTTACAAAACGTATCCTTATTTAATTCATTCCTCTGTTAAACTTACGAATCAACTTTTCTATGACCCTTTAATTACGTGTTTGAAGCACAGCGTTGTGACCCTCGTAGTCACGTGTTGTCCAAATTGCTCCCGCAAAGATGGATCACTGCACCCTTCACCAGAGGAGGTAAACGAGCACAGATATTTTACTTCCTTATATCGTTAAACAGTTCTACTCACAAGTACACGAGGACTTGAGGAAGGAAGGAAGAAGCGTTTTTAAAGCATTCCAACACAGCCCAGGAGGCATTTGCTTTAGAACACCAGTTACGCATCATCATTCAGCGCCGTGACCTTTGACCTGTCTGGGGGAGATGCACAGTTGCCACATTCCCCTCCCTTCTGAGCAGTCTGCGTCTGCAGCTCTACAGGCTCAACTCGGACAGCTGAGGCCAGAGTGGTCTCTGGGGGGGGTGAAAGGTGGTGATGATTCTAGGGGCACACAGTTTGGGGGGGGGGCACAACTAAACTGTAAATGGTAAATGGACTGCATTTATGTAGCGCTTTTATCCAAAGGGCTTTACAATTGATGTCTCTCATTCACCCATTCACACACACTCACACGCCAAAGGTGAAAGGCTGCCATGCAAGGTAGCAATCAGCTCGTTGGGAGCAATTAGGGGTTAGGTGTCCTGCTCAGGGACACTTCAACACGCCCAGGGTGGGGGATCAAACCGACAACCCTCCGACTGCCAGACAACCGCTCTTACCTCCTGAGCTATGTCACCCCCACTAAAACATAAATTCTATTCATTATATTTTAAAAAGGTGGGCAATATTAGCCAAAGCAACTTTCAGGGGCCCCAGAATTCCTAGCGACGCCACTGGCTGAAGCCCTTTAGGACGCTGGATTTTGATTGGTCACTACTGTTAGAGACTAGAATGAAGAAGACAATATGCGAAGAGGATAAAAGCAGAGGGAGGGGCCGCCTTACTTGTGGGCGTGACTTGCACCTCCCCCAGCTCCACGCTCCTCTGCAGGATCTGCTGCCAGGCTCCGCCCACCTCGTGGAACCACTCCCGCGCGGTGCACGCGTACGCGCCCCCGTCGCCAGGCAACGCCTCGGTCAGCACCAGGCCAAAGACTCCGCCCCCCTGCAGGTCCAGACGCAGCCCGCCGTCAGAGTAGCGCTGGGTGTAGTTGGCCCCCACCGTTACCCCCCCGTCGGGCCCGAACGACAGCACATCCTCTGGCCCCGCCCCTCTCCCCACAGACCAGGTGACGGACAGGTGGGTGTAGCCCTGCTGCGGTGTGTCCCGAGTGGCATTGCAGTACAGCCCCAATGGCCCTCCCTCCGGCACCACAGCTGGCGGGGCGGACGGCGCCACCTTCAGGCTGTCCTGGAGCACTGCGTGGGAAAAACCAACAAAACAATCTGAATGCAATATGAGATGGTAAATCTGCATTTATGGCACGTTTTCAAGCAACTGCCGCACAATGCGCTTTTCAGTGAATACCTCTCATTCACCCATTCACCCATTCACACACACACTCACGCATTCACACACACACACACACACAAACACACACACACACACACACAAACCAACGGCGATCAAGGCAGCCATGTAAGGCGCCAACCAGCTCGCTATATATCCATTTACCATTTAGCTTCACCCCAGACTCGTACTCACCGCTGAGCTCCACATTGGCCTCGAACTCACCGCTGAGTTTCACATTGGCCTCGTACTCACCGCTGAGTTTCACATTGGCCTCGTACTCACCGCTGAGCTTCACCGCTGAGCTCCACATTGGCCTCGAACTCACCGCTGAGCTTCACATCGGCCTCGTACTCACCGCTGAGTTTCACATTGGCCTCGTACTCACCGCTGAGCTTCACCGCTGAGCTCCACATCGGCCTCATACTCACCGCTGAGCTTCACATCAGCCTCGTACTCACCGCTGAGTTTCACATTGGCCTCGTACTCACCGCTGAGCTTCACCGCTGAGCTCCACATTGGCCTTGTACTCACCGCTGAGCTTCACATCAGCCTTGTACTCACCGCTGAGCTTCACCGCTGAGCTCCACATTGGCCTCGTACTCACCGCTGAGCTTCACTGCTGAGCTCCACATTGGCCTTGTACTCACCGCTGAGCTTCACCGTAGAGCTTCACATCAGCCTCATACTCACCACTGAGCTTCACTGCTGAGCTCCACATCGGCCTTGTACTCACCGCTGAGCTTCACCGTAGAGCTTCACATCAGCCTCATACTCACCACTGAGCTTCACTGCTGAGCTCCACATCGGCCTTGTACTCACCGCTGAGCTTCACCGTAGAGCTTCACATTGGCCTTGTACTCACCGCTGAGCTTCACCGCTGAGCTCCACATTGGCCTCACACTCACCGCTGAGCTTCACATCGGCCTCGTACTCACCACTGAGCTTCACTAGTGAGCTTCACATCTCAGCCTCGTACTCACTGCTGAGCTTCACTAGTGAGCTTCACATCTCAGCCTCACACTCACCGCTGAGCTTCACATCGGCCTTGTACTCACCGCTGAGCTCCACATTGGCCTCGTACTCACAGCTGAGCTTCACCGTTGAGTTTCACATCTCAGCCTCGTACTCACCACTGAGCTTCACTAGTGAGCTTCACATCTCAGCCTCGTACTCACCGCTGAGCTTCACTAGTGAGCTTCACATCTCAGCCTCATACTCACCGCTGAGCCTCACATCGGCCTCATAGTTCCCGCTGATGACGGAGTCGGTGCTGGGGGTGCTGCAGCGGAACGTGGTGCTGTCGGCGGGCGTGAGGCGGCGGATCTGCAGCTCCACGCTTGCGGGACCCAGCCTGTCTACCGTGATGTCACCGCTGTCCACGCGGCTCTGCAGGGATTGGTCAGCGTAGTTCAGGTCAAAGGTGGAGATGAGCTGGAGCCAGCTGTTGCCATGGAGAACCTTCCAGTCGAAGTCCTGCTCGCTGGGGCCCTCGTAGTCGGACACGTTACAGCTGAGGGTCGCAGGCTGGCCCTCCACTCGAACCAGGGGCCCCTCTGACACCTGCACCACCCGGCCCTCACCCTGCCCTGCAACAAACACACACGCGTGAACACATACACGCACACACACACACACACACACACACACACACATACACACATGCATGCACACACACGCGTGAACACATACACGCACACACACACGCGTGAACACATACACGCACACACACACATACACACACGTACACACATGCATGCACACACACGTGTGAACACATACACACACACACACACGCACACGCACACACACACACGCGTGAACACATACACGCACACACACACACATACACACATGCATGCACACACACGCGTGAACACATACACACACACACACGCACACGCACACACACACACGCGTGAACACATACACGCACACACACACACACACACACACACGCACACGCACACACACATACACACATACATACACACATGCGTGCACACACACGTGTGAACACATACACACACGCACACGCACACACACACACGCGTGAACACATACACGCACACACACACACACACGCACACGCACACACACATACACGCACACACACACACACGTGACACACACACAAACAGACACACACACACGCGCGTGAACACACACACGCACACGCACACACGCACGCGTGAACACATACACACACACACGCACACACACACGCGTGAACACACACACACACACGCACACACACACACACGCGTGAACACATACACACACACGCGCGTGAACACATACACACGCGTGAACACACACACACACACACACACACACATACACGCGCGCACACACATACACACGTGCGCGCGCGTGAACACACACACACACACACACAGACGCGTGAACACATACACACACACACACACGCGCACGCACACACGCACACACGCACACACACACGAACACACACACACACACACACAGGTGAACACATACACACACACACACATGGGTGAACACACACACGTGAACACATACACACACACACACACACACACGGATGAACACATACACACATACAGACACATGTGAACACATGCGCGCACACACACACACACACACACGCATGAACACATACATACACGCGTGAACACATACACACACACGCGCGCACACACACACACACACGCATGGGGGTGGTGGGGTGCAGGGGGTGGTGGGGAGGGCTGCAGGGGGTGGTGGGGTGCAGGGGGTGGTGGGGTGTCTAAACAGCCCAGCGTGATACTCATAAAACCTCCATTCAGTTTGTGAAATTGGTGTCCTGCAATCTGAATGGGTTTCGGCAGCGCTGCGCTACAGGTCAGTGTAGTGCTCCCCCACCTACACAAGATCAATAAAATAAGCAGCCGTGGGTGAATTAGCAGAACAGAAGCGCTGAGGTTGGGCAGGCTTGTCTCACAGAGTGGTGTAACCCCCAGAGGTGTGTTCTGTCAGGTTTATAGTAGGGTCGCGTCATTAGCGTGTGAATTTCTGCAGAAATATTGACACAGCCGCAGGGAAAGGAAGTCCGAAGGCAAACAGCCTTTCCGAGCTTCACAAGATCCCTTTAAGTGCGCTCCAGTAACACCTGACTCAACACCAGGGCTGCTACACGCGGCTCCACACCCCAAAGCATGACCTGAGCAGACCTAGCCCAATTCAGGGGTTAGCATTTAGCCATCCGCACAACAGAAGCTAACGTTAGCACGCTTGCATTCTAACATGACTGACTCAACATGGGAACTCGCATTTAGCCTGCAATCCAAGAAAAGCCCAGATTACCCACTAGCCTAACATATCTGACTCAGAGAGGACAAGCATTTACAGTAGACTATTATTCCAGAGAGCCCAGCATTACTGCAGTCCATTGTGCCTGTCTCAACACGAGCCATACCAATTAGGCTGTTATTATACACAACCTATTCCACAAAATCCCCCCCCCCCCAACCCATGCACACAAACACACATACACATACCCTAACCCTAACCTATTCCACAAAATCTCCCCCTCCCCCCTACCCATGCAGCAGGGGCACATGACCTCTGAAACAGAACACGTACATACACACACACACACACACGCACGCACGCACGCACGCACGCACACACACAGACACACACACACACACACAAATACGGACATACACACACACACAGGCACGCACATACGCATACGCACACAGACACACACACACACTTACACGTACACACACACACACACACACACACACACACACACACACACACACACAGACACACACACACGCACGCACACACGTACACACTCTCACACACACGCACACACACACACGTACACACGTACACACATGCACACACACATCTAGGAGGGCCTCTTCCAGTACAGAAATGTGATCATTTCACACTGCACTAATTTAAGCTCCAGTGACAGAAACTGAAGGCCCAGATCATCCCTGTACAGACTTAACAGTACAGCAGCCAAACCAGAGAACATGACAACAAACACAAAGACCAACCCACGCAAGCACACACACACACGCACACACACACACACACACACCTTTCACCAACACACACATACACACACGCACACACACCTTTCAACAACACACACACACACCCACCTGATAAAGCACACACACACGCACAGGCACGCACACACACCTTTCACCAACACACACTCACACGCACGCACGCACGTAGGCACACACACGCCCCTTTCACACACACACACAAACACACACAGAATTTCTCCTTCTTTCACACACACACACACACACACACACACACACACTCACAGAATTTCTCCTTCTTTCACAGACACACACACACTCATGTACATAACATGCCAGTTAAAATGCACCAAAACACTGAGAGCATGTATATTTTTTTAACCTCACCAAGTATGGAGTAAAAAAAAAAAAACCTGCTCTTCCTGTGGTTCTAATTGCAGGTGTCTGCAGGTGTGTGAAAACTGCTCCACGTCTGTACAGAGCTCACCTGTGAAAACCCACAAGCTCCGCCCATAGACAGTGTATTAGCCTGAGGGCTACTGACACACACTCACCGACCACTTTATTAGGTACACCTTGCTAGTACCGGGTTTGCCTTCAGAACTGCTTCAAGGTTCGACGTGTTGTGCATTCAGAGATGCTCTTCTGCATACCTCGGTTGTAACAAGTGGTGATTTGAGTTACTGTTGCCTTTCTATCAGCTCGAACCAGTCTGGCCATTCTCCTCTGACCTCTGCCATCAACAAGGCATTTTCGCCCAGAAAACTGCCGCTCACTGGATATTTTCTCTTTTTCGGATCATTTTCTGTAAACCTTAGAGATGGTTGTGCGTGAAAATCCCAGTAGATCAGCAATTTCTGAAACACTCAACCAGAGTTGCTGCCACGTGATTGGCTGATTAGATATTTGCGTTAACGAGCAGTTGAACAGGTGTACCTCATAAAGTGGCCGGTGAGTGTATATACTATCATATCTGCATTTAAGGCAGACAGTCAACGAGCTCAAATGAGCAGAGTAGAGTAAATTAATTCTGCAGGTTCACGTGCTTCTATGCTGTAGATTTAGAGTCAATGCGAAGACATGCATTATCAACACAACTTCAATGGACAGCTGTAGCTCCCTGTCAAATAATCCGCATTCACTGACCCGTATGCGTACTGAAAAATAGTGAGATGCGTCAATCCCTATTTAATCACCTGTTTCGATTTCCAGGAAATTAAAAAAACGAGTGTCAATCACGAGTGTCAAGATTCGCAGTGTAGTGGTCACTGACATAAATCAAATTGAATAATAATAATAATAATAATAATAATAATAATAATAATAATAATAAAACTTACCTGATGTTAAAAGTAAAATGAAGTAAGTTAAAAGTGCGTTTCTCATTTTTCCAGCGCCAAATGCTGCCCTTTGGATATCCTTTGGGAATGAGTCCATTCACAATTTTTTTAAATCCAGAATTGCAATGGGAGTTTTATGAAACCTACCCGACCCTTTTTAAAAAATCTTAATTTCCTTGAATTACACGAGGATAACTATTTTGCTCTAAACGACGCGTGGCGTGCCTGTCCTGAACACACTCGTCCTGGTGTAGTGATTCATTTTTACTCCCGTCATAGTGCGAAACGAAGTAAGGGACTGCACGCGCACGACTACGGCGCTCGCCGGGACCGGAAGTGTTCTCTTTCTTTCGGGAGGGGGAGGAGTTATAGCGACAGGTAGATAGGAAAGGTAGATAGACTCGAACAGAACAGATATGCACGCACAGAAGTCCAGGGACTGGTCCTACGCTCCTGTCACTATCGCAAGCTCCTCGGACTCAGCACTGAAGCTCAAATAAACACTCAAAGCATGAGCGTACTTCTCTATCTTCTTATCTGCTAGTACATATGCGTATATGTGTGTGATATAATAAAAACGTAAGTTGGAGGGCTTCCCCCCAGTCTGTCTAAAGGTACCGTTGTTTAGTGTTTTTTCTCAATCCTAATTGACTGTAGGGAGAAGACACAAACCGTAACTGCGCTGAGTCTCTTGTGTTCACCGTGTTCTTAGCGGGCAAAAATTGAACAGTTGCTGTTGCCATGCAAAGGAAATGGATGGAGGAAAAAAAGGAAACAATGTAACTGCTTTTGCATACAGATAGACAGAGACAGATTTAGAGAACCGAACAATCACCACCATTTTAAACTAATCACAATCATCTCAATCTGTATTATTTATTTTTTAAAAAGGGAAATATTCTGCTTCAAGCTGCAAGAGAGAAAAATAGAATTTTGTCGCCACATAGTGTTGAACTAATGTATTTCAGATTGTGGAGGACCACTCTTTCCTGTGCAAACGCAGAGCAGGAAGTGGTTATATGTAACCCATTTAGTGCAGTGTTTTCTAAATTTGACCACGTAAACCAAACCTGTTCATAGTTCAAATGTTGCATGGATTTGGAAACCATTCATTTATTTTAAACCTGTTGAACGATCTGGATAAGAGATCTTGCTGATATGGTTATGATTGTGTGGTTGTGTGGTTATAGATTAAGGAGTATGTGCAACACAATAGGTTTCAATTGTTAATGCCACAGTGAAATAGGACTAGCCATAACTTACTAAACAGAGCATCTGATGACCGCAGAGAAGTCCATTCATTCTATCATTGCTCAGGTCAGAATACGTTATTACAGCATAAAGCTGACAATAAAAATATTATGACATCAATGTAATTGAGAGGTCATTAAAAAGGGAAAGCTGAGCTCCTCCCAGCCCTGTTCAGTAAAGCTGAGCTCCTCCTATCCTGTTCAGTAAAGCTGAGCTCCTCCCGGCCCTGTTCAGTAAAGCTGAGCTCCTCCTAGCCCTGTTCAGTAAAGCTGAGCTCCTCACAGCCCTGTTCAGTAAAGCTGAGCTCCTCCTAGGCCTGTTCAGTAAAGCTGAGCTCCTCCTAGCCCTGTTCAGTAAGGCTGAGCTCCTCACGGCCCTGTTCAGTAAAGCTGAGCTCCTCCCAGCCCTGTTCAGTAAAGGTGAGCTCCTCCTAGCCCTGTTCAGTAAAGCTGAGCTCCTCCTAGGCCTGTTCAGTAAAGCTGAGTTCCTCCTAGCCCTGTTCAGTAAAGCTGAGCTCCTCACGGCCCTGTTCAGTAAAGCTGAGCTCCTCCCAGCCCTGTTCAGTAAAGGTGAGCTCCTCCTAGCCCTGTTCAGTAAAGCTGAGCTCCTCCTAGCCCTGTTCAGTAAAGGTGAGCTCCTCCTAGGCCTGTTCAGTAAAGCTGAGCTCCTCCTAGCCCTGTTCAGTAAAGCTGCGCTCCTCACGGCCCTGTTCAGTAAAGCTGAGCTCCTCCTAGGCCTGTTCAGTAAAGCTGAGTTCCTCCTAGGCCTGTTCAGTAAAGCTGAGCTCCTCACGGCCCTGTTCAGTAAAGGTGAGCTCCTCCTAGCCCTGTTCAGTAAAGCTGAGCTCCTCCTAGGCCTGTTCAGTAAAGCTGAGTTCCTCCTAGCCCTGTTCAGTAAAGCTGAGCTCCTCACGGCCCTGTTCAGTAAAGCTGAGCTCCTCCCAGCCCTGTTCAGTAAAGGTGAGCTCCTCCTAGCCCTGTTCAGTAAAGCTGAGCTCCTCCTAGCCCTGTTCAGTAAAGGTGAGCTCCTCCTAGCCCTGTTCAGTAAAGCTGAGCTCCTCCCAGCCATGTTCAGTAAAGGTGAGCTCCTCCTAGCCCTGTTCAGTAAAGCTGAGCTCCTGCTAGCCCTGTTCAGTAAAGCTGAGCTCCTCCTAGGCCTGTTCAGTAAAGCTGAGCTCCTCCTAGGCCTGTTCAGTAAAGCTGAGCTCCTCCTAGCCCTGTTCAGTAAAGCTGCGCTCCTCACGGCCCTGTTCAGTTAAGCTGAGCTCCTCCTAGGCTGTTCAGTAAAGGTGAGCTCCTCCTAGCCCTGTTCAGTAAAGCTGAGCTCCTCCTAGCCCTGTTCAGTAAAGCTGAGCTCCTCCTAGCCTTGTTCAGTAAAGCTGAGCTCCTCCTACCACTGTTCAGTAAAGCTGAGCTCCTCCCAGCCCTGTTCAGTAAAGCTGAGCTCCTCCAGGCCATGTTCAGTAAAGCTGGACTGGGAAGCTCAGATGGGTCCGGGTCTTCTCTGTGTGGAGTTTGCATGTTCTCTCGTATTTGAGTGGGTTTCTGGGTGCTCTGGTTTCCACCGACACCAGGTTCCATACACCCCTGCCTCCTGCTCTCAGAGCTGGAGTTGGTCGCAGCTGGTTCCATAGATGCACTATGGCTGCCCACTGCTCCTAAATAGCTAGGATGGGTCAAATGCTGAGAACAAACTACCTCATGGGATCAAAAAAGTATAACTTTCTGTGAAAACCTGTCTGTGTGGCGTAAGACCGAAACAAACAGCAGATGGCAGCATTGAGACGCTGACTGACAGACTGAAGCTGTGCAGAATTTCTCCAGGGCCGAGGTTCCCCGCCCTGCTCCCGCAGAACCCCGAGGTTCCCCACCCTGCTCCCACAGAACCCCAAGGTTCCCCACCCTGCCCCCGCAGAACCCAGGGGTTCCCCACCCTGTTCCCGCAGAACCCAGAGGTTCCCCACCCTGCTCCCGCAGAACCCAGGGGTTCCCCACCCTGCTCCCGCAGAACCCCAAAGTATGTGCACTTGCCTTCTAACCCCAACTGAATTTCCTGAAATATCCTTAGCTGTCTGATGTTCTTAATTACACACTTTGTGGTTAATGATGGGCGATTGCTGCCACATTATGCCAGAAACATTCAGTCACAAAGGTGTAGGGACAACGGAACTACGTTTCCCTACATTCCACAGGGAACACAACTGACGTCAACAACAGTGGCTCCAGCGTGACTGTGCTGTGCTTCCATTTCTTTCTTTAATATAATTGAATTTTGCTGTAATGCTTTGCTCCTTCTGTGATGTGAGTGTGCTTTGTGTTGCATGTTCAGTTCTTTGTCCCTTACATGCAGCAGCGTTGGCTGGCTGGCTTCTCCCGGGTGCGCGTACAGGCGATGCCTGTGCACTGTTCGGGTTCGGGTGCAAGCCTCACACGCATTGTATAAGATGGCGATTTGAGGCAGCCACTCTCTCTCTCTGATTCTGTATGTATCACAACACACCACGATGGTTCTTTTGTTCCTTTTCCTGTTTTGCTTGTCCCTTTTTCAGATACACTTTGATCATTGTGGTTTATTTAAAGCGCTTAACAAAGGCGGTTGGCAGTGTGGTCAGTGGCTGGTTTTTTTCTCACTTTTGTAGTTTCAAACCAATTAGATTGGAAGCAATTTTGTGCTCTCTCAGGCAACTAACCCTTTAATTCTGTGGTAAACGGCCCCATCAGGGAGATGTCGCGCTTTTGTGCTGATGAACTGATAGAGCTGCAGCTGACAGAGACACCTTCTCACTGCAAAAAAAATTAGAGTTCAAAGACACAGCAAACAAGCAAACAAGCAAAACCTGCATTGTGCTAAAAACTGTTTCAGTATAGAATGAAGGAACTTCAGCAAACACTATCACTGGCTTTCATTAATGCAGTGATCAACCAGCAAACAACTGGGAACCCCAGCAGCAGTCAGCCGCATGAAAGATAACATTTACTGACTGAAAACCTGTCAGTTAAAAACAAATGAAGGCAGAAAACAGTGGCAGTGTTATGAGGGCACATATACGCAGAACATGAGCGTGAAACCGGGTAATGGGGCCAACAGCAGACAACACACACACCTGCAGGAAGCATGCACATGCAGCATGTTCCTCTCTGTCAATCTGTGTGTGTGCGTGTGTATGTGCGTGTGTGTGAGAGAGAGTATGTATATGTGCATGTGTGTGAGTGTGAGTGTGTGTGTGTGTGTGTGTGTGTGTGAGAGAGTGTGAGTGTGTGTGTGTGTGTATGTGAGAGAGTGAGTCTGTATATGTGTGTGTGCATGTACGTGTGTGTGTGTGAGAGTGAGTGTGTGTGTGTGCGTCCACGAGAGAGTGAGTGTGTATATGTGTGTGTGTGCCTGTATGTGTGTACGTGTGTGAATGTGTGTGTGAGTGTGTGCATGTATTTGTGTATGTGTGTGTGTGTGTGTGTGTGTGTGAGAGAGTGTGTATATGTGCGTGTGTGTGTAGGTGCATGTGTGTGTGATAGAGAGGGAGTGTGTATGTATGTGTGTGTGTGTATGTGGGAGTACAGGCAGTATAAGCATTAAAACTCTTTTTCTACATGTTCTCACATACAATGGGAAACATCTAATTGGTTGATTTACTTGGCTGTAGAGACCTGTTGCCTGTGAGGTTTTGCTCCTTCTCTGTTCAGTCATAGTGAAAGTTAAATGGTGATATGGTGTTATGCTAAAAACGAATGACGTCAAAGGTGTGAAAGAAAAGAAAATTAATGCAGGAGTGTTTCTCTCTCACAGCAGCAAATTTCTAAATCAAGAAGACTGACATGGAGGCACACATTTCACCACATTCTTCCATTGTGATACAAGGGCATAGTCAACAAATCCTCCAAAATATACGTAAAAGTTATAGGTTGTGTGTGTGTGTGTGCGTGCGTGTGTGTGTGTGTGTGTGAGAGAGAGAGAGAGAGAGAGAGAGAGACAGAGAGAGAAATGCATGTTAACACATTTATTTTTGTTGAGTTTTATTTAAAATAATTACTAGGTGTGAATAAGTGTGAAGTATTCTTTCGTGAAAAAAATGTTGCTTGTTAAAAAACATTTATTCAAAGAGAAATATTTTTTAAATAAAATAATTTAATATTATTAATTTGAAATAATCTCATTTCGCATATGCTTTTCTTTAGCATAGAATAATAGATCAGCCTGTATTGTTTATTTTATGCAGCCTTCTTTGTTAATCTTTGTTTGACAGAAGGACAAAGAGAATGACGAGGAGTCTTTGCATGAACAGGAAGTGAGGCGGTTTTTCTGAGCAGTGGCGCCTGTAGGCTGCCGTTTAATCGCACCCCCCCCCCCCACCCCCGCCTCAGAAAGCGCCTGACTCCACAGGAAGGTGACACCGCACCTCAAACTGCACAGCAGACGGTTCAAAGTCTCCGCTGAGGCACAGCACATCGCCGTCTGGGCGAGAGAACCCACGCACGACGGAAGAATAGGAGATGTGTCAACTGCCCACACTTTTGTTCAGATGGCTGTTCATTTTGAAACCTATACTTTTATCTATCAGTCTATTTATCCTCTAGATGACTCATTTTTACCTCTTTTAAAGTAGTTATCCGTCTATGCGCTCATCTGCCTGTCTTTTCATCTACAGACTTGTTTTTAGGATCTATTGCTGATTGTATTTATGGCTGAGTAGGAAAGCTTCATACTGACAGTAATGTTTCTGCATGAAGCGAAACATGCATAGCGCACAGGCTGAAGTGGCAGAGAGAGAGACGGTCCATTTCTCATTTTTACCACCATGGTTAACCCTAATAAGGTTTACACTTGCTGTGTGACGATTAGTCACATTTTAAATATGTGGTACGAATCTCATTATCACGCACAATTTTTGTTTAGCCCTTTTCTATAAAACTTGTATTTAAGTATATCTTCAGAGCTGCCCAAGTATATAACCATTAAATGTACCACTAAACTAAAACTAACTAATACTACTACTACTACTACTACTAATGATCATAATAATAATAATAATAATAATAATAATAATAATAATAATAAATCACAATACCCTGACATATCTGGTAATATTGAGAGCCTAATACAAAGTTCCTCCTTGAGTTTTGATGAATGAACCATACAATAAGAAATATAATGTTCCCCCCTCAAACTGAACACAGTGATTCCATAACGCATCAACTGTGTTTCATAATGTATCATGATACATTTTTCAGTTGATATTGCATAATGCTTAACATATTCATCTCATGGTTTAGCACTATGAGTTTTCTGACTCTTACAGAAATCAAGTTCTCACAAAACATGTAATCCATTGCAACAACAGGACCTTTCAAAAATTACTTTTAATTTATTGTAGTTTTTTTTTTTACAAATAATAAAATTATTCAATTGATATAATGAAAACATTTCAAATGCACTTCAAGAAATCTAAAAATAAAACAATAATATACACCACCAAAAATATTGGTTAAAATAGCCATACAAATAAATGTATACAGTATATTCAACTCTTCCACAAAAAAGCCAAAAAACCTGTGCATGTCAGATATCACATTAACATAAAAGCACCCATGGTGTTAACAGGGCCTGCTCTATGGAGAGGCAGTAAGGGTGCGAAAGAGAACTTAATGTGATTCTGGTTCTTTGTTTTAAACAATATCAGACACTTAAGAGGAGAGGGAACAAAAAGATGATGGCCTCATCCAGCCAATCAACACAGAAGCATATAGCCTCATCCAGCCAATCAGCACAGAAGCATACAGCCTCATCCAGCCAATCAGCACAGAAGCATACAGCCTCATCCAGCCAATCAGAAGAAGCACACGGCCTCATCCAGCAAATCAGCGCAGACACATACGGCCTCATCCAGCCAATCAGCACAGAAGCATACAGCCTCATCCAGCCAATCAACACAGAAGCATATGGCCTCATCCAGCCAATAAGCACATAAGCATACAGTCTCATTCAGCCAGTCAGCACAGAAGCATATAGCCTCATCCAGCCAATCAGCACAGAAGCATACAGCCTCATCCAGCCAATCAGCACAGAAGCATATGGCCTCATCCAGCCAATCAGCACAGAAGCATACGGCCTCATCCAGCCAATCAGCACAGAAGCATATGGCCTCATCCAGCCAAACAGCACAGAAGCATACAGCCTCATCCAGCCAATCAGCACATAAGCATAGGTTCTGCCGGGGGATGGGGGGATGGTAGATGTGTTTGTGGAGGAGGTTCTGTGGGGGATTGGGGGATGGTAGATGTGTTAGTGGAGGAGGTTCTGTGGGGGATTGGGGGATGGTAGATGTGTTTGTGGAGGAGGTTCTGCGGGGGATGGTAGATGTGTTTGTGGAGGAGGTCCTGCGGGGGATGGTAGATGTGCTAGTGGAGGAGGTTCTGTGGGGGATTGGGGGATGGTAGATGTGTTAGTGGAGGAGGTTCTGCGGGGGATGGTAGATGTGTTTGTGGAGGAGGTCCTGCAGGGGTTGGTAGATGTGTTTGTGGAGGAGGTTCTGTGGGGGATTGGGGGATGGTAGATGTGTTAGTGGAGGAGGTTCTGTGGGGGACTGGGGGATGGTAGATGTGTTAGTGGAGGAGGTTCTGCCTGGATGGGGTTCAATGGTTCTGGACTTTTAGGACCGTGGTGGGCGGGGCCCCTTTCTGGGTTTGGGTCTTGGGGGCAGATCCTCCTGACCGTGGGTGGGGCCTGGGGGGTGTGCGGGCCTTGGCCGGCTCTGACCCCTTGGTTTGGGCAGGGCGGGGGGATGGTCATCTGAGTGAGGGTGTCCGTACTGCCCAGCGTGGGTCTTTTGGGGTGGAGCGTGGGTCTTTTGGGGCGGAGCCTGGTGACTGTGGTGGCCATGTGAGTGGGGCTGCTGGCTGTGAGTCAGATTGGTCAACCGGAACTCTTCCTCATCTGTGGGGGGAGCAGGGGAGAGGGCTTCTCAGGGACAGTTTCAGACCAGGACAAGTTTAGGAGGTAATACTGTCTCACTTCCCAGAGAAGTGAGATGTCATGCGGTTTTACACAACCACACATGCCTGCCTACAATCACAACTACAATCACCAGCTCAATTCCAACATAATCACAACTACAGCAGTAACAAACATAACTGTAACAACAGCTTGAAGCAATTTCATACTCAGTGTCCTGCACACTGTCATACTCAACCTTTGTTTGCACTGACTGTAATGTTCATCACTTGACTATGATTGGTTGTGGTTTTCAGTGCTTGTCTGTGATTGGTTGTGGTTCGACATAGCTCAGGAGGTAAGACAGTCGGAGGGTTGCCGGTTCGATCCCCCGCCCTGGGTGTGTATCGAAGTGTCCCTGAGCAAGACTCCTAACCCCTGATTGCTCCCAACGAGTTGATTGGTACCTTACATGGCAGCCTTTCGCCGTTGGTGTGTGAGTGTGTGTGTGAATGGATGAATGAGAGGCATCAATTGTAAAGCGCTTTGGATAAAAGTGCTATATAAATGCAGTCCGTTTACCATTCTCAGTGCTTGTCTGTGATTGGGTGTGCTTCTCAGTTCTTTTCTGTGATTAGGTGTGGTTCTATGTGTTTGTCTGTGATTGGATGTGGTTCTCAGTGCTTTTCTGTGATTGGTTGTGGTTCTCAGTGCTTGTCTGTGATTGGGTGAGGTTCTTAGTTCTTGTGTGTGATTGGGTGTTGTTCTAAGTGCTTGTCTGTGATTGGGTGAGGTTCTCAGTTCTTGTGTGTGATTGGGTGTTGTTCTAAGTGCTTGTCTGTGATTGGGTGTGGTTCTCAGTTCTTGTCTGTGATTGGTTGTGATGCTCATGCAGGTTTCATTTCCCTTGCTGTGCCCCATAGCAGAGTCTTTATTCAGCATGTCAGCTGTGCTGTGGAAAACAGGTGAAGCAGTGCCTGCAGCATGGAGTTTAAATATACCCACAGTGCACCAGGAGAGAGGGAATGGTCAGCTGTGATGTGGTTGATAGATATCAAAGGCTATTTTGAGGTAATCTGCTTAAAGGTCTTTCCTGAGTGTGCTGCACACATATTTTGGTAAATAAAATAATATACATCATTTATTTATTTATTCAGACTAATTGTTTACGTAAAATTAAGCAGCTACTAATCATTAATGTGAAGCTGATGAACCTGTGTATGTAATGGGTATGCTTGAATCATATAGGAAATACTGAGGTACAGCCTAGATGTGTTTACAAAGAGAATGTGGCTTGTGGTTTTCAGTTTTTGAGCATTCTGCTAATACTAAGGAAAGTCACATAACGTGTACATATCCAACTCACACATTCATATTCCACACTCATAACCTGGAATACACTCCATGGTATTGTAGACTTTTCCAGTTTTCTGTAGAAATCAACTAAGTTGTATTGTCAAGTCAAAATATGCAATCCCGTTTTTTTCTTTTCTTCTGCCTCTCATTTTTCACTCTCTGCTTTCTGGAAAGTACTTGAGTGCTGTATGTGCAGGTTTTAAAAATCCCCCAGGCACGCAGTGTTAATTTGAGTCTTACCGCGAAGTAGTTGTAGCTTGTGTCGTCGTCTTCTGCAGACGCAAACCACAACGA
>CM077286.1:3032109-3257109 GCA_039654925.1 Anguilla pacifica
ACATGCATAAAAGGAGGCTAACATTCCACCAAAACTACAAATCTTTAACTATGAGAATATTGTTAGAAATGATAACTGCAATTGTTAGTTCTGAATTCAGTTCTTTTAAACTGAAAGGGTAGGTCATATACAAGGGTGCAGTAAGACTGTTTATACAAGTGTGCAAAATACAATTTAAAAAGTCTAATTCTAACATCTCTGAAGATGGAATACAAATCAATAAATCAGCTCAGAAGCACATTTCAAAAGCTTTGCTTCTCAAAGCCTCAGCGGCTATGTGGTTGACACAATTGCGAATTTTTTTTTTTTTTGCTAAGATGCAAGTGTGTCGTGACATTTCTGAAAACACTGCAGTAAAATCCAAATTCATGTCTAACGTCTACAGAGGACAGGTGGGAATGACACAAACAGCATATTAATACAAAATGTTCATTATTTCAGTAATTAATTTAAATTAAGTCATTCAAGAAACTTCTAGCTCATTAAAACCTTTAAATAACTTAAGTTACCTTTAAGTTCTTTTATTTATTTATTTATTTATTTATTTATTTTTTTGGGGGGGGGGGGTGTAAAGAACTAAAAAAATCTGTTAAGAAACTTGCTATCATGCATTTTCAGTTTCTCCTGGAACAACACAAAAGAAATAAAATTGAATGTTTCTGAAATCTGACAAAAGAACTAGAGAAAGAACAATCAGAATCGGATGAGGCCGTTTCGCTTAATGAGTTCTATTTTTTGTTGTTGTTGTTTTTTAAAAAAATCTGATAATCTGGACAAAATGATTCCCAGATCGACTGCAATTTTGAAAATATGGATTATAAATCTTTAATTACTTATTGAAATGTACTATGCAACAATACACAATTGAATTCTAATTCATCCGGGAGCTTAGACAAAACTCTCAAATTTACAGTAAACTCAGTTAGGAGTCTAACAGTTGATTTCACTATATTGTTTGTCATTTATAATTGTTTACAATTTAATAATTATAATTATATAATCAAAGTTTTTACCCAACTACTGCCTCAAAGCAGTTTAATAGTTTAGAACATTAACAGGCTACAGAATTTAACTTTCATCACCCACGGATTTTAAGGTGAACAAAGCGAGGTTATTGTCACTCACCCAGTGTCAGGGAGGCCAAGGCGATGGCGAAGGGGATTAAGATGCAGTGTCTGCAGCTCATCGTGGCGCTGGTCTGCGCTGGCGGGAGAAAGAGAGAATTTAACATGAGAAACGCGGCGTCTCACGCAACGGAAACGGCTTCCTGGGGCAGGGAGGGGCCTGAGACCCGCTCACCCTCTCACAGCAAGACCTACGGTCTACAGACCTCCTTTATACGTGTATATGAAGACCTACGGTCTACAGACCTCCTTTATATGTCTATATCAAGACTTATATAACCTGTCCTCTCACAGCAAGATCTACGGTCTACAGACCTCCTTTATACGTGTATATGAAGACTTATATAACCTGTCCTCTCACAGCAAGATCTACGGTCTATAGACCTCCTTTATACGTGTATATGAAGACTTATATAACCTGTCCTCTCACAGCAAGACCTACGGTCTACAGACCTCCTTTATATGTGTATATGAAGACCTACGGTCTACAGACCTCCTTTATACGTGTATATGAAGACCTACGGTCTACAGACCTCCTTTATATGTGTATATGAAGACTTATATAACCTGTCCTCTCACAGCAAGACCTACGGTCTACAGACCTCCTTTATACGTGTATATGAAGACTTATATAACCTGTCCTCTCACAGCAAGACCTACGGTCTACAGACCTCCTTTATATGTGTATATGAAGACCTACGGTCTACAGACCTCCTTTATACGTGTATATGAAGACCTACGGTCTACAGACCTCCTTTATATGTGTATATGAAGACTTATATAACCTGTCCTCTCACAGCAAGACCTACGGTCTACAGACCTCCTTTATACGTGTATATGAAGACCTACGGTCTACAGACCTCCTTTATATGTCTATATCAAGACTTATATAACCTGTCCTCTCACAGCAAGACCTACGGTCTACAGACCTCCTTTATATGTCTATATCAAGACTTATATAACCTGTCCTCTCACAGCAAGATCTACGGTCTACAGACCTCCTTTATACGTGTATATGAAGACTTGTATAACCTGTCCTCTCACAGCAAGATCTACGGTCTATAGACCTCCTTTATACGTGTATATGAAGACTTATATAACCTGTCCTCTCACAGCAAGATCTACGGTCTATAGACCTCCTTTATACGTGTATATGAAGACTTATATAACCTGTCCTCTCACAGCAAGATCTACGGTCTATAGACCTCCTTTATACGTGTATATGAAGACTTATATAACCTGTCCTCTCACAGCAAGATCTACGGTCTATAGACCTCCTTTATACGTGTATATGAAGACTTATATAACCTGTCCTCTCACAGCAAGACCTACGGTCTACAGACCTCCTTTATATGTGTATATGAAGACCTACGGTCTACAGACCTCCTTTATACGTGTATATGAAGACTTATATAACCTGTCCTCTCACAGCAAGATCTACGGTCTATAGACCTCCTTTATACGTGTATATGAAGACTTATATAACCTGTCCTCTCACAGCAAGACCTACGGTCTACAGACCTCCTTTATATGTGTATATGAAGACCTACGCTCTACAGACCTCCTTTATACGTGTATATGAAGACCTACGGTCTACAGACCTCCTTTATATGTGTATATGAAGACTTATATAACCTGTCCTCTCACAGCAAGACCTACGGTCTACAGACCTCCTTTATACGTGTATATGAAGACCTACGGTCTATAGACCTCCTTTATACGTGTATATGAAGACTTATATAACCTGTCCTCTCACAGCAAGACCTACGGTCTACAGACCTCCTTTATATGTCTATATCAAGACTTATATAACCTGTCCTCTCACAGCAAGACCTACGGTCTACAGACCTCCTTTATACATGTATATGAAGACTTATATAACCTGTCCTCTCACAGCAAGACCTACGGTCTACAGACCTCCTTTATACATGTATATGAAGACTTATATAACCTGTCCTCTCACAGCAAGACCTACGGTCTATAGACCTCCTTTATATGCATATGAAGACTTATATAACCTGTCCTCTCACAGCAAGACCTACGGTCTATAGACCTCCTTTATACATGTATATGAAGACTTATATAACCTGTCCTCTCACAGCAAGACCTACGGTCTACAGACCTCCTTTATACTTGTATATGGAGACTTATATAAACCTGTCCTCTCACAGCAAGACCTACGGTCTATAGACCTCCTTTATACGTGTATATGAAGACTTATATAACCTGTCCTCTCACAGCAAGATCTACGGTCTATAGACCTCCTTTATATGTGTATATGAAGACTTATATAACCTGTCCTCTCACAGCAAGACCTACGGTCTATAGACCTCCTTTATATGCATATGAAGACTTACAGAAGTATAGACTTCTATAAACTTATGGACATATAGACTATGAAACAGTATGAGATACAAAGACATAATTATGGAGCAGTTTGATGGAAGGTTTGTCATGTTCCAATGAAACTGTGGTCAATACCTTGAGAAAGGGAAATGACTAACCTGTGTTTAGTGTCTCTTCTGTAGGGAGGCACCTTCTGCAGAGCATTCCCACTGTTTACCTTCTAAAAGTAAACCTTGCTCAGGGATATGTGGCAAGAGAAAGAGCTACACATCAAAAAACATAATTTAAAAAAAATCATATATATTATGAAGATAAACCTTTATATTCAAAGAGAATTTTACCCATCACCACTTTACTAACCATTGTGTTTTGCATCTAAGTGCTTGTAAGACAGCTAGACTTACAGTCTAGTCTAGTCTAGTCACTCTTTATATACACTTAACATTTCATTTTGATGCAAGGTCATGGCACTTAATTTTTGTGAAGTGCAATAATTTCAGAGATATTACACTGAAAATAGCATGAGGAAATAACACACAGTTCAATTCAGTGTCCCATTCAAACACAGCTTTTTGCGTTTGACATCAGAGTAAAAGTTTTGACCCGCTTTAAAATCCTTTTGATATAAAAAAAAAACACAACCACAAGCTCACACAGAATACACCTATTTCCTGTTCTGCATCAGAAAGGCCATGGCATGCTGTTATTGGCTGACATTCACCGCAGTGGTGGTTCTTACGGGAAACGCACTAACACTGCAAAGGGCAGGAGTCCAAGCTGTCATTAATAACAGATTTAAAGATATCAAAGATCACATGCTAAAGATATATACACATATGGCTTCACCCTGACTGCATAGCGGAACCTGTAGAACCCTATACAAGCCAGCACTGCATAGCGGACCCTGTAGAACCCTATACAAGCCAGCACTGCAGAGCGGAACCTGTAGAACCCTATACAAGCCAGCACTGCAGAGCGGACCCTGTAGAACCCTATACAAGCTAGCACTGCATAGCGGAACCTGTAGAACCCTATACAAGCTAGCACTGCATAGCGGAACCTGTAGAAACCTATACAAGCCAGCACTGCAGAGCGGAACCTGTAGAACCCCATACAAGCCAGCACTGCATAGCGGAACCTGTAGAACCCTATACAAGCCAGCACTGCATAGCGGAGCCTGTAGAACCCTATACAAGCCAACACTGCATAGCGGAACCTGTAGAACCCTATACAAGCCAGCACTGCATAGCGGAGCCTGTAGAACCCTATACAAGGTAGCACTGCATAGCGGAACCTGTAGAACCCTATACAAGCCAAACTAGCAGCTTTAACCAGTTGAGAAGAGTCTCCTAAATGTAGAGGTGAAGAGAAATCCAATTGCAAGATTTAAAAAAAAAAGCCTTCCCTGTGCATGTGGTCATTGCAAATCTGCACTTGCAAGTTTCTATTTGGACTTCCCTAAAATACACATAATGAAATCAAATATGTTTCAATGGGATCACAGGCTTTGCAGCAGTCAATCTCACAAATAAAATGTCCTCTTATCTTTATTGGGAATAATGTTAGGGTCATCCCCATGCATCAACAATATAGAACATGTAAAAACCTGCATGCCTAAAATATGAGAGCCTGCTAGCGTTCAGTTTCTTATGGAGATAGAAAGTGGCGAGCAATACAAAATGGAATCAGCTGTTGATTTGATCAATCCCACTTAAAGAACATTAAATTACAAATGTATGTATGAACGCAAGAATGTCCTACGTTTATAATCAGGCATAGCAAATAAAAGTATTTAATGAGTAGTTGTGACTCACTGGAACAATTTCCACCACACTGGTAATCAGTAAGCAATACCAAGACTTCTCAAACACGTCACACGGTTCTGAGGAAATGAAGGGTGTTGGAGATATTTGTGTTTGCAGCAAATCTTCCTTTTAAATTTATTTTTTTTGCCACTGGGGTGCACTGTGGGGCATTCCCCAGGGCTAAAGGTAGGCAGGTGGGGTGTTTTTGGAATGCATCGAGGAAGGACACATGAGCTGTGTTCAAAGCATCTTACTTACCTCCTATATAGTATACAAGTTGAGTACCATACTTTTTAGGAGGTTCCACAGAGAGGAAGAGGTGGAGCCATCTTTGGGTCCCATAAATCAGAGGGGAAGAGGCAGAGCCATCTTTGGGTCCCATAAATCAGAGAGGAAGAGGCGGAGCCATCCTTGGGTCCCAGAAATCAGAGAAGAGGCGGAGCCATCCTTGGGTCCCAGAAATCAGAGGGGAACAGGCGGAGCCATCTTTGGGTCCCATAAATCAGAGAGGAACAGGTGGAGACATCTTTGGGTCCCATAAATCAGAGTGGAAGTGGTGGAGCCATCCTTGGGTCCCATAATTCAGAGGGGAACAGGCGTGGCCTTTTCACTACAGGAATGGACCGTCTTACGACACTTTTGCGGTACCTCTGGAACAGTATGCAGGATGTTTTTCACATGCTGACCATCGTGTGCTAAGAATACACACTAAGGAGGCGGCAGTGCGCTTTCTGAGCATGCGGTAGCTAGGAGGATGCTTTGGCCCAAGAGAGAGGCGATGGCGAAATGACTGGAAACTTTTTTGTATCATTTTGAAATGGAAATAAACCGACTTTTGGACTTATTTTTGTATGTGTTAAACTGGAATTATGGAACTGACAAGTAGCCAGAGCAAAAAGCTTCATGAATTCAGCTCTGTTAATTGCTGAGGAAGTCAAAGTTTCTTTTAGAAAATCTGGCTGCTATGTGTCACAGTTTGCCCAACACTCCCATCTGCTGGTGACATACTGTAATTGAAACCCAAATGTGGCTTTAGCCAACAGCAGTCCGACCAAGCATCAGTGCTGTGGCTGATAGATACTGCCCAGTGCACCACAGTGTGTGTGTGCATGCTTGTGTGTGTGTGTGCGTGTGTGTATGTGTGTGTGTGTGAGTGTGTGTGTGTGTGTGCGTGTGTGAGTTTGTGTGTGTGTATGTGTGCATGTGAGCCTGTGTGTGTGTGCGCGTGTGTGTGTGTATGTGTGTGCGCGTGCGTGTGAGTGTGTGCGTGTGTATGAATGAATTTTGAATGAATGAATGAATGAATGAATGAATGAATGAATTTTATTATTGTGTCATGCATCACATGGATGCCCAGCCCACATGGGCTTATATGACACCAACATTTTACATATAACAGATCCAGAGTAAATCCTAGACCTATTAAAATGCTACAGACACATATCTGGTACATATACCCTGTACACAAACATATAGTCTCCATAATCAACCCTTCTTATCTTCTTTTCCAAGTTTTTTTTTTTTTTTGCACCATATTCAAAATCATTTCATACATAATAACACCTTATTAGAGACTAAACAAACAATCCATCTTGCCTTCTTTTCCAGGCTTTTGAAACAAAGTTAGCCATTTTAAAAACGTCAAACTTAAATAGCCATTCCAATTTTTCATCATCCCCCCCCCAAAACACTTCAGGATTACATACAGACATTTCATGGAAAATTGGTGCTCTTAGATCATCATAATATGTGCAGTACAGCATAAAGTGGGATTCATTTTCGATTTCACCCAGATCACATAACAGACATAGTCTTTTCTCTTCAATTACATCATTAAATCTGCCTACTTCAATAGCCAGAGGAAGGATACCGGTTCGTAACTGGGCAACCAGGGACCTTTGGCTTCTGGTTAGGTATGCCATAACATATGGTTCAGGGCCATAGTTTTGCTTAACATGAATATAAGTTCTTAATTTTGGTTTCAGCAATATATCATTAGACCACTTTTCTTCAAAGTTGGATAAAAGCTTATATTTAATCATGTTAATATTACACCTTAAGTTATTTCTGTAAATATATTGTAAATCAGCCTCCTCAAAAATTGCATCAAGTTCTTTAGTCCATGGGGTGCGGTGTAATTTATCCCAAAGAAAGACCTTTTTGGTTATCCTATCCTCTGGCATACTGATCAGGCGGTTCCACAGGCGGACCATCTCACATTTTTGTCGTATAGGACCAGGCACCCATCCCATATCACCCTGAATAGCTAGAACTGGAGCAAATTTATGTACACCCAGAAAACAACGTATGGCTCTGTTCTGAATAGAATTGGCATTTTTGGACTCTTTAAAGCCCCATATGCCAGCAGCATAATTCAGTACAGGAGAAACACAGGCATCGTAAAGTTGTGAGTATGTTGAGTAACCAAGATCTTTGCACACTTTTAATTTATTAATCACTGAGCCTAACGCTCTCCCAGCCTAAGTCGCTAGGGATTTTATCCCCCCCTCATAGGTCATAAATTCATCCAGAGCAAACCCCAGGTATTTATACTCACTAGCATATTCTAGTGGTGATGGTCCAAAAGTGATATTTTGTGTACTTCTTGCTGTACCCTTTTTCCTGAAATGCATTATCTGGGTTTTACTATGATTTATTGTTAATCTCCATCTAGAGCACCATAAGTTCACAAGGTTTAACATATTTTGTAAGTCAACTTCAGATTCAGCAATAAGGGCTATATCATCTGCATAGAGTAAAATACCAAGTGTCGTATCCTCCAGACTTACACCTAGGTTTGCATCCTTAATTTGTTGAGCCAAATCATTCACATATAAAGCAAACAGAGTTGGAGAAAGAATGTCACCTTGTTTGACTCCAAAGGGAGTAGGAAACCATCCAGTAAACATGCTATTTATCTCTACACAGGCAACTGGAGAACTGTATAAAGTTTTAATTGCTTTGTAGAATTTACCATCAATCCCAGCTTTAATAAGCTTGAAGGCAAGCAGATCCCTATTGACCCAATCAAAGGCCTTTTGGAAGTCGACAAAGCAAACAAATGTAGATTTTCCTTCCTCTATTCTGGCTCTAAGTACAGATGATACTGAATAGATATGATCAATGCAAGCTCTACTTTTCCTAAATCCATTCTGCTCATCAACAAGATATTCTGTCATTTCCAAGTACTGAATTAACCGGTTATTTAAAATGTTTGAGTATAATTTATAAACTGTACTTAAAAGGCTGATACCCCTATAGTTAAGGGGAACCCTTGGATCATTCTTAGCTGACTTTGGGATCGGTTTAATAATAGCTTTATACCACACAGAAGGAATGATGCTATTTTCAAAGCAAGTTTGAAACAGACAGCATAACACCGCTAGTAATGATGGAGACTTTAGGACTTCATTTGGGATTCCCTCTACCCCTGATGCTTTCTTTAACTTTGCCCTGTCTACAACACACTTTACTTCCTCCAGTGTGATATTATTATTCAAGAATTGATTTGGGATGTACCCAGATTGATTCATGGTTTTCTCCAACTCAAAATTTACATTACATGTATCTTTTAGAAAAGTATCATCAAAAACCGGCGGAATATGATTTCCTGAGAGTAAGTCTGCAAAATCATTTTCCCATTTTCCGAGAACAAGCTCTTTTTTATTCTCAGGAGCGCCATTACTTAATACAATTTCCATTGGAATTTTTGTTGATCTCCTAGGGCCCAATTTATTTATTTCGTTCCAAAACTGTTGTGGATTGCTGCATTGTAATTGGTCTAGGTGTAAAGCTTGTCCTCTCCTGAATTTCCTTTTATAGAATCGTAATCTCCTGTCAAAAGAAAATTGAGTTTGCCTAAATTTTTCCTTCAATAGTCTTTTAGTCATTTGATCTTTACACTTTAGGAACTCATTTTCAGCTGTTTTTCTATCAATCCATAGTTTTTTGAGCTCCAAGTTCCAGTACGGTTTAGATCTACCTATTTTAAGGTATGCATTACCCTTACTCCTAAGGGCCGATTTTGCAGGTAAACATTTAACCATTTCTTTAGATAACATATCACATAATAATTCATACAACATGTCAATATTAGCTTGTGTTTTCTGACAATGTTCAAGTTTGTTAATAATCTCCAATAAATCAAAACGACACCTGTCAGAAGAGAGGAAACTATCAGGGAAAACTCTAGGCAGACTCTTAATTGGAGTTACTGCAAGCTCAGAAGTGCACCCATCCTTCATGCCATCACAAACTTTGAATTTTAAAAACAACAAAGAGTGGTCAGGTAATCTACATCTGTCCCCTATCAAACTAATACAATCGGAGCCATTACTATCCAAAAGATCGGATGAGGTAAACACTTTAAACTCTGTGCATGTATTCAAACAGTCATGGGGAGTTATTATGTAGTCCACCACTGCTTTGCCTTTTGTTGATATAGATGTAAAGTTATCGTTTGCAGGGTTTAGTCTGCCATTTAGGACACAACACTTAGAATCCCTAAGAAATTCAATAAGAGACTCTCCATGGCTGTTTGTAGTTGTATCCAGGCTAACTCTTGGTGGAAGACTATCAATGTCCCCAATGCAATCTTCTTTATCCGAAATACGACTGTTGAAATCTCCACACACGTAAACAGCATCAACGTCCAGAGAATACACCTGAGCCAACAAGTGGCTAAAAAAAGTAACGGAGTCCCGTCCTCTCGTAGACCCCTCCGGTGGTAAATAACAAGAAAAAATAACAAAACAATATTGCAGCTCTCGATGTTCAAATCGTACCCCTATTATACCATCTATGGATCTGTCCACCACAATTATTTTAAAGTGTTCAAACAAATTGTTTTTCACCAGAATTCCAACTCCCCCCGAAGCTTTACAGGCTCTTATGTGAGTATTTCTATTATTACCGTACCACGAATAGCCTTCGTAGTCAATTAAGGAGTCATCGGGTAAATGGGTCTCATTTAATGAAATGATATCGGGATTTAGGGACTGCAGTAACAAAGTTCTGAGCTCACAGTTCGAGGTAGTCCATCCATTAATGTTCCAGTGAATCAAAGAACAGAACAATGGCTCTGAAGCTCTGTGTATGTGTGTGCATGTGAGTGTGTGTGTGCATGTGTATGCGTGTGTGTGTATGCGTGGGTGTGCGTGTGCATGTGCGGAATTGAACTTCAACTGAACTACAATGTAAACTCCCATCCTCATGACCAGTCCTGACCTCATTTAACTTCTCCTGTTCATGCTCTCAACCCCATGCAATGATTGTCACCTCTGTTACTGCAGTGTTTTCTTGAATTCAGTTTCTGTTATTGTTTCTGTCAATGCATAAGGCCAAATTTTATTATGTCTTACAATATGTTATTCCAAATTTTTGATTGCTTGTTTTTTTTTTGTAATACTGTCTGTGTACATGGTAGTATATTTCTCGCCATACCAGTTTGTTTGTCAAGCATTTTAAAAAGTCCATGATCGCCCCCATTCCTTGTTAGCATGCCAGTAGCCAGGGCCAGATCTATGGCGGGGCAAGGGGGGGTGATAGCACCCCAACTTTTTCCTCTGTGCCCCCAAAACTTTGCAGATAACAAGTATATGAGCCCTTGCATTCGCAAAGCTCGGCAAATATCAGAGAAATCATGCAACTTCCGTCATGCATCAGTTTTATATGTTCAATAAGCAATTCAATAAGCATTTGATTAGTGTTTGGTTTTTGATGTTACCTGTCTATTATACTGTAGTTTGAATTGGGCCACCACCAACAACTGTTAAAAAAAAAAAATTTTTTTAAATTATTTATCTAGACTATACTGCTCTACAAAGCCTAACTGCAGTAACTACGCAAGGATAAAACTGAGAAAATGGCTTTAAAGTGTTTTAACTGGCCAGCCAAATGGGTTATAGGTATATAAGTGATACTGCACTAATTGTACATGTATTCATGAGGTAATGTTTATGCCCAAAAATCATGACGGCTGGCCAGTTAAAACACTTTAAAGCCATTTTTCTCAGTTTTACCCGTTCCCTAGCTACTGCAGAAGGCTTTGTAGGGCAGTATACAGCAAAGCAGCCTTGCTCAGCAGTAAACCCAGATCATAAAATTTCCGATAAGGATAACCGTAATCCACACACGTATCTGAAAGGGACAGTTCACATTTTTACACCCTGGCCGGCTGAACAACTCACCACAAATTATGTGATAAATTGGGGGCTCAAGCCCTCTTTACTGGTGAATGCACAGCTCCCTCGTTAGCACTGTTACCCAAATAATATTTAATGGGGGCTGAGAATCACCAACTGACAGTTATTAAACAAAGACACCATTATAAAAGCAAACATAAACACTTTTTCATATGTTCATTTGCTTGCATGAATTCGTATCTTGTAATCAAACGTGCCAGTATAGCCCAAAAAAAACTATTTTAGTTAGTTTTGGATCACCTTTGGACCTTCAGTGTGAAATTCAGACTGCGTTCCAATGACGCAGCGTCCCATGTGCTGGCAAGAACACTGGCCTCATAGATTGGCCATGTTCACTGCACAGTGACCCCTGTAGCTTTTGAGATTTCGAGGAGAGCAAAAGTGTCAAGGCGGTTACTGGTGGATTTTACTGTAAGGTGATTTTTGGCAAGCTATGATGGTTAAACGTTATGCGGGTTACGGATGTAGCAATACTTGCTACCTAGCTGGCTGGCAGGCGAACTCCTAGCCCAGTGATGAGTTGGGGAAGTCTGTAAATTAATAAAATATTCATTTATCCAGTTCTTCTTTATTCTCTATATCAATACCGGCCAAGACATTCTGATCACAAGGGCAGCACGGTGGTGCAGTGGGCAGCACTGTCACACTGTCGCCTCACAGCAAGAAGGTCCTTGGTTTGAATCCCGGCCTGGGCCTTTCTGTGTGGAGTTAGCATGTTCTCCCCGTGATCGCGTTAACGCAGTATCCTACGCGATCTCTGAGTCTGATATTAACTTCCATAGACACACGGGCATGCGCATAAATTAAACGGAAAAGATCGAGTCAACCTTGAGATAAAATATCACTATGCGATAAAGGCCTGTAAACTGTATCGCACACACTGTCTTGAATAAAAAGATGCCCCCCAAAAATCTGTCTGTCCCCCAAATCACAGCAGTCTAGATCCAAGTAGCTAATAACCGTTTTGGGAATTGGGGTTTGCCGCATGGACATATAGTTTCACTTTCACGTCAGGTACTTCACCTTAAATGTGCATTAAAGTCCAAAGTCCAGTAGGCTATGAAAGCGCGCAATGGCAGACAAGCACCACAGAGTCACGGCGTTATTTTTCATCTTCGCCAACTTCAAATTTGGTAAGAACTGTGACTCACCTCGGTAATTATTCATTGTATGGTTTACTTTTTCACATGTTGCTTGTTTAACTATCTTGTTAATATGCCAAATAAACCAATAGTAGGCAAAACTAATATAACCGTAGCCTACAGGCTATAAACTACGAACTGAAATTCGCTGAACTCCGCTCTGTGCCAGTGCACTGCACTTTTACAGTTAGAGCCGTTAAAATCCTGCGAGATTCTGCCTGAGGAAGAGCCTCTGACCGCCGGCGGTGTTGACTGCATGGAACGGCCCTACCTGTTTTGCATTTGACGGTTTCACCGAGTTTCTGACATTACTATGGGATTTTCTACCTATGAATTATATTCTAGTATACTCAACGAGTGGGCACATCTTCAGAGAAACTTAAGACAGAAGGCTACGCAGCCGACATAGCCTACTGAATATAGTACGACATTTTCGTCAAAATGTAATATGGGATAAGTGCTCTATCGGGTTACAGAGACTGCTGTGTGAGTTAACGGCTTTGTCATGACGTCAATATAGATAAGCGCACGGAGACAAATATATGAGTGAAAGCGAAAGACTTAAATGAGACTTTATATTTCACCTAAATGTAATATATTTTACGTTTAGAATGTAAATGTAGACAGGAGGGATGAGCTGAGGCACAATTTGTGTCTGTAGGCTAATAGATTCCGTTCAAATAGGCTTATAAAACTATGTGTTTCTTATTCGAGTATCTGTACTAGCATATTCTCGGTCAGTTATTCTAGTAAACGGGAACAGACGGATGTCAGTGTGCCCCAACCCCCCTGCATTGAATAATTTATTTTGGGGACTGAATTAATAGCCTACTCTCCGGTAATTAGAATATTAGAATAGCTACTAAGAGTAAAAACCAGGAACACAGCTGCTACACACAGACTCAAACTTGCAGAGTTTGTCATCCAAAATGCTCAATGACAAAAGCGTCGGTGTCAAAAGTTACACTTTAGTTGCTGTATAATTCACAAAGGTATATTCACATTACGAGGCCCGTAAGCGGTTGGTCGTAAATATTTTCAGTGGTTTCTACACCAAGTAAAATTACTGCTGGTGGTTTTGAAATATATTAAACGTGTTAGTAGCTATTGTATGTGTTGTAGGACTTCTAAGGTTGTTATATGAAGCAATACAGTCACAGGAAGTGTGCTGTTTGCAAATATTAAACTGACACAATATATTTTATATGCAAGACGACTTTTACAGAATTGAATCTTTGCTGTGGCACAAAATTTAAAAATACAGAATAGCAGATGATACACAGGATGGTAAATGGACTGCATTTATATAGCGCTTTCATCCAAAGCGCTTTACAATTGATGCCTCTCCTTCACCTGAGCAGTTAGGGGTTAGGTGTCTTGCTCAGGGACACTTCGACACGCCCAGGGCGGCCAGTGCGGGCAGGAGAGAACTCGGGGACAAGTTCCTGGAACAAATGTAGGAAATACGGGCAGCACTGCATTGGAGGAGGGCATGTTTGGACGCGCAGTGTCGTGTAGATTATAAAGATAACAGAGCAACCTATGAACTGTCTGCAGCATATAAACACTTCTGGGTGTGTGTCGCCTTTCTATTTTGCCCAGTATTTATCCTCTTGTAAAGTCAACAAATATTACCTGTTTCCCAGTGAAAAATACGTTTCCATAAAATGCCGGGTGTTACGAAAGAGTTTGTCAAAATGTTGTATGTTCTGGGTGTCCAGGACTAGTGCCAACCAAGGAATTTAACGGATAACATGCGAGTCTCCAAGTTTAGGCTTCTCGGTTCTTTCGCTACCTGCATACCGGCTAATCTCAGATTCGAGGTTGTTTCAGAGGCGTCACTAGGGCGGTGCGGGCCGCACCGGGTGACACCAACGGGGGGGGAGGGAAGCGCTTTGTTGTTTCAATGCTGCGCCCACACCCGCCAGCACCCCCCAGTCGACCACATCCACACCGGGTGTCACCAACCCTATTGACGGCATCGGGTCGTTATCAGATTCTGTTGAGTGAGCATATTTTTTCTGATGGTTTTTTTTTTATTATTTTTTAAAAAGAACACTTGAATTTACATGAATATACTTGAAATAATATCTGCTGTAGCAAAATTTACGCAGACTTTGGTCTGTTTTTTATTCTTAATAAGTGAAAGATTCACATATATTATAAAGGGTATTAAGTGGGTAAAAGTATTTATAAAAGACTCTGTCCTTCACAGCACACACTCAAAAATAAATAAATAAATAAATGAATAAATAAATAAATAAAATAAATTTAAATTAAAGCCACAAGCGGCGTTGGGAGGGGTCCAAGCATTGGCACTATTGCGCCCCCTATGGAGCGATTTTAAAATGGTTTTGTCCTCATGATCATATACCTTCACCCAACATATCTACTGAGTATCATGATGACTGTACAAAATATTGATGACTTATGGCCAATTTTGTGCTAAGAGACGCTGTCGGATTACTTGGTTGTGTCGCCATGGATGTGTCCTGGCCGCTTGCTGTAAAGGCCTTTACTATGTCGTAACACTTAGATGGCCCGGCATGTATGAGCTGCAGCGCTTCCGCTCCGCAATTCAAAAAGGTGTCACACTAGTGTTGTCACGATACCAAAATTTTGACTTTGATACCGATATCAGGTTTAGTATCACGATACTCGATACTGAAACGATACTGATTCAATACTCGGTAGCTGACGATACTGAAATTACCTTAATAGATCAGAAACGTAATGTCCACAAGGGTTGACCTCATTTTCGAATTCATGGTTTATTAAAAACCTGGTTTATTAACAACCTTTAAGTTGAAGCCTGTTCAACATATTAATAAGCATAGGCCTATAGTGTTACAACACTAAACAATAGAAAAATATATTAGATATATTTCAAAAATTAAACAATTGTAAAGTAAATTATCTTTAAACAGGTCTTTCACTTTAAAATAGATCTAAAAACAGCATATTTCAATAACAATACAGCATCTTCCTTTAATAAAATATTTACAAATTAGAACACCTATTGCTACTGAAGTGAACACTAAGTCAGACACATGCCTATTCCAATCCGTTGCTCAGCTTAGCAGAGAATGCACATTTCAGAGCGCCTCAGAGACAGATAGAATAATAATACATATTTCAAATAATAAATACGACATTGAAAAAAACGAAACAAAAACGAAATATCAACTCGCCATCCCTGCTACCTGCGTGCTACCCGCAGAGTACCGTATTATTTATTTCGACATTGGCAGACTAGGCCTACAGCATAAATTGCGTCTTTTGTTTATATTCAATATTAGTAATTGCAGCGAGAAACTGCAGCTGTAGACACAAGAAAGTTTAGTATATTATGGTAGCAACGGAACGAACTGAAATATTTTGAGCAGTAATACTTACATAGCAATGATGAAATTTTATGTGTTCAGTAGATAGAGACAGTAAATCAAGTCCTATCCGCTTCTGTTTTGCTCCAGAAAACTGTCAGATAGGTCTATCAGCAAACATATGGCTTAGCTATGCCCAGAAGTCCTCAGTAATAATAGTATTTTCCAAGAAATTATGAAAAATTGTTGACAACCTTTCGTTAGGTGCAGCATCTTTTAGCTACTGCTAACCCAGAGTGAATGCGTAAGTGAATGCGATAAGAAAATTTTCGGTTACGCTGACCGATAAAACGCTATTCCAAAAGCAAAATCAGACATGTTATACATCATTAGAAAGCTTATACTCCCACCTACTGAATAAATGAATTGTCAATCAAGCCAGGCTGTACTTTACTACCGTAAACAACAGGTGTGGTATTACGCACAGCTATTTTTGAAGGTACCCAGGCAACACAGATGAGCGTATATTTCAAAAAGGGATTGTCCATGACAATATATGACCACTCCGTCTGAAAAGGGACATCTCCACACATTAAACCAACGGTAAGGTTGTATATTTATTCAATATATAGTCCCAGATATTGACTGTAGAATGACATGGTATCACTTTTTTAAAATGTTGCCTTGTTTATTTCGTTACTCAGTGAGCAGCGTTTTCACTGCCCTGTTGGCATATTTTAGGGCTATTGGGCTATTGTTTATCTTGTTGCTATGACGGAATACGATTTTTGAGTGGCGAACGAATATTTCTATGAATGCCCAGATAGATAATATTGTCCATTATGAAGTTCAGACCCTCCCCTCACTGATAAAAACTAGACCCGACGGTGTCCGATTACGTGCGTCGCCATTGATGTCTTATAGCCGCTTTCCGTAAAGAAGTTTACTAGATGCCGTAACACTTTAGATGTTAGGAGCTACAGCTGTTCCGCACCGCAACTAATAAAAAAGTCCAAATGGCGGGCAAACAATATGGCGGACATAGGTGGTCCCAATAGCAAAGTTGTAGAGCACATTCAGATGCATTGGTCGATGAAGTTTTGTGTTGATCTGACTTACGGTGTGGGAGTTATGACCTTTTAAACACGACCTCTTGTTATAGCGCCACCATCTGGCCAACATAGGTGATTTGTAGTGCCTGAGTAGTGGGGGGCAATAGGAACCCACCTACCAAATTTGGTTGCTCTAGGACTTATGGTTGCTGAGCCTCAGACACTTTTAGCGGAGAAAAATAAGAATAATAATAATAATAATCCTAACAGATACAATAGGGTTCCACCAGCTTCGCTGCTTGGACCCCTAATAATCCTAACAGATACAATAGGGTTTCACCAGCTTCGCTGCTTGGACCCCTAAAAATACAGTTAATCATCCACATCAATGCCTCTGGCTTTCTTGCAGGTGATGTCACATCTGACATCAATGTCCAGTCTAATGGGAACTTCACACTACAGCCAAATGTTCAGAGTCCCCCAGAGGACATTTTGTGGAGGTGGAATGAAAACAAGGTGGTTGAATTTGACCAGAAGGAGGTGGTTGACTACGGGCAGTTTAAAGGACGGACGATCCTGAACCTCACAACGGGAGCCCTGACCCTCACAAATCTCACAGAGGCTGACAGTGGGGAGTATGTTGGTGAGCTGCAGATCAAGAGAGAGCTGGTGTACCATCGTCAGATGGTGAAAGTGTTTGGTGAGTTTGCTTCTACTGAATGACCAAATCCCAGTTAATTGTGGGCTTTCATCAAAAAAATTTAGCTGTATGTTATAAAAAATATACACATTGTCTACTGAAATATACTTTTAACCACTTTGTGGGGCAATAAAAAAATGTTTTTGTCTGTCCAAGCAGGTAGAAGCATGGAATTTTTTCATTATTTCATAAGTACTTCACAAGTCGATCTGTAACCACACGGTTATGGGTGTGAATATCGCTAAATGACACAAAAGTTATACCTGTAGTTTCACAGAGTTCTCAACCATAAGTGATTCAGTAAAAAAGCACTTTATATCACTCCATCATGTGGGTCAGGTGTGTTAATCCATGAAAGACAATGCTAAAGTTAGCTGTGAGGTCACAAGCCTTTGTTCTCCATGTAGATGCTGTAGGTAAACCAGCAGTTACCTGCCAAGTGAACGGCCCCTCAGTAACCCTGCTGTGCTCTGGGGGCGACAGACCAAGCACTCAGTACAGGTGGGAGGGGCCTGTCATAGAGCCCCAGCCAGGGTCCCAGCTGAAGATAGAGGCAGCAGAGAGCTCTGATGCAATCTACACCTGTGTGCTGCACAACCCTGTGGGTGAGAGCAGAACAGACTTTCCTGTAAAGAGCTGCTTCCCTGCTCCAGGTAAGGCCCACTCAGCTGATGTAGGGACTGAGCACAGGCCTGCCATCCTGGCTGCCACAGTCCACCCCTAATGCTCATTTCACAGGTTTGGGTAGCTGTTCCAGTTGTTATGTAGTCCACCCTAATGCTCATTTCACAGGTTTGGGTAGCTGTTCCAGTTGTTATGTAGTCCACCCTAATGCTCATTTCACAGGTTTGGGTAGCTGTTCCAGTTGTTAGGTAGTCCACCCCTAATCCTCAGTTCACAGGTTTGGGTAGCTGTTCCAGTTGTTATGTAGTACACACCTAATCCTCATTTCACAGGTTTGGGTAGCTGTTCCAGTTGTTATGTAGTCCAGCCTAATCCTCATTTCGCAGGTTTGGGTAGCTGTTCCAGCTGCTATGCAGGTCTGTAGTCTAAGGGTTTTAACCAGAGTTTTTAACTTGAGTTAAGCACACTTCAATTTTTTTCCCACTTGCTTAATTTACAATTTGTTCATGTTCTGCTGTTCTCCTGGGGTTACCAGCCTCTGTTGAATTTTCTGTGCTATCCTGTGAATTCCATGGGACTTCCACCCAAATTTCTCCCTCTGGTCTACATCATAGAGTGCTGAGTAAAGCCCCTTTCACGGTACTGTCGGGGTCCTACTAGAGGTAAAATGCTCAGTTGCCCCATCTACCCCACAGGCTCTGAAACATGACTGGGGCACATTGATTACTACTGACCCCAATCATCCCCAGCACTGTCAGCTGAGACAGCTGTTGCTGAGCAACCAGTCAGCTTTAAATTAACTGCCATTTAACTGCCATTTCATTAACACAGGGAAGTAAATAAATCATCTTATATTTCTGAATCATCAAGTCAGAAATATATACACACAGAAATCTATTTATGTACATCTTTCAATATTCAGATCAAAATGGTTGAGCTTTGTTTTTTATATTTTTCTAACATGCTCTGTTTTTTTTGTTTTTAGGAAGCGCCTCTGTCCTGATTTCTGTAGTCCTTGTCCTCCTCCTCATCTTCATCATTGTGGGATTGCTTTTATTTTACTACAAGAAATGCTACAAAAGTAAGAGTCTTTTCAAATAACACATGAAATGATATTAATAAATGCATCCATATGCAGATCCTGCTGTTTCTGGAGCAGTTACTCAGGACTGGATTCAGTAGGGCTGCACTCCTGTTGTCTCCATAAAATGAGCACAAGCTCTCCAATACTGTGGGACTGAAAGCTCATACATTAGCGCTACTACACCCATGACGAATAATAATAAAAATCATATTTTTACATTGTAGAAAGACAAAATGAAGAGGACACGGAAGCTCAATCTGGGGGTAAGCTGTAGAAATGATGGTGGTGACTATGATGATGCTACTGTGAAGCATGATGAGTATTGAATAATATTTCATATCTTATATTGTAGAAAAGACAAGACTGAGAGAGAAAGTCTCTGAAGCTGCAGTAAATGGTGAGCTGCAGAACAGTGTTATTTACTCTGGCCTTTGAGCTGCAGGTGATGACATCACTCCCTCTGGTACTTTATCTCCGAACTTAAAACACCGCAGCTGCAGGTTTCCTCCAAAAAATTAACATTTATAAAATGTATGCCTATACAGTGCTCAATGACAAATGTATTAAAGTCAGATGTATTCATATTCATACACTTCAGAAGTAGGCGTGCTGCTGGTAAAACTAGATAAATTAAATGTGTGAAACATTTCTTTTGAAACAGAAAGACAACAGCTATTATCAGCAGACACTGAAAACGTTGAGGAAACTCCAGGTAAGGCAGAATTAACTGTGCGCTGAACAGAAACGTGTCTCATAATGAAACAGCAGTACTGAAATGCCTGTTTCAGGGTTGGGATCAATTACCCTGCAGTTCAGTCAGTTCAGGAAAGGAAATAAATGGCAAAGTACCTGTAGAACATTGTGGACATTTTTCAAGCCATGAATTAAATCTGAAATTTCTTGAGTCTGCTTGACCCTTAACTGTTGACCGTTAAGTATTTTAGATGATTGACCAGATAATTTATCATATAAACCTTTTGTAAATGTCCAACAAGTGAATAACTATACGTTTTCTATCCCCACAAAGGTCATCACTTATCCTTCACTTTGGGTCAGAATTTAAGTATAAAGTGCTAAACTTTTACTTTGAATTTGCCAAATTGTGAAGGTGAAGACCAAATATAACTGCATTACATGCATTATTGTGTGTGAAGAGTGAGGAAACATGGGGATTGAATCCTGGCCTTGATGTAAAGCAGGATCAGATATTCACCTGTGAGCCTCCTGGCATTTGTACTGTACTCAGCACACACAGCCTTATTTCCCCTGTTTCTGCAGTAAGTGTCCAGGAAAGCGCAGAGCTGTGTAAAGACATGCTGAATCCAGGTAAGACCCATGATGAGCATCAGAAGACAGCACTGACTGAGCAGCACAAATGGACTGATGGGAGTGCTGGAATTTCACAGGAGGAGAGTCAGACAGGTAAGTACAGAGAAGCAGCAGGTAACCTGCCAATCAGTCACCTGCTTTACATCAGGTTTAATATTTTATTTCATTTCTCCACAGAATCACTAAATCAGGGTGAAGATACTGAAGAGAGAGGAGTGGAGACTGAGGGGGGGAACTCTAAACACTCCGCCTCTGGCACCGTCCCGTTCAGCACTCCTGAGTCTCCACATGCTGCTCCACCCAAAACAGGAAATGAAGAGGAGACCACCAACCCTACAGAATCCAGCCCCTCTCTTCCCCATCCCCCTAAATGTCCCGCCCATCCAGGAGCAGCTCCAGTACAACGTCAGGACCAGGAAGAGGATACAGAAAGAGCAGCAGCAGCAGAATCTACTGATAAGACTGAAGCCAATCAGACAGCAGGAGCCCAGAGGCAGGGAGAGAAGAGGGAGGGGCAGGATGGAGGTAGTTATGGGGGCGGGGCTCAGCCCAGTGGGGCAGGAGGGGGAGGAGCTGGGAACCCAACAGCAGATCCAGCCCAGGAGCTCCCCAGCAGCTCAGAGGAAGAGGAGCATATTCAGGAGAGTCAGACAGGTAAGTATAGAGAAGCAGCAGGTAACATTCTCAGTGAGAGACTCAGGCAGCTGCTCCTGCTCATTCTCTTGTGTGCAGGTGCACTTGCTGCTCAGATACATTTACAGGTAGATTAATTTAGGTAGATTTATTTCATTTCTTCATAGAAAGATTAATTCAGGGTGAATATTTTGAATTTATTAAACTGTATTGGTTAAGATAAAAAATAACCCTTGCATTATTCTGTGTGAGTAGTAAGAACAAATGGGGATTGAATCCTGGCCTTGATGTAAAGCAGGATCAGATATTCACCTGTGAGCCTCCTGGCATTTCTACTGTACTCAGCACACACAGCCTTATTTCCTCTGTTTCTGCAGGAAATGCTACGGCTGATGTAGGACACTATGGAGACTGGCTGAGCCCAGGTAAGACCTGTGATGAGCATCAGAACACACCTCTGACTTAGAGTAGAGACTCAGACAGCTGTTCCTGGTGATTCTGTTATATGCAGGTGCAGTTGTTGCTCAGTCACTGTGTGTGTGTGTGTGTGTGTGTGTGTGTGTGACAGAGAGAGAGAACGAGAGAGCAGGAGAACATGGTGAGACTAAGGGAACAGTACACTGAGTACAGAATATATTTGAGCTGGGATAGACTACAGCAATAAATAAAGTGCACTTTCAGAAAGAAGGGTTCTGAAAAGTGTCTAAAAAGGTACAAACATGTGTCACAGGGGTGGTACCCTATAGGTACAGAAAATGTACGTTATTTCCTCTGTTTCTGCAGTAAAGCAGGGTTTAGGCTGGCTTAACCCATTTAAGACCCATGATGAGCATCAGAAGACAGCACTGACTGAGCAGCACAAAGGGACTAATGGGAGTGCTGGAATTTCACAGGAGGAGAGTCACACAGGTAAGTACAGAGAAGCAGCAGGTAACCTGCCAGTCAGTCACCTGCTTTACATCAGGTTTAATATTTAATTTCATTTTTCCACAGAATCACTAAATCAGGGTGATACTTCTGAAACAAGAGGAGTGGAGACTGAGGGGGGGAACTCTAAACACCCCTCCTCTGGCACTGTCCCGTCCAGCGTTCCTGCGTCTCCACCTGCTGCTCCACCCAAAACAGGAAATGAAGAGGAGACCTTCCACAGTCCCCCATCCAGCCCCTCTCTTCCCCACCCCCCTAAATCTCCCCCCGCTCCAGCACCAGCTCCAGTACAGAGTCAGGACCAGGGAGAGAAAACAGAAGGAGTAGCAGCAGCAGAATCTACTGATGAGACTGGAGCCAATCAGAGAGCAGGAGCCCAGAGGCAGGGAGAGAAGAGGGAGGGGCAGGATGGAGGTAGTGATGGGGGCGGAGTTCAGCCCAGTGGGGCAGGAGGGGGAGGAGCTGGGAACCCAACAGCAGATCCAGCCCAGGAGCTCCCCAGCAGCTCAGAGGAAGAGGAGGATATTCAGGAGAGTCAGACAGGTAAGTACAGAGAAGCAGCAGGTAACATTCTCAGTGAGAGACTCAGGCAGCTGCTCCTGCTCATTCTCTTGTGTGCGTGAGAGTGTGAGTGTGTCTATATGTGTGTGTGTGTGTGTGTGTGTGTGTGTGAAAGAGAGAGAGAGATAGATAGAAAGAGAGTGAAAGTTAGAGAGCTTTACATTGCTTACAAAATGTATTTGAGCATGGACTACAGTGTCACATAAAGCAGATCAGATGTAATGGAATGATATGGAGTCTTTTGACAGTTGTAGACTGGTTGATTATAACTGACCTACAGTCAATTGTAAGGTATTTATTAATCAGCATCCTTCTTCACAGAATTTGCTGTCATTTTTATACATCTTATGCAAAAATGACAGCACTGAGAGTAATGAGGCTGAATATTGTAACATGCCTACTAAAGTTAAAAATAACGATGGGAAGCCAGGCTTTTTGAAAGACAAATTGCCCAAGATACAAAAATTAATCCTAAACACTTCTTTCAATTCTGTAGTAGGAAAAGGAAAGTGAAGGAGGATGTCAGGGAAAGCACGAATGAAGAAGGAGCATTGCTTTAAAATATTGAAGACATTGCTGATGCCTTAAATAGTTATTTTGTTGAGTGTTTTACTAGAGAAGAGTTTACTGATAGACTGGAAGGCACATTCAGTTCTCAGAATGTCTTATCAAATGTTGAGATAGAGGATAAAGAAGTAATGTATGAATTGCATAAACTAAAGACAAACAAGGCAGCAGGTCCTGATGTCATATACCCAAGGGAACTCAAAGAGTTAGCTGAGATAATTTTTAAACCACTGGCAGGTGTGTTTCGACAGTCCTGAGAAACTAGAGAAATACCTGAGGACTGGAAGCCTGGCAATATGATACCAATATACAAGAAAGTGGACCATACTAAACCAGGAAACTACAGGCCTTTCAGTTTAATTTGCATCACGTGAAATACTGGATACTATCATTAGAGACAAGTTGGACATAGGAACTGTTGGAAGTGGAGTCCCACAAGGATCGGTCCTGGGGCCACTGCATTTCCTCATTTCGATCAATGACCTCACCGGGGACATAGAATGTACATTAGTAAAATGTGCAGATGATACAGAACTGGAAGGACCAGCTAACAGTTTGGAATCTACTAAAGTAATCCAAGAAGATTTAAATTAAATCCAGAAGTGGGCAGAAACCTGGCAAATGAAATTCAATATAGCTAAATGTAAAGTTCTGCATGTGGGAAATAAAAAACATTAGCCAAGATTACTTTATGGGAGGAACAAAATTGGAATGTGCTCAATTTGTAAAAGACTTGTGAGTAATGGTTATTAAAAGCCTTTCAGGTTCTTGGCAATGTGCTGTAGCAGTAAGAAAAGATCAACAGGATGCTGGTATATATAGCCAAATGTATCGAGTATAAATCCAAGGAAGTTATACTTATCGTGTACAATACATTTGTTAGACTTCTCTTGGAATTTGCAGTTCTGGGGACCGTACTATTAGAAAGATATAGAAGCTCTGGAAAAAGTTCAAATAAGAGCAACCAAATTGATTCCTGGTATGAAAGATAAAAGCTATGAGGAAAGACTTAAGATACTTAATCTCTTCAAGCTTAGTAAAAGGAGACTTAGGGGTGATTTGATTTAGGCTTTTAAATTCATAAAAGGGATCAACAAAGTGAACTACAAGATATTTTTCAGGTTGAGTTCTGTTCATAGAACAAGGGCACATAAATGGAAATTAGCAAAAGGTAAATTTTGTGCAGACAGGAAGAATTTTTTCACACAGAGTGGTAAATGTGTGGAATAGCCTGCTAGGTCATGTAGTAGAGGCAGAAACTCTTTGGATTTTCAAGACTAGGCTTGATACGATGTTAGTACTATCTAGTCAGTAGGTAATCAGAGCACTACGTAGAATTTAGTCCAGAAAATGGCGAGCATTGTTGGGCCGAATGGCCTGTTCTTGTCATTATGTTATGTTACGGGGGCAGAGTTGAGCCACCTAACACCCCAGCAGGTGGAGCTCACTGAGGGTTTCTGGGAGTTTGCTGCTGTCTTTCAAGAAAGGCCTGGCAGAAGTGATGTGGAGATGTGGCAGAACACCTCTCCATTACCATCCCTAACGTGTGCCACAGAGATTGTAAGGTGAGCTGGCAAAGGAGGTCAAGACTATGGAGGACATGGGTGCTCAGCTAGATCTGTGGAGCCGGGTGACGCCAAACAGAAAGAAATATGCATGGGCACAGAGGGAACCTTAGTACCTTGTTTAGGTAGCCAGTGTCAGACTCCCCGAATGTCTGTAGCTGATATCTTTTTTGTTTGCACTGGGTTTGGGTACGTTTTTGTGTTTAATAAACATCTTGTACCAAAGTGCTATTTGCGGCTGTGCAATTCTGTAAGGACTAGTGGATTACCAACTCTCGCTCCAGGGCATGGGTGTGACGGTGTGTGTGTGTCTGTGTGTGTGTGTGTGTGTGTGTGCTGCTGGAAATATTTGACTCAGTGCAGAGAGTTTGAATGTTCTCCCACGTGGGTTTCCTCCCACTGTCCAGAGACATGGTGGTTAGGCTCATTGGACAAGGCAGGATCAGATATTCAACCATGAGCCTTCTTGGATTTGTACTGTACTCAGCATACACAGCATTATTTCCTCTGTTTGTACAGTAAGGGCTGGGGAAGGAGTAAAGCAGTGTAAAACCATGATGAGCCCAGTTGAGACCCATGATGTGCATCAGAAGACAGCACTGACTGAGCAGCACAAAGGGACTGATGGGAGTGCTGGAATTTCACAGGAGGAGAGTCAGACAGGTAAGTACAGAGAAGCAGCAGGTAACCTGCCATACAGTTACCTGCTTTACATCATATTTAATATTTCATTTTCCCACAGAATCACAAAATCAGGGTGAAGATTCTGAAGAGAGTGGAGTGGAGACTGAGGGGGGGAACTCTAAACACCCCTCCTCTGGCACTGTCCCGTTCAGCGTTCCTGAGTCTCCACCTGCTGCTCCACCCAAAACAGAAAATGAAGGAGACCTTCCACAGTCCCCCATCCAGCCCCTCTCTTCCCCAACCCCCTAAATCTACCCCCGCTCCAGCACCAGCTCCAGTACAGAGTCAGGACCAGGGAGAGAAAACAGAAGGAGTAGCAGCAGCAGCAGAATCTACTGATGAGACTGGAGCCAATCAGACAGCAGGAGCCCAGAGGCAGAGAGAGAAGAGGGAGGGGCAGGATGGAGGTAGTGATGGGGGCGGAGCTCAGCCCAGTGGGGCAGGAGGGGGAGGAGCTGAGAACCCAACAGCAGATCCAGCCCAGGAGCTCCCCAGCAGCCATTACATTACATTACAGGCATTTGGCAGACGCTCTTATCCAGAGCGACGTACAACAAAGTGTATAACCATAACCAGGAACAAGTATGACGAAAAACCCTAGAGAGAAGTATCGGTCCAAGTGCAGGGAACAACCGCATAGTTCAACTTGGACCCTGAAGGTTAAACTGATTAACACTAACACAACAAGAACGGCAACAACATAGTCTATGGAAAAAATACAAGCAGTAGTTAAGAGTTAATGCACCTAAGTCACCTATGAAACAGCTACCTAGTTACAACCCTAAGCTTACAGTCATTTAAGATATTACAGGGAGGTAGGGAGGGATGGGGAGAGGTGCAGCCTGAAGAGGTGAGTCTTCAGTCGTCGCTTGAAATGGGTCAGTGTCTCAGCTGTTCTGACCTCCACGGGGAGGTGATTCCACCATCGTGGGGCCAGAACAGACAGGAGACGTGTTCTGGAAGTGCAGGTGCGAAGAGGGGGAGGTACCAGGCGTCCTGAGGTAGCAGAACGGAGGGATCTGGCTGGCATGTAGGGTTTGAATATCTTGTGGAGGTATGCTGGGGCTGACCCCTTGACTGCCTGGTATGCTAGGACCAATGTTTTAAATTTGATGCAAGCTATAACAGGCAGCCAGTGGAGGGTGGTGATCAGGGGAGTGACGTGGGAGTGTCTGGGGAGGTTGAAGACCAGACGAGCCGCAGCGTTCTGAATGAGTTGCAGGGGTCTGGTGGCAGATGGCGGTAGTCCAGCCAGAAGAGAGTTGCAGTAGTCCAGGCAGGATAGAACCATTGCTTGGACCAGGAGCTGGGTTGAGTAGGTGGTGAGAAAGGGGCGGATTCTCCAGCCCAGAGGAAGAGGAGGATATTCTGAGACTGGGTCCAGACACTGATGGGGGGGCAGCCCAGTGTAGTAAGGCAGGGGGGGGAGGGGACGAAAGTGTCCCAAAACCAGATTCAGATCAGGATATAGACTCCACATCAGCAGAGGAAAATCTAAGTGTCCCGTCCACTGAGCCATTAAGCACAGCTGATCCAGCCCAGGGACTCCCAGACACCACGGCCCGTTCCCCCCCTCACACTGGGGCGAGTGAGGAGTCCTGCTGTGCAGAGGAAAGCCCAACATCAGGCCCAAATCTGGAGCCCAACAGCACCTCTGAGGCAGAGGAATAGGGAGAGAGGAGAGGAAGGAGTCACAGGACAGAGGGGTGAAGTCCCTCCCAGAAAAGCCCCTGAAACCTTACAGCCCCTATAAAACCCCTAAACCCCTACAGCCCCTAAAACACCCTTAAACCCCTACAGCCCCTATAAAACCCCTAAACCCCTACAGCCACTAAAACACCCTTAAACCCTTAAGCAGGACTGTCCCAGAGCACACAGGAGGGAGAGACGCAGGAAAGTGGGTAATCGTAATTCCTGCAATATTTTGGTGTCTAATTTCCATGTAAATAGTAGATAAACTCATGATGAAAGTCTGTTATCTAATCTAGCTAACTCGTGCTATACTTTTTTTTCGGCTAGCAGCGGAAGCTATAATTTCATTATTTTCACTTTTTTTTATCAGGGGAGCCAGTCGTATTGCTGCCACACCCCACCATTGTGTTCTGTTCTGTATTTAATTCCTTTTGGCCAGCTATGGAAGTGTTTCAGTGCTAATCCTCATTTCTCTTTCATAATCTGTAGATTATAGTGTGTGATGTGATGTGCACCAGTGCAGCCCCTGTCACTTTTATATACTGAAGCCCACAATTATGAAGAAATGAATCTATGTATTAGCAGAACCGGTTGAGAATAAATTGTGTATTATTGTGGTATTGTATTTTCTATTAAATTGAGGGCTCTTTTTGAATCATTATGGGTCTTATATCATTGAATTATTTTATTTTTATTCATTCTATGATATTCCATGCCCTGTTTTGTATTGTTATCTATTTGAAATGTATTTTGTTATGTACAGTGGGAATACACTGTCTGGAGTCTATTCCATCTGACCAATAGGGGAGCCAGTTGTTCCACAACCCTACCTGTATTTCATGCCTTTTGACCACATAAAGCCCAAAGACCCTCCACTCTGTCTTGCCATCCTCTGTACATCCCAGCTGCAGAACACAGCGCTGTCTAACTTCAGTAGGCCCTGCACACAGGCCAGATTAGTGCTGTGACGAGCACCTTCACTCATCGATGTCGTCTCACTCACCGGGGGATTCAGCAAGCAGTAATTTAAATCTCACTGTAATACGCGAGCCCTCATCTCTCCTGCATAGTGAAAATAGTGGACACTCTGCTGCACCCCCGAGAACCTGGTAGGTGTATGGAGCTCCACACCACAGCCCCCTCATGCAGGTCCGAACCACAGCCCCCTCATGCAGTTCCACACCATAGTCCCGTCATGCAGCTCCGAACCACAGCCCCCTCATGCAGTTCCACACCATAGCCCCCTCATGCAGCTCCACACCACAGCCCCCTCACGCAGTTCCACACCACAGCCCCCTCACGCAGCTCCGAACCACAGCCCTCTCATGCAGTTCCACACCATAGCCCCCTCACGCAGCTCCACACCACAGGCCCCTCACACAGCTCCACACCATAGCCCCCTTACGCAGCTCCACACCATAGCCCCCTCACGCAGCTCCTTCATGCAGCCTGGCTTCTACCTTGCTCCTCTCCCATGAATCCAATTTTTGCCCAGTCTCTGTCTTATTGTGGAGTCATTAACCCTGACCTTAGTTGAGGCTACAGAGGCCTGAAGTTCTTTGGATGTTCTTCCTGGATCTTTTGTGACTTCCTTAATGAGTTGTCACTGCACCCTTGGAGAAATTTTGGCCAGCTGGTCACTCCTGGGAAGATTCACCAGTGTTCCAAGGGTTCTCCTTTTGGAGAGAATGGCTCTCCTTGTATTTAGGCAAAGTCCCAGAGCCTTAGAAATGACTATGTAACCCTTTCAGACTGATATATTTCAACAACTACTTTCCTCATTGTGGGAAATAAATATAGTCAAAAAACACAAGCCCATTGTATTGGGAAAGATATGTAGTTAGAGAGCACAGGCCCAGTGTATATGGGAAAGGAATGTATTAATGAGCACCAGCTGTCTCCTCCCTGACGTATCATCCGGCTAGCAAAGGAGGAAGGATGCAGGTGGACCAAGGTCGACCTTAGCCATAAGATTAACAACTGGAAGCAGGGAAGCGCTTCATACTAAAATAGGTGCGATTAGAACAAACACGTAATACACACATAATTTCTGCCCTGCTAATTAAGCTGTATACAAGCATATCTGTGGAACTAAGGGAAGCTTCTGCCTTTTCTGGAAAATGTGTTGTCAGAATATGTGATTTGTGATAGAAGGGGGAGGGAGATTCAAGTGGGAGACGAGGACTATCATTTTTAAAAAAAATAAGGAAGGAAGGGGCTGATAAATAATGGTGTCAAAAACAGGACGTAATTAACAAAAAATTAAGTGGGAAGTACTAAATTTAAGCTCCACAACAGGAGGAGTCAGAAAAATGGATAAAAGAAGCAGTTGGCCCCAGGGGATTTGAGAGTGTGTTTTGGGAAGAGTGATCGGATGTATTGTCTTTACTTATGAGTGACTGTTAGTTGTACTGAACTGTGCAGATCAGCCCGGGTTCTTGTATGTAATCTTTGATTCACTAACAATAAACCCAGTTGCATCAGACTCTGAGAAGTGTGCATCTTTTGAAGAAGCATACAACAGTGTGGAGGAGAGCGACCTCGGCATTCCTGGCCCAGGCCGGGGCCCGTTTTTCCTGCCCACATCATCTCTTTGGAATTTCCTTTGATTGTGGCATAGTGTGCTTGTAGAAACTTTGTGGTGACTGCCTCACTCTGATGGTAAGGTTCAGTATGAGTTTAGATTCAACAGGGCTGGCTGCAATCAAGCCTGGCTGTGTTCAATCAGCTGAATCGGATTCTCAATTAAATTTGGTTAATTGGTTGATTGAATAACTAAGGGAGCAATTCTTTTTCACATGGGTGATATGGGTGTTTGAAACTTTATTAAATAAATGAAATCATTTTTTAAAATGATTTTGTTGTGTTTACTCAGTTTCCGTTTGTCTAATATTATGTTTTGACTAAAGATCTGAAACCATGCAGTTTGACAAATATGTAGCTAGTAACAGAAAAAGTGCTATACAAATAAAATTGATTTTATTTTGATTTAACGTGTATCCAATACCCTGTGATCTTCATTGTAACATATAATAGAGTTTATTTATTTATTGACTTATTTAAGTTTGTCCTTATGTGACAATACATTCCAATTTTCCCATGCAAAGATTAAACAGGCGCTGTTAAGTATTGGGCTTGTTGTAGATATTATTTGGATTGTTCTGCTATTTACACGGCTATAACAAATAAGAGCTGTGGACAACGCGCTTTCACATTCTCATTCGGTACTTCCCATTAAGGTGTGTTCATAAATCCAAAGTCCACTATGAAGGTGAGCAATGGCAGACAAGCACTTCAGAATCACAACGGCGTTATTTATCTTCGCGAACTTCAAATTTGGTGAGAACTGTTTTCCTAAATCGTTTCGGTATTTATTCGTTCTGTGTGTTTTACGTCAGAACCTTTTTCAGAGGTAACACATTTAATTATCTTGTTCATATGCCAAATTAATCTATATAAAATAAAATAGGACATAGGCTGTAAACTACGAGCCGAATTGGCTGAACTCGCCTCTGTTCCACGCACTGCTCTTTTACAGTTAGAGCCGTTAGAATCCTGAGTGATTTCTGCCTGAGGAAGAGCCTATGACCGCGGACGTTGCGGAGAGTGTTGAGCGACCCTACCTATTATGAGTGGAAGCTTTGACCATGTCATCGAGTTTCTGACAATACCATGGAACTTTCTAGCTGTGAATTCGTTTTTGTTTGTTTGTTTTTTAGAACTTATATTCTGGCGTACGATCAACGAGTGAACATATTTACAGAGAACTGCATGTAAATATACATGTAGTCAAAATATAATATGGGGTAATGGGATATCCGGCAACAGAAACCGCTCCGTGAGTTCATGGTTTGTCAAGACAAAGCCATCGTAGGTAAACGGATTGAGACAGATTAGGCTACAGCGACATATAGGCATATGAGCGTAAAAGACTTAAATGAAACGTTTAAAAAATAAAAATTAAAAAAAAACAAATTTCACCTATAGAGTAATATATGTTAAATTTAAAATGATGGGTGTAGAGGAGGGATGTGCAAATACGATAGCTGCGTCTGTAGGCTGTCGGTATCCGCCAACTCAGGCTTCACATTCTAACGTTGTTCTGTAAAACATTAACATCACCAGTAAAATGGGGTGTGTCGTTTGCAAACATTAAGTTTAAATTGAATTTAAAGTTAATTTAACCCAGAGGTCACTACACTGCAGCCTTCTCAAGTATTTTAGAAGAGGAGAATGGAGGTAGGTCTGTAATTTGTTAGGATTTCAGGGTTTAATATCAGGCTTTTGCACCGGGGGCTTGATGACAGAAACTGTCAAGGAGTTGGGTACAAAACCAGAGGTTAACAAGGCCAGTTAACGAGGTTAAGCACAGGCACACCCCATACCAGTCAGAGTTCCTTTAGTAATTTGACTGGTAGTGGACTGTAGGGCAGCTCACAGAAGTCTGCCTCAGAGTAAAATATACCCTCAGAGTAAAATAGACTGTTTATTGTGCTGAGAGGGAGCCGGCTGGTGTGAGAGACAGTGCTGAAAACATCCTGTGTTATGTAAACCTTTGGTTCTCCATAATAAAGTCTAATCATGTTTTGTATTGTTGGAAAGCTGATGACATGCAGAAGAAGTTGGTGTCTTTGGTGCTGGGTGCTGACTAAATCTTGGTACCTATGGGTCAGCGCCCAGCCAGATACAAAGGCTGACCCAGTGTAGTATGCTTACAGAGAAAGTGTAAGCAGGATCATCGATGTCCTGTTCAGTCATGATTGAGTCTTCATTTGATGATTTGGTGTTTTTCTTTTATCTTTTGGGTATATAAGGAGAAACATGGAATGGTTCAGGGAGACTAATCAATATGGTCTCCTAGGCATCATATGCATATAGCCATCTCACTATACACACACTTTTGCACTATTGTATATTGCCACTATTGAACACACTGTACAATAAACTATGTTCATTTTGACCTGGCATTCCTCTTTGAATCTTACATCTGCACACCTAGTAGTTTTAAGGTTCTAACATACACACAGAACCCAGGACATCGGCACCCCGTAGTCACTTGCTTATTCACTAGTGTTGTAGCAGGATTTATGCAGGCTACACAAGCCAGAGGCACGTCCACGTCTACCATGATAGACAGCGATCAGTATGGAGCCACACTACTGGCGGAAAGCGGCCTCCTCAGTCTATGCATAACTGTTCGCACAGAGGAAATGTTAAAACATTATTTTGGAGTCAGATAATTGAGATATCATTAAATTACTCCTGTTCTAGTAGCACCAGGTGAGACTACACGCGTTCCTTCACCACTCAGATACTTCCGCTGCGTGTGGAAGGGGTTTCTTACAGGATCCAAAGGACAAATTAGGCTCCTCCCTGCCCTGCTGCTTCAGTGGAGAAGAGTGCAAGGGGAGATCTGTCAGTGATCCACTGGTTAAAGTGATGCCATTGATTTTATATACACTTGGACTTTTGTAGATTCATATCTTTGATGTGGCGCAACATTTAAAGACCAAACACGATATGATATGCAAGAGGAGAAAACTGGCACTAGTCCATTGAAAAAAATGTAGCAAAGTATGGGTAGCATTGCTTTGGAAAACCGCTTGCTTAGAATCACAGTGCAAAGTAAATCATAACACAAGGAGTTACCTGGAAACTGCAGCAGTTAAGCACCTGTGGGTGTGTGCAATACCTTTCAGCCAACTTCTTTGGACAGTGCAGAGGCTGGTTTTCTTCAGATTTTTTTGAGTGCTTAGTATTCATGTTTGTAAAATCAATATCTGATCACTGCAATTTAAAGGAGGCCCCCTGTCTCATTACATTTAGGTCACAAAAAAAAAAATAAAGCATTTCCCTGAGCAAAATAATGAACCATAAAATTCCATTATGAATGGGTTATATTTGCCAGGTGTCCTGGACTAGTGCCAGCAAAGGAACTTAACTGATCATTTCTCTCACTTCATTTAATGTATCTGTATACTTGCTCACCTGTTAGCTCAGATTAAAGTTAAAAAAAAAAAAAATTTGCTCATGATTTGTATTAATATACTTTCTTGCAGGTGATTTCACGCCTGAGATGATTGTCCAGTCTAATGGGAACTTCACACTACAGCCTAATGTTCAGGGTACTCTGGAGGAAATTTTGTGGAAGTGGAATCATCATAAGGTGGTTGAATTTTACCAGAAGGAGGTGGTTGAATACGGACAGTTTAAAGGACGGACGATCCTGGACCTCAGAACGGGAGCCCTGACCCTCACACGTCTCACAGAGGCTGACAGTGGGGAGTATGTTGGTCAGCTGCAGATCAAGGGAGAGCTGGTGTACCATCGTCAGACGGTGAAAGTGTTTGGTGAGTTTGCTTCTACCGAATGACCAAATCCCTGTTAATTGTGAGCTTTCATCAAAAAAATTTAGCTGTATGTTATAAACAATATATACATTGTCTACTGAAATACACTTTCAACCATTTTGTGGGCCAATAAAAAATGTTTTTGTCTGTCCAAGCAGGTAGAAGCACGGCATTTTACATTATTTCGAAGTGCTTCACAAGTCTGTCTGTAACCACACGGTTATAGGTGTGAATATTGCTAAATGACACTAAAGTTATACCTGTAGTTTCACAGAGTTCTCAACCATAAGTGTTTCAGTAAAAAAGCGCTTAATATCACTCCATCATGTGGGTCAGGTGTGTTAATCCATGAAAGACAATGCTAAAGTTAGCTGTGAGGTCACAAGCCTTTGTTCTCCATGTAGATGCTGTAGGTAAACCAGCAGTCACCTGCCAAGTGAACGGCCCCTCAGTAACCCTGCTGTGCTCTGGGGGCGACAGACCAAGCTCTCAGTACGGGTGGGAGGGGCCTGCCATAGACCCCCAGCCAGGGTCCCAGCTGAAGATAGAGGCAGCAGAGAGCTCTGATGCAGTCTACACCTGTGTGCTGCACAACCCTGTGGGTGAGAGCAGAACAGACTTTCCTGTAAAGAGCTGCTTCCCTGCTCTAGGTAAGGCCCACTCAGCTGATGTAGGGACTGAGCACAGGCCTGCCATCCTGGCTGCCACAGTCTACCCCTAATCCTCATTTCACAGGTTTGGGTAGCTGTTCCAGTTATGTAGTACACCCCTCATCCTCAGTTCACAGGTTTGGGTAGCTGTTCCAGCTGCTATGCAGGTCTGTGGTCTAAGGGTTTTAACTTAAGTTAAGCATACTGCGATTTTTCCCACTTGCTTAATTTACAATTTGTTCATGTTCTGCTGTTCTCCTGGGGTTACCAGCCTCTGTTTAATTTTCTGTGCTATCCTGTGAATTCCATGGGACTTCAACCCAAATTTCACCCTCTGGTCTACATCATAGAGTACTGGGTAAAGGCCCTGTTTACGGTACTGTCGGGGTCCTACTAGGGGTTACATGCTCAGTTGCACCATCTACCCCACAGTCTCTGACACATGACTGGGGCACATTGATTACTACTGACCCCAATCATCCCCAGCACTGTCAGCTGAGACAGCCGTTACTGAGCAACCAGTGAACTTCAAATTAACTGCCATTTCATTAACACAGGGAGCCAAATAAATCACCTTCTAAAGTCAGAAATATATACACACAGAAATATATTTATATACATCTTTCAATAGATCAAAATGGTGAGCTTTGTCTTTTATATTTTTCTAACATGTTCTGTTTTTCTTTATGTTTTTAGGAAGGACCTCTGTCATTATTTCGGTAGTCATTGTCCTCCTCCTTTTCATCATTGTGGGATTGCTTTTATTTTCCTACAAGAAATTCTACAAAAGTAAGAGTCTTTTAGAATAATACTTTAAATTATATTAATAAATGCATCCATATGCAGATCCTGCTGTTTCTGGAGCAGTTACTCAGGACTGGATTCAGTAGGGCTGCACTCCTGTTGTCTCCATAAAATGAGCACAAGCTCTCCAATACTGTGGGACTGAAAGCTCATACATTAGCGCTACTACACCCAGGACTAATAATAATAAAATCATATTTTACATTGTAGAAAGACAAAATGAAGAGGACATGGAAGCTCAATCTGTAGGTAAGCTGTAGAAATGATGGTGATGACTATGATCCTACTACTGTGAAGCACAATGAATATTGAATATTTCATAATTTTATATTGCAGAGAGACAAAATGAAATGGACACTGATGTTCACTCTGAGGGTAAGTTAAATTATGGTGATTGCTATGATTATAGTAATGTATAATATTTCATATTTTTATATTGTGCAAAAGACTGAGAGAGAGAGACTCTGAAGCTGCAGTAAAGGGTGACCTGTAGAACAGTGTTATTCACTCTGGCCTTAGCGCTGCAGGTGATGACATCACTGCTTCTGATACACTATATGACCAAAAGTATCTGGACACCCTTTTGTCTGGGGCTGCTTTTCATTATTGGGCCAGGCCCCTTAGTTCCAGTGAAGGCAAATCTTAATGCGACTGCATACAGTGACATTCTAGACGATTCTGTGCTTCCCCAATAGTTTGGGGAAGACCCTTTCTTGTTTCAGCTGGACAATTCCCCCAGGCACACAGCGAGGTCCATAAAGAACTGGTTTTGTCAAGAATGTTGTGGAAGAACTGAATGGCCAGCACAGAGCCCTGACCTCAACCCCATCCAACATCTTTGGGATCGCTTGGAAAGCCAACTGTGAGCCAGGCCTAATCGCCCAATCAGTGCCAAACCTCACTAATGATTTTCCGGCTGAATGGAAGCAAATTTCTGGTGCAATGCTCCAACATATAGTGTAAAGCCTTCCCAGAAGAATTTGTTGTTGTTATAGCAGCAAAGGGTGGACCAGCTCCATATTAATGCCCGTAATTGGATGAGATGTTGGATGTAAGGTGTCCATAAACTTTTGAGCCATGTAGTTTACTTTGTCTGAATTTAATATGGATAAATATATAAATACTAGCTTATGCCTATACAATACTCAATAACAAAATGTATTAAAATCAGATGTATTCTTTTCTGTAATCTTCAGAAGTAGGCATGCTGCTGGTAAAACTAGATAATGAACTAAATGTGTGAAACATTTCTTTTGAAACAGAAAGACAACAGCTATTACCAGCAGACCCTGAAAACATTGAGGAAACTCCAGGTATGGCAGAATTAACTCTGTGCTGAACAGAAACGTGTCTCATAATGAAACAGCAGTACTGAAATGCCTCTGTTTCAGGGTTGGGATCAATTACCCTGCAGTTCAGTCAGTTCAGGAAAGGAAATAAATTGCAAAATACCCATAAAACATTGTGGACATTTTTCAAGCCGTGAATTAAATTTGAAATTTCTTGAGTCGGCTTGACCCTTAACTGTTGACTGTTAAGTATTTTAGATGATTAATCAGATAATGTATCATATAAACCTTTTGTAAATGTCCAACAAGTGACTAACTATACATTTTCTATCCCCATTCACAAAAGTCAACACTTGTCCTTAACTTTGGGTCAGAATTTAAGTATAAAGTGCTAAACTTTTACTTTGAATTAAATTGTGAAGGCGAAGACCAAATATAACTGCATTACATGCATTATTGTGTGAACAGTGAGGAAACATGGGGATTGAATCCTGGCCTTGATATAAAGCAGGATCAGATATTCACCTTTGACACTCCTTGCATTTGTACTGTACTCAGCACACACAACCTTATTTCCTCTGTTTCTGCAGTAAAAGTTTGGGATAGAGTAAAGCTTATTGAAAGCGGGATGAGCCCAGTTAAGACCCATGATGAGCATCAGAAGGCAGCACTGACTGAGCAGCACAAAGGGACTGATGGGAGTGCTGGAATTTCACAGGAGGAGAGTCAGACAGGTAAGTACAGAGAAGCAACAGGTAACCTGCCAATCAGTCACCTGCTTTACATCAGGTTTAATATTTTATTTTATTTCTGCACAGAATCACTGAATCAGGGTGAAGATTCTGAAGAGAGAGGAGTGAAGACTCAGGGGGGGATCTCTAAACACCCCTCCTCTGGCACTGTCCCGTTCAGCGATCCTGAGTTTCCACCTGCTGCTCCACCCAAAACAGCACCAGCTCCAGTACAGCGTCGGGACCAGGAAGAGGAAACCGAAAGAGCAGCAGCAGCAGAATCTACTGATGAGACTGGAGCCAATCAGACAGCAGGAGCCCAGAGGCAGAGAGAGAAGAGGGGGGGGCAGGATGGAGGTAGTGATGGGGGTGGAGCTCAGTCCAGTGGGGCAGGAGAGGGAGGAGCTGAGAACCCAACAGCAGATCCAGCCCAGGAGCTCCTCAGCAGATCAGAGGAAGAGGAGGATAGACAGAGATGGGGTCCAGACACTGATGGGGGGGCAGCCCACAAAACACCTGATGCGAGTGCAGGAATTTCACAGGAGGGTCAGACAAGTAAATACAGAGAAGCAGCAGGTAACATTCTCAGTGAGAGACTCAGGCAGCTGCTCCTGCTCATTCTCTTGTGTGCAGGTGCACTTGCTGCTCAGATACATTTACAGGTAGATTTATTTAGGTAGATCTATTTCATTTCTCCATAGAAAGATTAATTCAGGGTGAATATTTTGAATTCATTAAACTGTATTGGTTAAGATAAAAAAATATCCCTTGCATTATTCTGTGTGAGCAGTAAGAACAAATGGGGATTGAATCCTGGCCTTGAAATGAAGCAGGATCAGGTATTCACCTGCGAGCCTCCTTGCATTTGTACTGTACTCAGCACACAGTGATATTTCCTCTGTTTCTGCAGGAAGTGCTGTGGATGATGCAGCGGAGTATGGAGACTGGCTGAGCTCAGGTAAGACCTGTGATGAGCATCAGAACACACATCTGACTGAGAGTAGACTCAGCTGTTCCTGGTGATTCTGTTATATGCAGGTGCAGTTGTTGCTCAGTCGCTGTGTGTGTGTGTGTGTGTATGTGCGTGTGTGTGTGACAGAGAGAGAGAATGAGGGAGCAGGAGAAGTTGTAACTAGTTGTAACTAGGCAGCTGTTTCATAGGTGACTTAGGCGCATTAACTGTCTTAACTACTGCTTGTACTTTTTCCATGGACTGCGTTGTTGCCATTCTCGTTGTGTTAGTGTTAATCAGTTTAACCTTCGGGGTCCAAGTTGAACTATGCGGTTGTTCCCTGCACTAGGACCGGTACTTCTCTCTAGGGTTTTCGTCGTACTTGTTCCTGGTTACAGTTATACACTTTGTTGTACGTCGCTCTGGATAAGAGCATCTGCCAAATGCCTGTAATGTAATGTAATGAGAACCTGGTGAGAATAAGGGAACAGTAAACTGAGTACAGAATGTATTTGAGCTGGGATAGACTACAGCAATAAATAAAGTGCACTTTCAGAAAGAAGCGTACTAAAAGGAGTCTACAAATCTACAAACGTGTCACTGGGGTGGTACCCTATAGGTACAGAAAATGTATGTTATTTCCTCTGTTTCTGCAGCAAAGCAGGTTGCAGGCTGGCTTATCCCATTTAAGACCCATGATGAGCATCAGAAGACAGCACTGACTGAGCAGCACAAAGGGACTGATGGGAGTGCTGGAATTTCACAGGAGGAGAGTCAGACAGGTAAGTACAGAGAAGCAGCAGGTAACCTGCCAATCAGTCACCTGCTTTACACCATATTTAATATTTCATTTCATTTCCCCACAGAATCACAAAATCAGGGTGAAGATTCTGAAGAGAGAGGAGTGGAGACTGAGGGGGGGAACTCTAAACACCCCTCCTCTGGCACTGTCCCGTCCAGTGTTCCTGAGTCTCCACCTGCTGCTCCACCCAAAACATAAAATGAAGAGGAGACCTTCCACAGTCCCCCATCCAGCCCCTCTCCTCTCCACCTCCCTAATTCTCCCCCCCATCCAGCACCAGCTCCAGTACAGAGTCAGGACCAGGAAGCGGAAACAGGAAGAGCAGCAGTAGCAGAATCTACTGATGAGACTGCAGCCAATCAGAGAGCTGGAGCCCAGACGCAGAGAGAGAAGAGGGGTGGGCAGGATGGAGATAGTGATGGGGGCGGAGCTCAGCCCAGTGGGGCAGGAGGGGGAGGAGCTGAGAACCCAACAGCAGATCCAGCCCAGGAGCTCCCCAGCAGCCCAGAGGAAGAGGAGGATATTTTGAAACAGGGTACAGACACTGATGGGGGGGCAGCCCAGTGTAGTGAGGCAGGAGGGGGAGGGGACGATAGTGTCCCAAAACCAGATTCAGATCAGGATATAGACCCCAGATCAGCAGAGGAAAATCTCAGTGTCCCGCCCACTGAGCCATTAAGCACAGCTGATCCAGCCCAGGGACTCCCAGACACCACGGCCCGTTCCCCCCCTCACACTGGGGCGAGTGAGGAGTCCTGCTGTGCAGCGGAAAGCCCAACATCAGGCCCAAATCTGGAGCCCAACAGCACCTCTGAGGCAGAGGAAGAGAAGAAGAGAGGAAGAGAGGAGAGGAAGGATTCACAGGACAGAGGGGTGAAGTCCCCCCCAGAAAAGCCCCCTAAACCCCTACAGCCCCTAAAACACACTTAAACCCTTGAGCAGGACTGTCCCAGAGCACACAGGAGGGAGAGACGCAGGAGAGCGGGTAATTGTAATTCCTGCAATATTTGGTGTCTAATTTCCGTGTAAATAGTAGATAAACTCCTGATGAAAGTCTGTTATCTAATCTAGCTAACTGGTGCTATACTTTTTTTGGCTAGCAGCGGCAGCTATAATTTTTCACTTTTTTATCAGGGGAGCCAGTTGTATTGCTGCCACACGCCACTACTGTGTTCTGTTCTGTATTTAATTCCTTTTGGCCAGCTATGGTGGTGTTCCTGTGCTAATCCTTCTCATTTCTCTTTCATGATCTGTAGATTATAGTGTGTGATGTGCACCAGTGTGGTCCATGTCAATTTTATATACTGAAGCCCACAATTATGAAGAAATGAATCTATGTATTAGCAGAACCAGTTGAGAATAAATCGTTTGTTATTGTGGTATTGTATTTTCTATTAAATTGAGGGCTTTTTGAATCATTATGGGTCTTATATCATTGAATTATTTTATTTTTAATTCATTCTATAATATTCCATGCCTTGTTTTGTATTGTTATCTATTTGAAATGTATTTTGTTATTCTCATGTACAGTGGGTATACTTCCTGCCTTTTGACCACATAAAACCCAAAGACCCTCCGCCCTGTCTTGCTCTGTACATCCCAGCTGCAGAACACAGCGCTGTCTAACTTCAGTAGGCCCTGCACACAGGCCAGATTAGTGCTGTGATGAGCACCTTCACTCATCGATGTCGTCTCACTGGGGGGATTTCCATCACAGTAACATCTACTCTACGTTAGCCAAAGCCGTGTGCTGCATGTAGACTGTACGTTTGAACATCCAGTCCTGAAAGGAAGTGTTTTACTGCGCAGGAGTTATTTTGACCATTTTTTCGTTTTATTGTGTAATTTGTGGACGGGGAGCCATCCTTCTTGGCTCAGGGTGCTGAGGGAGAGGTGTACTCCTCTGCAGCTTTTGGGAGAGGGAGGTTCTTTAGGGAAGTCTTCCACACTCCTCAGGTGGGCCAGGTGTCTCCAAGGTATTGTTCCACCCACCCTCAGGTTCCTCCTGTTGCTGCACAGACCCCCTCAGAACGCCAGATCTCAGTGTGACGTAGATCTCAGTGACCTCATAACCCAGTCGGCCAATCAGATGGCTGAATCTTTAGCAGCACAGTTGCATAGTGATATGCGTAAACAGCGATAGCGACTTGACTTAACACAGCAGCTGCTGCGCCTGCCCCTCAGCATGCAGAAATATAAAATGGCCCTCACACAGCTCCACACCACAGCCCCCTCACGCAGCTCCACACCACAGCCCCCTCACGCAGCTCCACACCACAGCCCCCTCACGCAGCTCCACACCACAGCCCCCTCACGCAGCTCCACGCCATAGCCCCCTCATGCAGCTCCACGCCACAGCCCCCTCACGCAGCCCCCCCAACACTCCCATCTAGTGGTGACATACTGTAATTGCTATTCAGATTTTAATTGAAGACCAAACATGGGCGCTGCCGTCATAACATTACAGGCCTAAACAACAACCTAAATGTGCCTGGAAATATGCGTGTGTGTGCGTGCGTACGTGCGTGTATGTTTGTGTGTGCGCGTCTGCGTGTGTTTGTGTGTCTGCGTACGTGTGGGTGCGTATGTGTGTGTTAGTGTTTATAGTTCTTGGATGAGGTACAGTGGGTGGCTTGGGTGTTCAAGTGAAGCATTGTTATTGGAGGTCTGTGAACATTTTGGAGCATGCCCACCATAAGAAATAGCATATTTCATTTTTCTCACATAAAAGTACAGCGACCTCATTATCTTTATTAATGCATATTTTTCACACAGAATGGTTTCAGATATTAAGCCAAATTATAGTATTAGACATAGGGAACTTGAGTAAACACAAAACACATTTAAATGATTTCATTTATTTAATGAAAAAAGTTACCGAACACCCCTATCATCCATGTGAAAAAGTAATTGCCACTTTAAACTTAAATAGTAGCACCACAATTAGCAGCAATAACTAAAACCACTTCCTATAATGTGGTGTCAGTCTTTTAAATTTCTGTGGAGGAATTTTAGCTCACTCTTCCTTGCAGAACATGCAAAGATTAAACAGGCGCTGTTAAGTATTGGGCTTGTTGTGGGTATTATTTGGATTCTTCTGCTATTTGCACGGCTATAACAAACAAGGGTTGTGGACAAAAGCGCACTGCTTTCACTTTCGGTCCTGCCCACTAAGGTGTGTTCATAAATCTAAAGTCCACTATGAAGGTGAGCAATGGCAGACAAGCACTTCATAATCACAACGGCGTTATTTATCTTCGCGAACTTCAAATTTGGTGAGAACTGTTTTCCTAAATCGTTTCGGTAATTATCCGTTGTGTGTGTTTTACGTCAGAACCTTTTTCAGAGGTAACACATTTAACTATCTAGTTCATATGCCAAATTAATCTATATAAACTAAAATAACGACATAGGCTCTAAACTACGAGCAGAATTCGCTGAACTCGGCTCTGTGCCACTGCACTGCTCTTACGGTAAAAGCGGTTATAATCCTGAGTGATTTCTGCCTGAGGATGAGCCTATGACCGCGGACGCTGCGGACAGTGTTGAGCGACCCTACCTGTTATGAGTGGAAGCTTTGACCATGTCACCGAGTTCCTTACAGTAGCTACCATTGAACTTTCTAGCTGTGAATTCGCTTTTGTTTGTTTGTTTTTTTAGAAATTATATTCTGGCGTACGATCAACGAGTGAACATATTTACAGAGAACTGCATGTAAATATACATATTGCCAAAATATAATATGGGGTAATGGGATATCCGGCAACAGAAACCGCTCCGCGAGTTCATGGTTTGTCAAGACAAAGCCGTCGTAGGTAAACGGATTGAGACAGATTAGGCTGCAGCGACATGTAGGCATATGGGCGTAAAAGACTTAAATGAAACGTTTTTTAAAAAAAAGAAAAAAAGAAAGTAATTTCACCTATAGAGCAATGTATGTTAAATTTAGAATGATGGGTGTAGAGGAGGGATGTGCCGATAGGCTAGCTGCGTCTGTAGGCGGTCGGTATCCGCCAACTCAGGCTTCACATTCTAACGTTGTTCTGTAAAACATTAACATCACCGGTAAAATGGGGTGTGTCGTTTGCAAACATTAAGTTTAAATTGAATTTTAAAGTTAATTTAACCCAGAGGTCACTACACTACAGCCTTCTCAAGTATTTTAGAAGAGGAGAATGGAGATAGGTCTGTAGTTTTTTAGGATTTCAGGGTTCAAAATTAGGCTTTTGTACCAGGGGCTTGATGACAGAAGCTAAACTGTCAAGGAGTTGGGTACAAAACCAGAGGCTAACAAGGCCAGCTAACGAGGTTAAGCACAGGCACGCCCCATACCAGTCAGAGTTCCTTCAGTAATTTGGCTGGTAGTGGACTGTAGGGCAGCTCACAGAAGTCTGCCTCAGAGTAAAATAGACCCTCAGGGTGAAATAGACTGTTTACTGTGCTGAGAGGGAGTCGGCTGGTGTGAGAGACAGTGCTGAAAACATCCTACTGGATCAGCGTTATGTAAATCTTTGGTTCTCCATAATAAAGTCTAATCATGCTTTGTATTGTTGGAAAGCTGATGTCATGCAGAAGTAGTTGGTGTCTTTTGTGCTAGGTGCTGGGTGCCGACTAAATCTTGCTACCTATGGGTCAGCGCCCAGCCAGATGCAAAGGTGGACCTGGTGTGGTATGCTTACAGAGATAGTGTGAGCAGGATCATCGATGTCCTGTTCAGTCATGATTGTGTCTTTTTTTGATGACTTGGTGTTTTGATTTTATCTTTTGGGTATACAAGGGGAAACATGGAATGGTTCACAGAGACTAGTCAACATCATCTCCTTTGCATCATATGCATATAGCCATATCTCACTATACACACACTTTAGCACTATTGTGTATTGCCACTGTTGAACACACTGTACAATAAACTACATTCATTTTGACCTGGCATTCCTCTTTGAATCTTACATCTGCGCACCTAGTAGTTAAGGTCCTAACATACACATAGAACTCAGTACATTGGCACCCTGTAGTCACTTGCTGATACACTAGTGTTGTAGCAGGCTACACAAGCCAGAGGCACGTCCGCCAAGGTGATTTCGTGTCTGGGATGATTGTCCAGTCTAATGGGAATTTCACACTACAGTTTAATGTTCAGGGTCCCCTGGAGGAAATTTTGTGGAGGTGGAATAATCATAAGGTGGTTGAATTTGACCAGAAGGAGGTGGTTGAATACAGGCAGTTTAAAGGACGGACGATCCTGGACCTCAGAACGGGAGCCCTGACCCTCACACATCTCATAGAGGCTGACAGTGGGGAGTATGTTGGTGAGCTGCAGATCAAGGGAGAGCTGGTGCACCACTGTCAGACGGTGAAAGTGTTTGGTGAGTTTGCTTCTACAGAATGGCCCAACTTTTGGAACTTCCACCAGTATTGGGCGTACAGTGTAGCATAGCGGGTAAGGAACTGGGCTTGTAACCGAAAGGTAATGAGTTCAATTCCTGGGTAGGACACTGCCGATGTACCCTTGAGGAGGGTACTTAACCTGCATTGCTTCAGTATATCTCCAGTTGTATAAATGGATGCAGTGTAAATGCTACGTAAAAGGTTTGTATTTCGCTCTGGATAAGAGCGTCAGCTAAATGCCTGTAATGGAATGTGATGCGTACCTATGCTAAACATCTTTAACTGATCTCTTTCCTCTGGTTGTGAACCCAACCCAGTTAAAGTTACTGTCGTCAAGCTCCTGCTGAAAAAGTCTAATGTGGGTTTTCATCACAGAGATCTAGCCATATGCTATAAAAAAAATTATATGGTTGCAGCTGAAATACATCGTAAACCATTTCTAGGTCACTGAAAATCTCACCTTAACTGAGTCACTGAAATTCTCATCTGAACTGAGTCACTGAAAATCTGGAATGAAAAGCAGATGCAGTCTGTGAATCTGCTCTCTGTGAGTCACACAGGGTCATCTGACACACCTGTAACCTGCTCTCTGTGAGTCACACAGGTCATCTCACACACCTGTAACCTGCTCTCTGTGAGTCACACAGGTTCATCTCAGACACCTGTAACCTGATCTGTGTGAGTGACACAGGGTCATCTGACACACCTGTAACCTTTTTAACAAGTTGGTCTATCCCAGAAAAACAGCACACCTGCATGGGAGGTGTGTGCATGTGTGGTAGGGGACATTGGGCTGTGTTGAGGGCAGTTCAAATTAGAGCATTTAAATCCACCAATAAAGAATTTGATCCACGTTTAAATTTACACCATGTTAATTTGTAGCTATACCATGGACCTAAATAAACAAGCAGAAAAAAACACTTTTACAATATATGGACTGGTTTTCAAATCATATTCAATATTTTACAGAATAAAGAAAAGTATAGAGATGAATGACAGAATGCAAAGAAATAAACTTTAGCATTTTTGAACAATAGGCTAGTATTAACCGGCACGCTGAAACGGCAGACCGGAACATGTGCGTATTCCAACAAACAATAACTTATTAATTCATTCAATATCACAACGAATAAACAACCAAATGCTAAACAAAATGTGAATATTCAACAATTTAATTCAAGCTGTGTATACAGTATGTTTAACAGTGATAAAAATGCTCAGTCATTTACAAATCAGTCAGCCAACACACAATAGTAGGCTAAATGAAATGGCGTCTGCCGCCGTATCAGATTTACAACTTAAAACAACCAAATAAATTCTAACAGAATGGTGGCAAACCAACCTATCTACACAAAATCACAAGCTATGAAATACACATGTGCAGGAACTAAGTCGTGACAGTTGCACTTATAAATTCTGACGCGTTGATATAAAGAAATTAAATGCCGCAAAATAAATTAAACGTTACCAGCCTGAACACAAAAGTAGCGAATTTCGTTAATAACATAAAATGCATTTATCAATAACCGCAGCGGTAAATAACAAAAAGTATCCGGTTCGAGGAACAAGATAACTCGTACTTACCTTTAAAGACGCGATGCAAACAAGCAGGAGCAAGTATGTAACAACCCATTCTTACACAATGACCAAAAGAAGTTCCATTTTAAATTCTTACGCCTGGGCCACACCGCTGACCTCACGTGTGCGTGATGACTACCTCACTGAACTGCTGCGGCTCGCACGCATGTGCGTGTCTACATCGCCAGCGTTGCTGCTGCGGCGCTGCTACTGCCAGACCAATCTTTCTACATTGAGTTTGCCTTTGATAGTGGCCATCAATAATAGAATGTTTGATTTCATTTCTTTATAAATTTAATTTATATTTAGTTTAGACAGAAAAAGGTTAAGAAGCGTGTGCTCAATTGTAAAAAAAAATTAAATTAATATTAATAATAATAATAATAATAATAATAATAATAATAATAATAATAATAATAATAATAATAATAATAAATAAATAAATATACAGCAATCCCTCTTCACATTTTTTTCAGGTCTGTGACATTCAGATATAGTCTAGACATTGAAACTATAGTGAAAGGTATCAGTTATGTAATGTTGCTGGTATGATGTCAATATGACTATCAACAGATCTTTTCACTGTCTGTTTTTGCTGAGAACCGCGCGCCTCGCGTGAAAAATCGGCTCCACGCTGAAACTCTAGATGACGCGCCGCTGCAGCGAGGCTCGAGCCGCGCCTCAGACGCGCATCTCACGCTGGCTGTGTGGGCCGCTCTAACCTGTTAACATGGGCGCCGAAATGAAAAGCAAGAGGTTCCGCGACCGTCAGGCACACGCAAGGTAAGCTGTGAGGACCGGGCCGTACACATGCGCATGTAATATGCGACCTTGGCCTCGACGTTCGGTGCGATCCCAGAGGTACAATGACGATGAATTTGCATGTTTTAAGTACTTTCTCACAATCTGTAACCAGAATGATATGGGAGTGAATAGCATGTGAGACCCTACAGTCATACCCTAAGGTTTCAGTAAAAAAGAGCTTTATATCACTCCATCATGTGGGTCAGGTGTGTTAATCCATGAAAGACAATGCTAAAGTTAGCTGTGAGGTCACAAGCCTTTGTTCTCCATGTAGATGCTGTAGGTAAACCAGCAGTCACCTGCCAAGTGAATGGCCCCTCAGTAACCCTGCTGTGCTCTGGGGGCGACAGCCCAAGCACTCAGTACAGGTGGGAGGGGCCTGCCATAGAGCCCCAGCCAGGGTCCCAGCTGAAGATAGAGGCAGCAGAGAGCTCTGATGCAATCTACACCTGTGTGCTGCACAACCCTGTGGGTGAGAGCAGAAAAGACTTTGGTAAATGGTAAATGGAGTGCATTTATATAGCGCTTTTATCCAAAGCGCTTTACAATTGATGCCTCTCATTTGCCAGAGCAGTTAGGAGTTAGGTGTCTTGCTCAAGGACAGTTCGACATGCCCAGGGCGGGGTTTGAACCGGCAACCCTCCGACTGCCAGACAATCGGTCTTACCTCCTGAACTATGTCGCCCCTGCCCCTTTCCTGTAAAGAGCTGCTTCCCTGCTCCAGGTAAGGCCCACTCAGCTGATGTAGGGACTGAGCACAGGCCTGCTATCCTGGCTGTCACAGGCCACCCCTAATGCTCATTTCACAGGTTTGGGTAGCTGTTCCAGTTATGTAGTCCACTCCTAATCCTCATTTCACAGGTTTGGGTAGCAGTTAAGGCTGCTATGCAGGTCTGTAGTCTAAGGGTTTTAACCAGAGTTTTTAACTTGAGTTAAGCACACCAGTTTTTTTCCCACTTGCTTAATTTACAATTTGTTCATGTTCTGCTGTTCTCCTGGGGTTACCAGCCTCTGTTGAATTTTCTGTGCTATCCTGTGAATTCCATGGGACTTCAACCCAAATTTCACCCTCTGGTCTACATCATAGAGTACTGGGTAAAGGCCCTGTTTACGGTACTGTCGGGGTCCTACTAGGGGTTAAATGCTCAGTTGCCCCATCTACCCCACAGTCTCTGACACATGACTGAGGCACATTGATTACTACTGAACCCAATCATCCCCAGCACTGTCAGCTGAGACAGCTGTTGCTGAGCAACCAGTCAGCTTCAAATTAACTGCCATTTCATTAACACAGGGACCTAAATAAATCATCTTGTAAAGTCAGAAATATATACACACATAAATATATTTATATACATCTTTCAATAGTCAGATCAAAATGGTTGAGCTTTGTTTTTTATATTTTTCTAACATGCTCTGTTTTTCTTTGTTTCTAGGAAGCGCCTCTGTCCTGATTTCTGTAGTCCTTGTCCTTGTTCTGTAGTCCCTTTGTCCTGACTGAGCACCACAAATGGACTGATGGGAGTGCTGGAATTTCACAGGAGGAGAGTCAGACAGGTAAGTACAGAGAAGCAGCAGGTGACCTGCCAGTCAGTCACCTGCTTTACATCAAATTTAATATTTTATTTCATTTTTCCACAGAATAACTAAATTAGGGTGAAGATTCTGAAGAGAGAGGAGTGGAGACTCCTCCCCCCCCCCCCCCCCCCCATCTAGCACCAGCTCCAGTACAGAGTCACGACTGCAGACGCAGGAAAAGAAGCTCCTAAGACCAAGAAAATAAGAGATCATTTAAAGAACTGAAACTTTATTGTGCTGTGTGTGTGTACGTGTGTGTACATGTCTGTGTGAACTTATCTTGGCTAGTAGCAGCTATATTTTCAGTATTTTTGCTTTTCTGACTCCCCCACGGACTCCCCCACACACGAACCCGTCAGTACTTCATGCTGTAGACACACGGTCCCAGAGCAGGGTCCAACAGCACAGCTGTTCAGGCTTATTCAGCAGAGACACCGCGGCTACCGTAGCATTCCAAAAAATCTCCGTACACCAAGGCTCGGGTACGAAGGGGAAAAATAGAAAAAAGAAAAAGAAGACGCCCCAGCCCCTGGTGTGGTCTAGCTAAACTCCGTGGCCAGGTGTTTTGGAGGTCTAAGCTGTCATTGGCTGTTTGGAGGTCTGTGCTGCCATTGGCTGTTTGAGGTCTGCACTGTCATTGGCTGTTTGGAGGACACACCTTCATATCACTACCGCCCTTCCCATCGGGGTGGATTTCGATTGGTTCAGTAAAATATTCACCAAATTAGATCAGGTTGGATAGTCATATAGCTGTACAAGATAATCAGATATACTTCATTTCATGATCTTCGTTATGAATTTTAGAAGATAACCATACCAAACATGACTGCCTTAAATACAGGTTAAGGGGATTACTTGCTAGTATTATGCTGTGATGACTTGCAGTTGACTTTGAGTTTAAAAAAAATTTTTTTTGACCAATTGGGTAGCAGAACAGTATTTATTTATTAATTATGATTAATATGATTGTAATATTCCACACATTCATTCCATACACTCCTTTCACCCCCTCACACTCCCCAAAACCGTCGTTAAATTAAAGCACTTTATAATGTACTATATATAAATGCGTAACTCACATCCTCATGAGCACTCATGTAACTCCTCCATCCTATTCATGCCCCTAAAATCATACTGTAATATGTTACCACAATGCTTTCTTTAATTATGTTTTTTTTATGTACCTTCTGTCGTTGCTTCTCAGTTAATGTCTAAGTCCAAATGATATTATGTGTTGCTTTTTGTAATCCCAAATTGTTCAGTGCCTGTTTTTTTGTTTTGTTTCCTCCTTGTAAGAGCGTGTGTGTACATGGCCGTATGTTTCTCGCCATACCTATTCGTCAAGAAATACAAAACTGCATGACCGCCCCCATCCCGGATAGCATGCTAGTAGTAAATAACCGTTGGGGAAAACCGGGGTTCCAAACCCGCAAGTAAGCTTTCACTTTTACTTTCACTTCAGGCCCTCCGCCGGAGATGCGCCTGTATGAAGGCGAGCAATGGCAGACATGCGCTTCAGAATCACTACGCCGTTGTTTTTTATCCTCGCGAACTTCGCATTCGGTAAGAACTGTAACTCGATTCTCTTAATCATTCGTAGTATGGTTTCCAAGTGATAACCTTTTTTCACAGGTTACACGTTTAACTATCTTGCTAATATGCTAAATTAATATGCAGTAGGCTCAACTTAAATGGCTACGAAAGAAATACGTTTAACTCCGCTGTTCACCCGCGCTGCGCCTGGAGCGGTTAATAGAATCCTGTGTGATTTCTGCCTGAGGAAGAGCCCGTGACCGCGGTCGCTGAGGACAGTGTTGAGCGATCCTGCGTGTTTTGCATTTGATTGTTTCACTGACTTTCTACCCGTGAGTTATATTCTAGTGTACTCTACGAGTGGGCGCATTTTAGAGACATTTAGGCTATGTAAACGCCATACTAAATATATCCTACATTTTGTCCAAATTGAAATGTGGGATACTATGATATCAGGTATCAGAATCTGCAGCGCGAGTCAATGATTTATCAGGACAAAGACAATACACATAAGCGGCTTGAGACAGGTGTAAAAGTGAAAGTGAAAGACTTTAATGAGACTTTATATTTCAGCTACCGTAATATTTTACGTTTAGAATGTTAAATGTTGACAGAAGGGAAGCATTGAGATACTGTCTGTGTCTGTAGGTTTATCAGATTCCGTTCACGTAGGCTTGTAAAATTATTTGCATCTTAATTTAGTTTGTACTGCCATATTCTCGGTCAGTTATTGTAGTAAACGAGAACAGACGGATATCAGTGTGCCCCAACCCCCTGCATTAGCCTAAATAATTTGTCTTGGAGACTGGATTAATAGCCTACTGTCCGGTAATTAGAATATTATTATAACTACTTGGAGTAAAAACCAGGAACACAGCTTCTACACACAGGCTCGTCATCCATCCGGAGTTCGTCATCCATGACGCCCAGTGATAACAGCTGTCTTTAGTGCTGACGTCAAAACAACAAATGCAAACTTCAGATGCTGAAAACGTTTTCAAAAAGGTTTAAACTGGCCCACATGAATAATTGCGCTTCAAAAACGAAAGTGAACATAAAAGGAACGCCCTCAGAAGTAAGAGGCAATGCGAAGAGGAGAAGGCAGGGGACCAGAGATTGTCATTCTCCGTTTATAAACTCCAGTGGTCACTCGAGGTATTGCAGTTTAGTAAGTCCGGTGCCGAAATGCAGGTTTCCCCATTGAAGTCCATTCAAAACTAATACTGTTAAGCTCCAACATTTCTTCACATAGAACTAATTACTCTCCAGGAAACAAGTTCTTTTTGTAAGCCAAGGAGAAGATATGTGTCTCAACTCAATTAAACACCAATGGGAGATTTTGGACCAACGTGTTAGACGTTGCTCTCGCCCACCATCACCAAAACACCATATGAGGGCATATCTTTTGTAAGAATAGTGTTCTATCCCTCCAGTAAAGTTCCAGAGATGTGTAGAACCTATGCCAAGGCACACTGAAGCTGTCCTGATGGCTTCTTTTGGCCCAGCACCTTACTAAGACACTTTATGTTAACATTTTCTTTAGACAAACGAACCCAGGCTATGGTTTTTATATTTTAAAAAAATAAGTGAAAAATTCATTAATTCTAAAATACTTACGGTGCTTCACATCATGCACTCAATAAATCCAGTTAATCGTCCACATCAATGCCTCTGGCTTTCTTGCAGGTGATGTCACATCTGAGATCATTGTCCTGTCTAAAGGGAAATTCACACTACAGCCTAATGTTCAGGGTCCCCTGGAGGAAATTTTGTGGAAGTGGAATCATCATAAGGTGGTTGAATTTGACCAGAAGGAGGTGGTTGAATACAGGCAGTTTAAAGGACGGACGATCCTGGACCTCACAACGGGAGCCCTGACCCTCACACATCTCACAGAGGCTGACAGTGGGGAGTATGTTGCTGAGCTGCAGATCAAGGGAAATCTGGTGTACCATCATCAGATGGTGAAAGTCTTTGGTGAGTTTGCTTCTACTGAATGACCAAATCCCAGTTAATTGTGAGCTTTCATAAAAAAAATTTAGCTGTATGTTATAAAAAATATATACATTGTCTACTGAAATACACTTTCAAGCATTTTGTGGGGCAATAAAAAATGTTTTTGTCTGTCCAAGCAAGTAGAAGCATGGCATTTTTTCATTATTTCAAAGCGCTTCACAAGTCGGTCTGTAACCACACGGTTATGGGTGTGAATATCGCTAAATGGCACAAAAGTTATACCTGTAGTTTCACAGAGTTCTCAACCATAAGTGAGTCAGTAAAAAAGCGCTTTATATCACTCCATCATGTGGGTCAGATGTGTTAATCCATGAAAGACAACGCTAAAGTTAGCTGTGAGGTCACAAGCCTTTGTTCTCCATGTAGATGCTGTAGGTAAACCAGCAGTCACCTGCCAAGTGAACGGCTCCTCAGTAACCCTGCTGTGCTCTGGGGGCGACAGACCAAGCACTCAGTACAGGTGGGAGGGGCCTGCCATAGAGCCCCAGCCAGGGTCCCAGCTGAAGATAGAGGCAGCAGAGAGCTCTGATGCAGTCTACACCTGTGTGCTGCACAACCCTGTGGGTGAGAGCAGAACAGACTTTCCTGTAAAGAGCTGCTTCCCTGCTCCAGGTAAGGCCCACTCAGCTGATGTAGGGACTGAGCACAGGCCTGCCATCCTGGCTGCCACAGTCCACCCCTAATGCTCATTTCACAGGTTTGGATAGCTGTTCCAGTTATGTAGTCCAGGTCTAAACCTCATTTCACAGGTTTGGGTAGCTGTTCCAGTTGTTATGTAGTCCAGGTCTAAACCTCATTTCACAGGTTTGGGTAGCTGTTCCAGTTGTTATGTAGTCCACCCCTTATGTCTTGCCTGTGGGAAATTATTCTTTTCCCGCTCGCTTAATGAAAAGGTTCTTCATATTCTGCCGTTCTCCTGGGGTTACCAGCCCCTGCTGAATTTTCTTTGCTATCCTGTGAATTCCATGGGACTTCAACCCGAATTTCACCCTCTGGTCTACATCATAGAGTACTGGGTAAAGGCCCTGTTCATAGTATTGTCAGGGTCCTACTGGGGGTAAAATGCTCAGTTGCCCCATCTACCCCACAGTCTCTGACACATGACTGGGGCATATTGATTACCACTGACCCCAATCATCCCCAGCACTGTCAGCTGAGACAGCTGTTGCTGAGCGACCAGTCAACTTCAAATTAACTGGCATTTCATTAATACGGGGAGCTAAATAAACCATCTAACGTTAGAAAAAAATAGGCTCAACTAAAATGGCTACGAAAGAAATACGTTTAACTCCGCTGTTCACCCGCGCTGCGCCTGGAGCGGTTAATAGAATCCTGTGATTTCTGCCTGAGGAAGAGCCCGTGACCGCGGTCGCTGAGGACAGTGTTGAGCGATCCTACGTGTTTTGCATTTGATTGTTTCACTGAGTTTCTGACATTACTGTGGGACTTTCTACCCGTGAGTTATATTCTAGTGTACTCTACGAGTGGGCACATTTTAGAGACATTTAGGCCATGTAGACGCCATACTAAATATAGCCTACATTTTGTCCAAATTGAAATATGGGATACTATGATATCAGGTATCAGAATCTGCAGCGCGAGTCAATGATTTATCAGGACAAAGACAATACACATAAGCGGCTTGAGACAGGTGTAAAAGTGAAGTGAAAGACTTTAATGAGACTTTATATTTCAGCTGCCATTTTATGTTTAATAATGTTAAATGTTGACAGAAGAAAAGTATTGAGGTACTGTCTGTGTCTGTAGGTTTATCAGATTCCGGTCACGTAGGCTTGTAAAATTATTTGCATCTTAATTGAGTTTGTACTGTCATATTCTCGGTCAGTTATTGTAGTAAACGAGAACAGACGGATATCAGTGTGCCCAACCCCCTGCATTAGTCTAAATAATTTGTCTTGGAGACTGAATTAATAGCCTACTGTCCGGTAATTAGAATATTATTATAACTACTTGGAGTAAAAACCAGGAACACAGCTTCTACACACAGGCTCGTCATCCATCCGGAGTTCGTCATCCATGACGCCCAGTGATAACAGCTGTCTTTAGTGCTGACGTCAAAACAACAAATGCAAACTTCAGATGCTGAAAACGTTTTCAAAAAGGTTTAAACTGGCCCACATGAATAATTGCGCTTCAAAAACGAAAGTGAACATAAAAGGAACGCCCTCAGAAGTAAGAGGCAATGCGAAGAGGAGAAGGCAGGGGACCAGAGATTGTCATTCTCCGTTTATAAACTCCAGTGGTCACTCGAGGTATTGCAGTTTAGTAAGTCCGGTGCCGAAATGCAGGTTTCCCCATTGAAGTCCATTCAAAACTAATACTGTTAAGCTCCAACATTTCTTCACATAGAACTAATTACTCTCCAGGAAACAAGTTCTTTTTGTAAGCCAAGGAGAAGATATGTGTCTCAACTCAATTAAACACCAATGGGAGATTTTGGACCAACGTGTTAGACGTTGCTCTCGCCCACCATCACCAAAACACCATATGAGGGCATATCTTTTGTAAGAATAGTGTTCTATCCCTCCAGTAAAGTTCCAGAGATGTGTAGAACCTATGCCAAGGCACACTGAAGCTGTCCTGATGGCTTCTTTTGGCCCAGCACCTTACTAAGACACTTTATGTTAACATTTTCTTTAGACAAACGAACCCAGGCTATGGTTTTTATATTTTAAAAAAATAAGTGAAAAATTCATTAATTCTAAAATACTTACGGTGCTTCACATCATGCACTCAATAAATCCAGTTAATCGTCCACATCAATGCCTCTGGCTTTCTTGCAGGTGATGTCACATCTGAGATCATTGTCCTGTCTAAAGGGAAATTCACACTACAGCCTAATGTTCAGGGTCCCCTGGAGGAAATTTTGTGGAAGTGGAATCATCATAAGGTGGTTGAATTTGACCAGAAGGAGGTGGTTGAATACAGGCAGTTTAAAGGACGGACGATCCTGGACCTCACAACGGGAGCCCTGACCCTCACACATCTCACAGAGGCTGACAGTGGGGAGTATGTTGCTGAGCTGCAGATCAAGGGAAATCTGGTGTACCATCATCAGATGGTGAAAGTCTTTGGTGAGTTTGCTTCTACTGAATGACCAAATCCCAGTTAATTGTGAGCTTTCATAAAAAAAATTTAGCTGTATGTTATAAAAAATATATACATTGTCTACTGAAATACACTTTCAAGCATTTTGTGGGGCAATAAAAAATGTTTTTGTCTGTCCAAGCAAGTAGAAGCATGGCATTTTTTCATTATTTCAAAGCGCTTCACAAGTCGGTCTGTAACCACACGGTTATGGGTGTGAATATCGCTAAATTGCACAAAAGTTATACCTGTAGTTTCACAGAGTTCTCAACCATAAGTGAGTCAGTAAAAAAGCGCTTTATATCACTCCATCATGTGGGTCAGATGTGTTAATCCATGAAAGACAATGCTAAAGTTAGCTGTGAGGTCACAAGCCTTTGTTCTCCATGTAGATGCTGTAGGTAAACCAGCAGTCACCTGCCAAGTGAACGGCTCCTCAGTAACCCTGCTGTGCTCTGGGGGCGACAGACCAAGCACTCAGTACAGGTGGGAGGGGCCTGCCATAGAGCCCCAGCCAGGGTCCCAGCTGAAGATAGAGGCAGCAGAGAGCTCTGATGCAGTCTACACCTGTGTGCTGCACAACCCTGTGGGTGAGAGCAGAACAGACTTTCCTGTAAAGAGCTGCTTCCCTGCTCCAGGTAAGGCCCACTCAGCTGATGTAGGGACTGAGCACAGGCCTGCCATCCTGGCTGCCACAGTCCACCCCTAATGCTCATTTCACAGGTTTGGATAGCTGTTCCAGTTGTTATGTAGTCCACCCTAATCCTCAGTTCACAGGTTTGGATAGCTGTTCCAGTTATGTAGTCCAGGTCTAAACCTCATTTCACAGGTTTGGGTAGCTGTTCCAGTTGTTATGTAGTCCAGGTCTAAACCTCATTTCACAGGTTTGGGTAGCTGTTCCAGTTGTTATGTAGTCCACCCCTTATGTCTTGCCTGTGGGAAATGATTCTTTTCCCGCTCGCTTAATGAAAAGGTTCTTCATATTCTGCCGTTCTCCTGGGGTTACCAGCCCCTGCTGAATTTTCTTTGCTATCCTGTGAATTCCATGGGACTTCAACCCGAATTTCACCCTCTGGTCTACATCATAGAGTACTGGGTAAAGGCCCTGTTCATAGTACTGTCAGGGTCCTACTGGGGGTAAAATGCTCAGTTGCCCCATCTACCCCACAGTCTCTGACACATGACTGGGGCATATTGATTACCACTGACCCCAATCATCCCCAGCACTGTCAGCTGAGACAGCTGTTGCTGAGCGACCAGTCAACTTCAAATTAACTGGCATTTCATTAATACGGGGAGCTAAATAAACCATCTAACGTTAGAAAAAAATAGGCTCAACTAAAATGGCTACGAAAGAAATACGTTTAACTCCGCTGTTCACCCGCGCTGCGCCTGGAGCGGTTAATAGAATCCTGTGATTTCTGCCTGAGGAAGAGCCCGTGACCGCGGTCGCTGAGGACAGTGTTGAGCGATCCTACGTGTTTTGCATTTGATTGTTTCACTGAGTTTCTGACATTACTGTGGGACTTTCTACCCGTGAGTTATATTCTAGTGTACTCTACGAGTGGGCACATTTTAGAGACATTTAGGCCATGTAGACGCCATACTAAATATAGCCTACATTTTGTCCAAATTGAAATATGGGATACTATGATATCAGGTATCAGAATCTGCAGCGCGAGTCAATGATTTATCAGGACAAAGACAATACACATAAGCGGCTTGAGACAGGTGTAAAAGTGAAGTGAAAGACTTTAATGAGACTTTATATTTCAGCTGCCATTTTATGTTTAATAATGTTAAATGTTGACAGAAGAAAAGTATTGAGGTACTGTCTGTGTCTGTAGGTTTATCAGATTCCGGTCACGTAGGCTTGTAAAATTATTTGCATCTTAATTGAGTTTGTACTGTCATATTCTCGGTCAGTTATTGTAGTAAACGAGAACAGACGGATATCAGTGTGCCCAACCCCCTGCATTAGTCTAAATAATTTGTCTTGGAGACTGAATTAATAGCCTACTGGCCGGTAATTAGAATATTATTATAACTACTAAGAGTAAAAACCAGAAACACAGCTGCTACACACAGGCTCGTCATCCATCCAGAGTTCGTCATCCATGACACCCAGTGATAACAGCTGTCTTTAGTGCTGACGTCAAAACAACAAATGCAAACTTCAGAGGCTGAAAACGTTTTCAAAAAGGTTTAAACTGGCCCACATGAATAATCGCGCTTCAGAAACGAAAGCGAACATAAAAGGAACGCCCTCAGAAGTAAGAGGCGACGCGAAGAGAATGCAGGGTACCAGAGATAGTCATTCTTCGTTTATAAACTCCAGTGGTTACTCGAGGTATTGCAGTTTAGTAAGTCTGGTGCCGAAAACCAGGTTTCCCCATTGAAGCCCATTCAAAACTAATACTGTTAAGCTCCATAATTTCTTCACACGGAACTAATTACTCTCCAGGAAACGAGTTCTTTTTGTAAGGCAAGGAGAAGATATGTATCTCAACTCAATTAAACACCAATGGGAGATTTTGGACCAACGTGTTAGACCTTGCGCTCGCCCACCATCACCAAAACACCAAATGAGGGCATGTCTTTTGGAAGAATAGTGTTCTATCACTCCAGTAAAGTTCCAGAGATGTGTAGAATCTATGCCAAGGCACACTGAAGCTGTCCTGATGGCTTCTGTTGGCTCAGCACCTTACTAAGACACTTTATGTTAACATTTTCTTTAGACAAACGAACCCAGGCTATGGTTTTTATATTTTTAAAAAATAAGTGAAAAATTCATTAATTCTAAAATACTTACTGTGCTTCACATCATGCACTCAATAAATCCAGTTAATCATCCACATCAATGCCTCTGGCTTTTTTGCAGGTGATGTCACATCTGAGATCATTGTCCTGTCTAAAGGGAAATTCACACTACAGCCAAATGTTCAGAGTCCCCCAGAGGACATTTTGTGGAAGTGGAATCATCATAAGGTGGTTGAATTTGACCAGAAGGTGGTTGTTGACTACGGACAGTTTAAAGGACGGACGATCCTGGACCTCACAACGGGAGCCCTGACCCTCACACATCTCACAGAGGCTGACAGTGGGGAGTATGTTGGTCAGCTGCAGATCAAGGGAAATCTGGTGTACCATCATCAGACGGTGAAAGTGTTTGGTGAGTTTGCTTCTACTGAATGACCGAATCCCAGTTAATTGTGGGCTTTCATCAAAAAAATGTAGCTGTATGTTATAAAAAATATATACATTGTCTACTGAAATACACTTTCAACCATTTTGTGGAGCAATAAAAAATGTTTTGTCTGTCCAAGCAGGTAGAAGCATGGAATTTTTTCATTATTTGAAAGCGCTTCACAAGTCGGTCTGTAACCACACGCTTAGGGGCGTGAATATCGCTAAATGGCACAAAAGTTATACCTGTAGTTTCACAGAGTTCTCAACCATAAGTGTTTTAGTAAAAAAGCAGTTTATATTACTCGATCATGTGGGTCAGGTGTGTTAATCCATGAAAGACAATGCTAAAGTTAGCTGTGAGGTCACAAGCCTTTGTTCTCCATGTAGATGCTGTAGGTAGACCAGCAGTCACCTGCCAAGTGAACGGCCCCTCAGTAACCCTGCTGTGCTCTGGGGGCGACAGCCCAAGCACTCAGTACAGGTGGGAGGGGCCTGCCATAGAGCCCCAGCCAGGGTCCCAGCTGAAGATAGAGGCAGCAGAGAGCTCTGATGCAATCTACACCTGTGTGCTGCACAACCCTGTGGGTGAGAGCAGAACAGACTTTCCTGTAAAGAGCTGCTTCCCTGCTCCAGGTAAGGCCCACTCAGCTGATGTAGGGACTGAGCACAGGCCTGCCATCCTGGCTGCCACAGTCCACCCCTAATGCTCATTTCACAGGTTTGGGTAGCTGTTCCAGCTGTTATGTAGTCCATGTCTAAACCTTATTTCACAGGTTTGGGTAGCTGTTCCAGTTGTTATGTAGTCCATGTCTAAACCTTATTTCACCGGTTTGGGTAGCTGTTCCAGTTATGATGTAGTCCATGTCTAAACCTTATTTCACAGGTTTGGGTAGCTGTTCCAGTTGTTATGTAGTCCATGTCTAAACCTTATTTCACAGGTTTGGGTAGCTGTTCCAGTTGTTATGTAGTCCATGTCTAAACCTTATTTCACAGGTTTGGGTAGCTGTTCCAGTTGTTATGTAGTCCACCCCTTATGTCTTGCCTGTGGGAAATTATTCTTTTCCCGCTCACTTTATTAAAAAGTTCTTCATATTCTGCCGTTCTCCTGGGGTTACCAGCCCCTGCTGAATTTGGATCCTGTGAATTCCATGGGACTTCAACCCAAATTTCACCCTCTGGTCTACATCATAGAGTACTGGGTAAAGACCCTGTTTACGGTACTGTCAGGGTCCTACTGGGGGTTAAATGCTCAGTTGCCCCATCTACCCCACAGTCTCTGACACATGACTGGGACACATTGATTACTACTGACCCCAATCATCCCCAGCACTGACAGCTGTTGCTGAGCAACCAGTCAACTTCAAATTAACTCCTATTCCACTTCATCATTGTGGGATTCTACTACATGAAATGCTACAAAAGTAAGAGTCTTTTCAAATAACACATGAAATGCATCCATATGCAGATCCTGCTGTTTCTGGAGCAGTTACTCAGGACTGGATTCAGTAGGGCTGCACTCCTGTTGTCTCCATAAAATGAGCACAAGCTCTCCAATACTGTGGGACTGAAAGCTCATACATTAGCGCTACTACACCCAGGACTAATAATAATAATGTATTCAAATCAGATGTATTCCTATTCATAAACTTCAGAAGTAGGTGTGCTGCTGGTAAAACTAGAGAATAAACTAAATCTGTGAAACATTTCTTTTGAAACAGTAAAACAACAGTTATTACCAGCAGACACTGAAAACGTTGAGGAAACTCCAGGTAAGGCAGAATTAACTCTGCGCTGAACAGAAACGTCTCACATAATGAAACAGCAGTACTGAAATGCCTCTGTTTCAGGGTTAGGATCAATTACCCTGCAGTTCAGTCAGTTCAGGAAAGGAAATAAATTACAAAATACCCATAAAACATTGTGGACATTTTTCAAGCCATGAATTAAATTTGAAATTTCTTGAGTCGGCTTGACCCTTAACTGTTGACCGTTAAGTATTTTAGATGATTAACTAGATTATTTATCATATAAACCTTTTGTAAATGTCCAACAAGTGACTAACCATACAGTTTCTATCCCCATTCACGAAAGTCAACACTTATCCTTCATTTTGGGTCAGAATTTAAGTATAAAGTGCTAAACTTTTACTTTGAATTTGCCAAATTGTGAAGGTGAAGACCAAATTTAACTGCATTACATGCATTATTGTGAGTGAAGAGTGAGGAAACATGGAGATTGAATCCTGGCCTTAATATAAAGCAGGATCAGATATTCACGTGAGCCTCTTTGCATTTGTACTGTACTCAGCATACGCAACATTATTTCCTCTGTTTCTGCAGTAAAAGTTTGGGATAGAGTAAAGCTTATTGAAAGCGGGATGAGCCCAGTTAAGACCCATGATGAGGATCAGAAGACAGCACTGACTGAGCAGCACAAAGGGACAGATGGGAGTGCTGGAATTTCACAGGAGGAGAGTCAGACAGGTAAGTACAGAGAAGCAGCAGGTAACCTGCCAGTCAGTCACCTGCTTTACATCAGGTTTAATATTTTATTTCATTTCTCCACAGAATCACTAAATCAGGGTGAAGATTGATTCTGAAGAGAGAGGAGTGCAGACTGAGGGGGGGAACTCATGGAACTCATTATATCATTGAATTATTTTATTTTTATTCATTCTATAATATTCCATACCTTGTTTTGTATTGTTATCTATTTGAAATGTATTTTGTTATTCTCATGTACAGTGGGTATACACTGTATGGAGAGTCTATTCCATCTGACCAATAGGGGAGCCAGTTGTAACACAACCCTACCTGTATTTCATGCCTTTTGACCACATAAAGCCCAAAGACCCTCCACTCTGTCTTGCCATCCTCTGTACATCCCAGCTGCAGAACACAGCGCTGTCTAACTTCAGTAGGCCCTGCACACAGGCCAGATTAGTGCTGTGACGAGCACCTTCACTCATCGATGTTGTCTTACTGACCGGGATATTTCAGCAAGCAGTAATTTAAATCTCACTGTAATACGCGAGCCCTCGTCTCTCCTGCATAGTGAAAACAGCCCCATCATGCAGCTTTGAACCACAGCCAACTCATGCAGCTCCACACCACAGCCCCCTCACATAGCGCCACACCACATCCCCCTCACGCAGCTCCACACCACATCCCCCTCACGCAGCTCCACACCACAGCCCCCTCACACAGCGCCACACCACAGCCCCCTCATGCAGCTCCACACCACAGCCCCCTCACACAGCGCCACACCCACACCATAGTCGCCCGGTTCTAAGGAGCTGAATACCTTCTGAAAGCACTGGAGATATGATTGTTTCTCTGTATGATTGTTCCTCTGATACATGCTAGAGGCAGAACAGGGTTGCTGCATTCAGGATGATGCTCACATCTGGCTCATAGATCACAAACACATGGAGTCCAGTCAGAATCAGAGAGAATGAGACAGGGCTGCAGTTAAAATAGACAGGAAATAGGCTTTGATACAAGGGGCAAGGGGTATAAACCAAACACTGTTTGTGAATTGGTTCAAAAGGATGATTGATTTTGAGTCTATGTCCAAAATGGGGAGCAATACATAATGTAAACAGCAACTGATTTGTTCAATCCCACCAAAAATCAAACATGAAATAGCAAATACATGTTTCAACACAAACATTTTCAATGTTTTTATTCAGGTAAAGCAGATGTTTTTTTAATGTGTAGTTTTTGACTTTCACTGCACTGATAATTACTATGCACAGTCAAGAATGCTATATCGTGCAGTGGCAGTCTTCATGAGGAGGACCTTTCATTTTTTTGAAAATCAGACTGCGCATCTGTTAAGTGCCAATCTTTGCCCAACACTCCCATCTAGTGGTGAAATACTGGAATTGCTATTCGGATTTTAATTGAAGACCAAACATGGGCGCTGCAGTCATAACATTACAGGCCTAAACAACAACCTAAATGTGCCTGGAAATATAACCATGTGTGTGTGTGCGTGCATGTGTTAGTGTGTCTGCATGTTTGTGTGTGCGTCTGCGTGTGTGCATATGCGTGTGTGTGTGTCTGCGTGTGTGCGCACGTGTGTGCGCACGCGCATATGCGTGTGTGCGTGTGGGTGTGTGCGCGCGTGTGGGTGCATGTGTGTGTTGGTGTTTATAGTTCTTGGATGAGGTACAGTGGGTGGCTTGGGTGTTCGAGTGAAGTTCAAGTGAAGCACTGTTTTTGGAGGTCTGAACATTTTCGAGCATGCCCATCATAAGAAATAGCATATGTTATTTTTCCTACTTCAAAGTACAGCGACCTCATTTTCTTTATTAATGCGGATTTGTCACACACAATGGTTTCAGATCTTAAGACAAAATATAGTATTAGACAAAGGGAACTTGAGTAAACACAAAACACATTTAAATTATTTCATTTAATTAATGAAAAAAGTAACCAAACACCCATATCATCCATGTGAAAAAGTAATTGCCACTTTAAACTTAATAACTGGTCTCACCACAATTAGCAGCAATAACTAAAACCACTTCCTATAATTTGATATCAGTCTTTCAAATTTCTGTGGAGGAATTTTAGCTCACTCTTCCTTGCAGTTTTAATTGAGGACAAATTGTTAGGTTTTTGAGCATGAACTGCTCGTTTTAGGTCCTGCCACAGAATCTCTATTTGGTTCAAGTCAAAACTTTGACAAGGCCACTCCAAAAATGTAAATTTTCAGCCATGCAGATGTGGACTTGCTTTTATGTTGTGTATCATTGTGTTTTGCTCCATAACCCAATTATGCTTCAGCTCACAAACAGATGACGGGTCATTCTCCTTAAGTATTTTCTGGTATAGAGTAAAATTCATGTTTCTTAAATAATGGCAAGTCGTCCAGGTCCCAAGGCTGCAAATTATCCACGCACCATCACACTACCACCATCATGTTTGGCTGTTGGTACGATGATCTGACTGTGAAATGCTGTATTTCCTTTAGGCCACACATAATGGGACCCTTGTCGTCAAAAAGGTTCCACCTTTGACTGATCTGCCCATAAAACATTATCCCAAAAGGCTTGGAGATTATCCAGGTGCATTTTTTGCAAATGTAAGACCAACAATGATGTTTCCCTTGGATAGCAGTGGCTTCTACCTTGATCCTCTCCCATGAATCCCATTTTTGCCCAGTCTCTGTCTTACTGTGAAGTCATGAACACTGACCTTAGCTGAGGCTAGAGAGGCCTGTAGTTCTTTGGATGTTCTTCTGGGATCTTTTGGGACTTCCTTAATGAGTTGTCACTGCACCCTTGGATAAATTTTGGCCAGCTGACCACTCCTGGGAAGATTCACCAGTGTTCCAAGGGTTCTCCATTTGGAGATATGGCTCTCCTTGTATTTAGGCGAAGTCCCAGAGCCTTAGCCATGGCTTTGTAACCCTTTTCAGACTGATATTTCAAAAACTTTTTGGCTGGAGCGGGCCGCAACAGCGGGACCAGCCCTACAAACGCGGATGTCTGTGACTGACTGAGTGACTGAGTGATGAAGTTACACCATTGGTCGGCCGAGTTATGAAGTTACACCATTGGTCTGCCGAATCATGTGTGTTAGGTCCAGCCATATACTAGGTTTCCTAGTCTTGTTTTTCATCTCTTTGGAATTTCCTTTGATTGTGGCATAGTGTGCTTGTAGAAACTTTGTGGTGACTACTTCACTCTGATGGTAAGGTTCAATGTGAGTTTAGATTCAACAGGGTTGGCTGCAATCAAGCCTGGCTGCGTTCAATCAGCTGAATCTGATTCTCAATTAAATTTGGTTAGTTGGTTGATTGAATAACTAAGGGAGCAATTCGTTTTACACATGGGTGATATGGGTGTTTGAAACAGTTTTCATTAAATAAATGAAATCAATTTTTTTCTGATTTTTTGTTTACTCAGATTCCGTTTGTCTAATATTACGTTTTGCCTAAAGATCTGAAACCATGCAGTTTGACAAATATGTAATAGAAATAGCCTTACAAATAAAATTGATTTTATTTTGATTTAACATGTATCGAATACCCTGTGATCTTCACTGTAACATATAATTGAGTTTATTTATTTATTTATTGACTCATTTAAGTTTGCCCTTGTGACAATACATTCCAATTTTCCCATGAAAAGATTAATCAGGCGCTGTTAAGTATTGGGCTTGTTGTGGATATTATTTGGATTCTTCTGCTATTTGCACGGCTATAACAAACAAGGGTTGTGGACAAAAGCGCATTGCTTTCACTTTCAGTCCTGCCCACTAAGGTGTGTTCATAAATCTAAAGTCCACTATGAAGGTGAGCAATGGCAGGCAAGCACTTCAGAATCACAACGGCGTTATTTATCTTCGCGAACAAATTTGGTGAGAACTGTTTTCCTAAATCGTTTTGGTAATTATCCGTTCTGTGTGTTCTACGTCAGAACCTTTTTCAGAGGTAACACATTTAACTATCTAGTTCATATGCCAAATTAACCTATATAAACTAAAATAGCGACATATGCTGTAAACTACGAGCCAAATTCTCTGAACTCCGCTCTGTTCCACGCACTGCTCTTTTACAGTTAGAGCCGTTAGAATCCTGAGTGATTTCTGCCTGAGGAAGAACCTCTGACCGCGGACGCTGCGGACAGTGTTGAGCGACCCTACCTGTTATGAGTGAAGCTTTGACCTTGTTATAGAGTTTTGGATAGTACCATGGAACTTTCTAGCTGTGAATAGGTTTATTTTATTTTTTTATTTTATATTAGGCCTATATTCTGGCGAACGCTCAACGAGTGAACACATTTACAGAGACACGGACTGCATGTAAACGACACAGTAAACATACATGTTGCCTCATACATGATATCCGGAAACAGAAACCGCTCCGCAAGTTAATGATTTGTCAGGACAAATTGCCATCATAAGTAAGCAGATTGAGACCGATTAGGCTACAGCAACATGGGCGTAAAACACTTAAACGAGACGTTTTTATTTTATTTCACCTAGTGTAATATAGGCCCTATGCTAAATTTAGAATGGTGGGTGTAGACAGGAGGGATGAGCAGATGCTAGCTGCGTCTGTAGGCTGTCGGTATCCGTCAACTCAGGCTTCACATTCTAACGTTGTTCTGTAAAACATTAGTAATGGGTAGATCATGTGTAAAATGGGGTGTGTCGTTTGCAAACATCAAGTTTAAATTGGATTTTAAAGTGAATTTAACCCAGAGGTCACTACACCGTACGAAACAATATTACAAAATACAAATATAGTTTAAAAACAAGCATGTAAAACCACAGGATTAAAACACAGAAAAAAATATGTTTTATAAAAATGCAAGAGGAAGAGGAGAGTTTTATGCCTGGTTTTTAAAGTGCAGACTGACTCTGTTTCCCTGCCATGGTCGGGCTGACAGTTCCTCAGCAGAGGGGCTCTATATGAAAAAGCATTGCCATGTACTGTTTGTTCTTTTAATTTTTGGGACAAGATGTCCTGAATCTTGGGAAGGGAGAATTTGTGTGGGAACATAGTGTGAGCAGGTTGGAAAGGTGTGAGGGGGCTGGACCACAAAGTGATTTGTAAGTCAGCGGCAGTATGTTGTATGTATGTTGTTCAATAAAAAGTGATAAATAAATGAAAAGGGTAGAATGTAGAACAACAAAGGCCTAAGGACAGAGCCCTGTGGGACCCCACATTTGACGCTACAGTGGTCTGAGGATTTATCATTAACATGAACAAACTGAAATCTGTCTGTCAGGTATGATCTCAATAATTGGAGCGCTTGCCCACAAATTCCTACACACTTCTTATGTGTGTGCAAAAGAATGTCACGGTCTGCAGCAGAGCAGCCCAGTCCTGTTCCTGGAGATCCGTCCTTCCATCCTATAGGTTTTCATTTTAATTTATGACTCTGTGACCGAAGTATGCTCCTGCTTTTAACCTCTTCTCTACTTTTAATTATTGTTACACCTCTGTCTCATTCCACATTTGATGTTTGTGGATTTTGTTAGGTATAAGTCTTGTTGGGTAACTTTGTGTTTCATGTCAGATCCCCCTTGCAGAAGAGATTTCAATCTCAATGGGGTTTTCCTGGTTAAATAATGGTTAAATAAATAAAATAAAAATTTAACCTTAATTCGGCACACTTGATTCTACTAATTAGCAACTGAACGACATCTCTAATTCTTATGATGTGGCTTGTTAGGGTTGGAATTAAAAAATACTGGAAGGTAGACCTTCAGGATCAGGATTGGGCAGCCCTGTTCTACACTATCAAATGCTGTGCTGAGATTAATTAAGACGAGTATAGGAGTTGATTTCTGATCTGAGGCTAAAAGGAGGTCATTAGATCTGGTCTCTGTGCTGCAATGGGGTTATGAACATGAAGGCTTTCATCAATATTATTCATCTTCAGCAAAGCGCTGAGCTGTTTGGCTGCAGCCTTCTCAAGTATTTTAGAAGAGGAGAATGGAGATAGGTCTGTAGTGTTTTAGGATTTCAGGGTTTAAAATTAGGCTTTTGCACCGGGGGCAAGTAATTTGGCTGGTAGTGGACTGTAGGGCAGCTCACAAAAGCCTGCCTCAGAGTAAAATAGGCCCTCAGAGTAAAATAAAGTGTTTACTGTGCTGAGAGGGAGTCGGCTGGTGTGAGAGACAGTGCTGAAAACATCCTACTGGATCAGCGTTATGTAAACCTTTGGTTCTCCATAATAAAGTCTAATCATGCTTTGTATTGTTGGAAAGCCGATGTCATGCAGAAGAAGTGTGTCTTTGGTGCTGGGTGCTGGGTGCTGACTAAATCTTGGTACCTATGGGTCAGCGCCCAGCCAGATACAAAGGTTGACCCAGTGTGGTATGCTTACAGAGAAAGTGTAAGCAGGATCATCAATGTCCTGTTCAGTCGTGATTGTGTCTTTATTTGATGACTTGGTGTTTTGATTTTATCTTTTGGGTATACAAGGGGAAACATGGAATGGTTCAGGGAGACTCATCAACATGGTCTCTTATGCATCATATGCATATAGCCATCTTACTATACACATACTTTTGCACTATTGTATATTGCCACTATTGAACACACTGTATAATAAACTACATTCGTTTTGACCTGGCATTCCTCTTTGAATCTCACATCTGGACACCTAGTAGTTTTAAGGTCCTAACATACACATAGAACTCAGGACATCGGCACCCCGTAGTCACTTGCTTATACACTAGTGTTGTAGCAGGATTTATGCAGGCTACACAAGCCAGAGGCACGTCCACGCCTACCATGATAGATAGCGATCAGTATAGAGCCACACTACTGGCGGAAAGTAGTCTCCTCAGTCTATGCATAACTGTTAGCACTAAAGAAAGGTTAAAACATTATTTTGGAGTCAGATAATTGAGATATCATTAAATTACTCCTGTTCTAGTAGCACCAGGTGAGACTACACGCGTTCCTTCACCACTCAGATACTTCCGCTGCGTGTGGAAGGGGTTTCTTACGGGATCCAAAGGACAAATTAGGCTCCTCCCTGCTCTGCTGCTTCAGTGGAGAAGAGTGCAAGGGGAGATCTGTCAGTGATCCACTGATTAAAGTGATGCCATTGATTTTATATACACTTGGACTTTTATAGATTTGTATCTTTGATGTGGCACAACATTTAAAGGCCAAATACGATATGATATGCAAGAGGACAAAACGGGCACTAGTCCATTGAACAAATGTAGCAAAATATGGGTAGCATTGCTTTGGAAAACCGCTTGCTTAGAATCACAGTGCAAAGTAAATCATAAGACAAGGAGTTACCTGTAAACTGCAGCAGTTAAGCACTTGTGGGTGTCTGCAACACCATTCAGCCAACTTCTTTGGACAGTGCAGAGGCTGGTTTTCTTCAGATTTTTTTGAGTGCTCAGTATTTATGTTTGTAAAATAAATATCTGACTACTGAAATTTAAAGGAGGCCCCCTGTCTCATTACATTTAGGTCACAAGAATAAATAAAGCATTCCCTGAGCAAAATAATGAACCATAAAATTCCATTATGAATGGGTTATATTTGCCAGGTGTCCTGGACTAGTGCCAGCAAAGAAACTTAACTGATCATTTCTCTAACTTAATTTACTGTATCTGTATACTTGCTAACCTGTTAGCTCAGATTAAAGTAAAAAAATTTTTAAAATTGCTCATGATTTGTATTAATATACTTTCTTGCAGGTGATGTCACACCTGAGATGATTGTCCAGCCTAATGGGAACTTCACATTACAGCCCAATGTTCAGGGTCCCCTGGAGGACATTTTGTGGAGGTGGAATCATCATAAAGTGGTTGAATTTGACCAGAAGGAGGTGGTTGAATACAGGCAGTTTAAAGGACGGACGATCCTGGACCTCACAACGGGAGCCCTGACCCTCACACATCTCACAGAGGCTGACAGTGGGGAGTATGTTGGTGAGCTGCAGATCAAGAGAGAGCTGGTGTACCATCATCAGACGGTGAAAGTGTTTGGTGAGTTTGCTTCTACAGAATAGCCCAACTTTTGGAACTTCCACCAGTATTGGGCGTACAGTGTAGCACAGTGGGTAAGGAACTGGGCTTGTAACCGAAAGGTAATAGGTTCAATTCCTGGGTAAGACACTGCCGACGTACCCTTGAGGAAGGTACTTAACCTGCATTGCTTCAGTATATCTCCAGCTGTATAAATGAATGCAGTGTAAATGCTATGTAAAAGGTGTGTAATTCGCTCTGGATAAGAGCGTCAGCTAAATGCCTGTAATGGAATGTGATGTGTACCTATGCTAAACATCCTCAACTGATCTCTTTCCTCTGGTTGTGAACCCAACCCAGTTAAAGCTGCTGTCATAAAGCTCCTGCTGAAAAAGACTAATGTGGGTCTTCATCACAGAGATCTAGCCATATGCTGTGAAAAATTTTTTTTGTGGTTGCAGCTGAAATACATCGTAAACCATTTTGTAGATCACTGAAAATCTCATCTGAACTGAATCACTGAAAATCTGGAATGAAAAGCAGATGCAGACTGTGAATCTGCTCTCTGTGAGTCACACAGGTCATCTCACACACCTGAAACCTCCTCTCTGAGAGTCACACAGGTCATCTCACACACCTGTAACCTTCTCTCTGTGAGTCACACAGGTCATCTCACACACCTGTAACCTGCTCTCTGTGAGTCACACAGGTTCATCTCACACACCTGTAACCTGCTCTGTGTGAGTGACACAGGGTCATCTCACACACCTGTAACCTGTTTAACAAGTTGGTCTATCCCAGATAAACAGCACACCTGCATGGGAGGTGTGTGCATGTGTGGTAGGGGAAGTTGGGCTGTGTTGAGGGCAGTTCATTTAGAGCATTTAAATCCACCAATAAAGAATTTGATCCACGTTTACATTTACACCATGTTAATTTGTAGCTATACCATGGACCTAAATAAACAAGCAGAAAAAAACACTTTTACAATATATGCACTGGTTTTCAAATCATATTCAATATTTTACTGAATAAAGAAAGGTATATAGATGAATGACAGAATGCAAAGAAATAAACTTTAGCATTTAGGACAATAGGCTAGTATTAACCGGGACGCTGAAACGGCAGAGCGGAACATGTGCGTATTCCAACAAACAATAACTTATTCGCTGTGATATTGACTGAATGAATAAACAACCAAATGCTAAACAAAATGTGAATATTCGAGCATTTAATTCAAGCTGTGTATACAGTATGTTTAACAGCGATATAAATGCTCAGTCATTTCAGGCAGTTCACTTTGAGTTTAAAAAAAAAAAAAAAAATTTCGACCAGTTGGGTAGCAGAACAGTATTAATTTATTAATTATGATTAATATGATTGTAATATTCCACACATTCATTCCACACACTCCTTTCACCCTCTCACACTCCCCAAAACGTCCTTAAGTTAAAGCACTTTATAATGTACTATATATAAATGCTTAACTCACATCCTCATGAGCACTCATGTAACTTCTCCATCCTATTCATGCCCCTAAAAAAATACTGTAATATGTTACCACAATGATTTCTTTAATTCTGTTTTTATTTTTTAATGTACCTTCTGTCGTTGCTTCTCAGTTAATGTCTAAGTCCAAATGTTGTGTTGCTTTTTGTAATCCCAAATTGTTCAGTGCCTGTTTGTTTGTTTTGTTTCCTCCTTGTAAGAGCGTGTGTGTACATGGCCGTATGCTTCTCGCTATACCTATTTGTCAAGAAATACAAAACTGCACGACCACCCCCATCCCGGATAGCATGCTAGTAGTAAAAACCGTTGGGGAAAACCGGGATTCCCAACCCGCAAGTAAGCTTTCACTTTCACATCAGGCCCTCCACCGGAGATGTGCCTGTATGAAGGCGAGCAATGGCAGACACACGCTACAGAATCACTACGCAGTTGTTTTTTATCCTCGCGAACTTCGCATTCGGTAAGAACTGTAACTCGATTCTGTTAGTCATTCGTAGTATGGTTTCCAAGTGATAACCTTTTTTCACAGGTTACACGTTTAACTATCTTGCTAATATGCTAAATTAATATGCAGTAGGCTCAACTTAAATGGCTACGAAAGAAATACGTTTAACTCCGCTGTTCAACCGCGCTGCGCCTGGAGCGGTTAATAGAATCCTGTGTGATTTCTGCCTGAGGAAGAGCCCGTGACCGCGGTCCCGGCGGACAGTGTTTAACGATCCTGCGTGTTTTGCATTTGATTGTTTCACTGAGTTTCTGACATTACTGTGGCTCTTTCTACCCGTGAGTTATATTCTAGTGTACTCTACGAGTGGGCAATTTTAGAGACATTTAGGCCATGTAGACGCCATACTAAATATAGCCTACATTTTGTCCAAATTGAAATATGGGATACTATGATATCAGGTATCAGAATCTGCAGCGCGAGTCAATGATTTATCAGGACAAAGACAATACACATAAGCGGCTTGAGACAGGTGTGAAAGTGAAAGACTTCAATGAGACTTTATATTTCAGCTACCGAAATATTTTACGTTCAGAATGTTAAATGTTGACAGAAGGGAAGTATTGAGATACTGTCTGTGTCTGTAGGTTTATCAGATTCCGTTCACGTAGGCTTGTAAATTATTTGCATTCTAATTGAGTTTGTACTGTCATATTATCGGTCAGTTATTGTAGTAAACGAGAACAGACGGATGTCAGTGTGCCCCAACCCCCTGCATTAGCCTAAATAATTTGTCTTGGAGACTGGATTAATAGCCTACTGTCCGGTAATTAGAATATTATTATAACTACTTGGAGTAAAAACCAGGAACACAGCTTCTACACACAGGCTCGTCATCCATCCAGAGTTCGTCATCCATGACGCCCAGTGATAACATCTGTCTTTAGTGCTGACGTCAAAACAACAAATGCAAACTTCAGAGGCTGAAAACGTTTTCAAAAAGGTTTAAACTGGCCCACATGAATAATCGCGCTTCAGAAACGAAAGCGAACATAAAAGGAACGCCCTCAGAAGTAAGAGGCGATGCGAAGAGAGGGCAGGGGACCAGAGATAGTCATTCTCCGTTTATAAACTCCAGTGGTTATGAGGACGGAGTGTAGCACAGTGGGTAAGGAACTGGGCTTGTAACCGAAAGGTCGCAGGTTCGATTCCCGGGTAAGGACACTGCCGTTGTACCCTTGAGCAAGGTACTTAACCTGCATTCCTTCAGTATATATCCAGCTGTATAAATGGATACAATGTAAAATGCTATGTAAAAGTTGTGTAAGTCGCTCTGGATAAGAGCGTCTGCTAAATGCCTGTAATGTAATGTAATGTACTTGAGGTATTGCAGTTTAGTAAGTCTGGTGCCGAAAAGCAGGTTTCCCCTTTGAAGTCCATTCAAAACTAATACTGTTAAGCTCCATAATTTCTTCACACGGAACTAATTACTCTCCAGGAAACGAGTTCTTTTTGTAAGCCAACGAGAATGTGTGTCTCAACTCAATTAAACACCAATGGGAGATTTTGGACCAACGTGTTAGACGTTGCTCTCGCCCACCATCACCAAAACACCAAATGAGGGCATATCTTTTGGAAGAATAGTGTTCTATCCCTCCAGTAAAGTTCCAGAGATGTGTAGAATCTATGCCCAGGCACACTGAAGCTGTCCTGATGGCTTCTGTTGGCCCAGCACCTTACCAAGACACTTTATGTTAACATTTTCTTTAAACAAAACGTACCCAGGCTATGGTTTTTATATTTTTAAAAAATAAGTGAAAAATTCATGAATTCTAAAAGACTTACTGTGCTTCACATCATGCACTCAATAAATCTAGTTAATCATCCACATCAATGCCTCAGGCTTTCTTGCAGGTGATGTCACACCTGAGATGGTTGTCCAGTCTAATGGGAACTTCACACTACAGCCTAATGTTCAGGGTCACCTGGAGGAAATTTTGTGGAAGTGGAATCATCATAAGGTCGTTGAAGTTTACCAGAAGGAGGTGCTTGACTACGGGCAGTTTAAAGGAAGGACGATCCTGAACTTCACAACGGGAGCCCTGACCCTCACACATCTCACAGAGGCTGACAGTGGGGATTATGTTGGTGAGCTGCAGATCAAGGGAAATCTGGTGCACCATCATCAGACGGTGAAAGTGTTTGGTGAGTTTGCTTTTACTAAATGACCAAATCCCAGTTAATTGTGCGCTTTCATCAAAAAAATTTAGCTGTATGTTATAAAAAATATATACATTGTCTACTGAAATATACTTTCAACCATTTTGTGGGGCAATAAAAAAAAATGTTTTTGTCTGTCCAAGCAGGTAGAAGCATGACATTTTTTCATTATTTCAAAGTGCTTCACAAGTCGGTCTGTGACCACACGGTTATAGGTGTGAATATCGCTAAATGACACAAAAGTTATACCTGTAGTTTCAGAGTTCTCAACCATAAGTGTTTCAGTGAAAAAGAGCTTTATATTACTCGATCATGTGGGTCAGGTGTGTTTATCCATGAAAGACAATGCTAAAGTTAGCTGTGAGGTCACAAGCCTTTGTTCTCCATGTAGATGCTGTAGGTAAACCAGCAGTCACCTGCCAAGTGAACGGCTCCTCAGTAACCCTGCTGTGCTCTGGGGGCGACAGACCAAGCACTCAGTACAGGTGGGAGGGGCCTGCCATAGAGCCCCAGCCAGGGTCCCAGCTGAAGATAGAGGCAGCAGAGAGCTCTGATGCAATCTACACCTGTGTGCTGCACAACCCTGTGGGTGAGAGCAGAACAGACTTTCCTGTAAAGAGCTGCTTCCCTGCTCCAGGTAAGGCCCACTCAGCTGATGTAGGGACTGAGCACAGGCCTGCCATCCTGGCTGCCACAGTCCACCCCTAATGCTCATTTCACAGGTTTGGATAGCTGTTCCAGTTGTTATGTAGTCCACCCCTAATGCTCATTTCACAGGTTTGGGTAGCTGTTCCAGTTGCAATGCAGGTCTGTAGTCTAATCCTTTTAACCAGAGTTTTTATCTTGAGTTAAGCACACTACAATTTTTTTTCCACTTGCTTAATTTACAATTTGTTCATGTTCTGCTGTTCTCCTGAGGTTACCGGCCTCTGTTGAATTTTCTGTGCTATCCTGTGAATTCCATGGGACTTCCACCCAAATTTTACCCTCTGGTCTACATCATAGAGTACTGGTTAAAGGCCCTGTTTACATTACTGTTGGGGTTCTACTAGGGGTAAAATTCTCAGTTGCCCCATCTACTCCACAGTCTCTGAAACATGACTGGGGCACATTGATTACTACTGACCCCAATCATCCCCAGCACTGTCAGCAGAGACAGCTGTTGCTGAGCAACCAGTCAACTTCAAATTAACTGCCATTTCATTAACACAGGGAGCTAAATAAATCATCTTCTAAAGTCAGAAGTACATACACACAGAAATATATTTATATACATGTTTCAATAGTCAGATCAAAATGGTGAGCTTTGTCTTTTATATTATTCTAACATGTTCTGTTTTTCTTTATGTTTATAGGAAGCGCCTCTGTCATTATTTCTGTAGTCCTTGTCCTCCTCCTCTTCATCATTGTGGGATTGCTTTTATTTTACTACAAGAAATGCTACAAAAGTAAGAGTCTTTTCAAATAACAAATGAAATGATGTTAATAAACACATCCATATGCAGATCCTGCTGTTTCTGGAGCAGTTACTCAGGACTGGATTCAGTAGGGCTGCACTCCTGTTGTCTCTATAAAATGAGCACAAGCTCTCCAATACTGTGGGACTGAAAGCTCATACATTAGCGCTACTACACCCAGGACTAATAATAATAAAAATCATATTTTGCATTGTAGAAAGACAAAATGAAGAGGACATGGAAGCTCAATCTGGGGGTAAGCTGTAGAAATGATGGTGGTGACTATGATGATGCTACTGTGAAGCATGATGAGTATTGAATAATATTTCATATCTTATATTGTAGAAAAGACAAGACTAAGAGAGAGAGACTCTGAAGCTGCAGTAAATGGTGAGCTGTAGAACAGTGTTATTCACTCTGGCCTTAGAGCTGCAGGTGATGACATCACTCCCTCTGGTACTTTATCTCCGAACTTAAAACACTGCAGCTGCAGGTTTCCTCCAAAAAATTAACATCTATACAATGTATGCCTATACAGTACTCAATGACAAATGTATTACAATCAGATGTATTCATATTCATAAACTTCAGAAGTATGCGTGCTGCTGGTAAAAATAGATAATAAACAAAATGTGTGAAACATTTCTTTTGAAACAGAAAGACAACAGCTATTACCAGCAGACCCTGAAAACGTTGAGGAAACTCCAGGTAAGGCAGAATTAACTGTGTGCTGAACAGAAACGTGTCTCATAATGAAACAGCAGTACTGAAATGCCTCTGTTTCAGGGTTGGGATCAATTACCCTGCAGTTCAGTCAGTTCAGGGAAGGAAATAAATTGCGAAATACCCATAAAACATTGTGGACATTTTCAAGCCATGAATTAAATTTGAAATTTCTTGAGTTGGCTTGACCCTTAACTGTTGACCGTTAAGTATTTTAGATGATTAACCAGATAATTTATCATATTAACCTTTTGTAAATGTCCAAAAAGTGTCTAACTATACATTTTCTATCCTCATTCACAAGTCAACACTTATCCTTCACTTTGGGTCAGAATTTAAGTATGAAGTGCTAAGCTTTTACTTTGAATTAAATTGTGAAGGCGAAGACCAAATATAACTGCATTACATGCATTATTGTGTGAACAGTGAGGAAACATGGGGATTGAATCCTGGCCTTGATATAAAGCAGGATCAGATATTCACCTTTGACACTCCTTGCATTTGTACTGTACTCAGCACACACAGTGATATTTCCTCTGTTTCTGCAGTAAAAGTTCGGGATAGAGTACAGCTTATTGAAAGCGGGATGAGCCCAGTTAAGACCCATGATGAGCATCAGAAGGCAGCACTGACTGAGCAGCACAAAGGGACTGATGGGAGTGCTGGAATTTCACAGGAGGAGAGTCAGACAGGTAAGTACAGAGAAGCAGCAGGTAACCTGCCAGTCAGTCACCTGCTCTACATCAGGTTTAATATTTTATTTTATTTCTCCACAGAATCACTAAATCAGGGTGAACATTCTGAAGAGAGAGGAGTGGAGACTGAGGGGGGGAACTCTAAACACCCCTCCTCTGGCACTGTCCCGTTCAGCGCTCCTGAGTCTCCACCTGCTGCTGCATCCAAAACAGAAAATGAAGAGGTGACCACCAACCCTCCAGAATCCAGCCCCTCTCTTCCCCATCCCCCTAAATCTCCCCCCCATCCAGGAGCAGCTCCAGTACAGAGTCAGGACCAGGAAACGGAAACAGAAAGAGCAGCAGCAGCAGAATCTACTGATGAGACTGCAGCCAATCAGAGAGCAGGAGCCCAGAGGCAGAGAGAGAAGAGGGAGGGGCAGGATGGAGGTAGTGATGGGGGCGGGGCTCAGCCCAGTGGGGCAGGAGGGGGAGGAGCTGAGAACCCAACAACAGATCCAGCCCAGGAGCTCCCCAGCAGCCCAGAGGAAGAGGAGGATATTCAGGAGAGTCAGACAAGTAAGTACAGAGAAGCAGCAGGTAGCATTCTCAGTGAGAGACTCAGGCAGCTGTTCCTGCTCATTCTCTTGTGTGCAGGTGCTCTTACTGCTCAGATAGATCTTCCTAAATAAATCTATCTGTAAATGTATTTCATTTCTCCATAGAAAGATTAATTCAGGGTGAATATTTTGAATTTATTACACTGTATTGGTTAAGATTTTAAAAAATATCCTTTGCATTTTTCTGTGTGAGCAGTAAGAACAAATGGGGATTGAATCCTGGCCTTGATGTAAAGCAGGATTAGATATTCACCTTTGAGCCTCCTTGCATTTGTACTGTACTCAGCACACACAGCCTTATTTCCTCTGTTTCTACAGGAAGTGCTGGGGCTGATGAAGCAGATTATGGAGATTGGCTGAGCTCAAGTAAGACCTGTGGTGAGCATCAGAACACACCTCTGACTGAGAGTAGAGACTCAGCTGTTCCTGGTGATTTTGTTATATGCAGGTGCAGTTGTTGCTCAGTCACTCTGTGTGTATGTATGTGTGTGTGTGTGTGTGTGTGAGACAGAGAGAGAGAGAGAGAGAGAGAGAGAGAGAGAGAGAGAGAGAATGAGAGAGCAGAAGAACATGGTGGGAATAAGGGAACAGTACACTGAATACAGAATGTATTTGTGCAGGGATAGACTACAGCAATAAATAAAGTACACTTTCAGAAAGAAGGGTTCTGAAAAGTGTCTAAAAAACTACAAACATGTCACTGCGGTGGTACCCTATAGGTACAGAAAATGTACGTTATTTCCTCTGTTTCTGCAGCAAAGCAGGTTGTAGGCTGGCTTATCCCATTTAAGACCCATGATGCGCATCAGAAGACAGCACTGACTGAGCAGCACAAAGGGACTGATGGGACTGCTGGTTTTTCACAGGAGGAGAGTCAGACAGGTAAGTACAGAGAAGCAGCAGGTAACCTGCCAATCAGTCACCTGCTTTACATCATGTTTAATATTTCACTTAATTTCTCCACAGAATCACAAAATCAGGGTGAAGATTCTGAAGAGAGAGGAGTGGAGACTGAGGGGGGGAACTCTAAACACCCCTCCTCTGGCACTGTCCCGTTCAGCACTCCTGTGTCTCCACCTGCTGCTCCACCCAAAACATAAAATGAAGAGGAGACCTTCCACAGTCCCCCATCCAGCCCCTCTCTTCCCCATCCCCCTAAATGTCCCCCCCATCCAGCACCAGCTCCAGTACAGAATCAGGACCAGGAAGCGGAAACAGGAAGAGCAGCAGCAGCAGAATCTACTGATGAGACTGGAGCCAATCAGAGAGCAGGAGCCCAGAGGCAGAGAGAGAAGAGGGGTGGGCAGGATGGAGGTAGTGATGGGGGCGGGGCTCAGCCCAGTGGGGCAGGAGGGGGAGGAGCTGAGAACCAAACAGCAGATCCAGCCCAGGAGCTCCCCAGCAGCCCAGAGGAAGAGGAGGATATTCTGAGACAGGGTACAGACACTGATGGGGGGGCAGCCCAGTGTAGTGAGGCAGGAGGGGGAGGGGACGAAAGTGTCCCAAAACCAGATTCAGATCAGGATATAGACCCCAGATCAGCAGGGGAAAATCTAAGTGTCCCGCCCACTGAGCCATTAAGCACAGCTGATCCAGCCCAGGGACTCCCAGACACCACGGCCCGTTCCCCCCCTCACACTGGGGCGAGTGAGGAGTCCTGCTGTGCAGAGGAAAGCCCAACATCAGGCCCAAATCTGGAGCCCAACAGCACCTCTGAGGCAGAGGAAGAGAAGAAGAGAGGGAGAGAGGAGAGGAAGGAGTCACCCGAAACCCTACAGCCCCTATAAAACCCCTAAACCCCCTACAGCCCCTAAAACACCCTTAAACCCTTGAGCAGGACTGTACCAGAGCACACAGGAGGGAGAGATGCAGGAGAGCATGGCACTGAGTCATATGACACAGGATGAAAAGACTGCAGACACAGGAAAAGCAGCTCCTAAGCCTGAGAACACAGGAGATCATTTAAAGAACTGAAACTGAACTCTGAGCGGTGCTACAGTGCGTAAGACACAAGCAGGTTTTTAATAAATGAAGTTGATTAAAATTGTATGAATTTAACCAGATCCCTCCCTTCTTTTTTATTTACTTGTGTTTGCTTTATACATTTCCACCTGGTCTGTGTTTGGGGCTCTGTGTGCGTGTGTGTGTTAGTACATCTGCATCTGCCATATGAAGCTCTAATTAATATCCGGCTCATACCTTGTAACACCTGCAATATTCTGGAGTCTAATTTCCATGTAAATAGTAGATAAAAAGAGACTTTCCTCAGGAGTTTATCCTAATGTACTTAATACTTTTTTTTTGGCTAGCAGCGGCAGCTATAATTTCACCGTTTTCACTTTTCTACCAGGGGAGCCAGTCGTATTGCTGCCACACCCCACCACTGTGTTCTGTTCTGCATTTAATTCCTTTTGGCCAGCTATGGAGGTGTTTCTGTGCTAATCCATCTCATTTCTCTTTCATGATCTGTAGATTATGGTGTGTGATGTGCACCAGTGCAGCCCCTGTCACTTTTATATACTGAAGCCCACAATTATGAAGAAATGAATCTATGTATTAGCAGAACCAGTTGAGAATAAATCATTTGTTATTGTGGTATTGTATTTTCTATTAAATTGAGGGCTCTTTTTGAATCATTATGGGTTGTAGCAGCCAATAATGTAATAACTGCCAATAACGTAGTAATTTTTCCGTTCTTAATGTAATAAAAGCCGATAATGTAATAACTGACCAATAATGTAATGCATTTTCTGAACCAATAACGTAATAACTTATTACATTATATGCAAAAAGTTATTACATTATTGGCTGGTTATTACATTATTAGCTGGGTTTTTAAATAAATCATAAAAAATGTAATAACAGGAGCCGATAATGTAATAATATACTTATATCACTAAGTTTTATTTATTGGCTATAAAGTGTCTATGACACTTACCCTTGCTTCCTCTTTCAAGTAGCTGCTCATAAACCTGACCACGCGCGCACGCACACACACCTACTCTCTCGCAGCACCCATGTTTGTCTAGGCCTAAACAACAACCTAAATGTGCCTGGAAATATAACCATGTGTGTTTGTCTGTGTGCGTGTGTCTGCGTGTGTGTGTATGTGTGTGTCTGTGCGTGTGCACTTGTGGGTGCGTGTGTGTCTGCATGTGTGCGCGCGTGCGCATATGCGTGTGTGTGTGTCTGCGTGCGTGTGCGTGTGTGCGCGTATGGGTCCGTATGTGTGTGTGTGTGTGTGTGTGTGCGCATATGGGTGCGTATGTGTGTGTTAGTGTTTATAGTTCTTGGAAGAGGTACAGTGGGTGGCTTGGGTGTTCAAGAGAAGCACTGTTATTGGAGGTCTGAACATTTTGCAGCATGCCCATCATAAGAAATAGCATATTTTATTTTTCTCACTTCAAAGTACAGCGACCTCATTTTCTTTATTAATGCATATTTTCACACAGAATGGTTTCAGATCTTAAGACAAAATATAGTATTAGACAAAGGGAACTTGAGTAAACACAAAACATATTTAAATTATTTCATTTATTTAATGAAAAAAGTAACCAAACACCCATATCATCCATGTGAAAAAGTAATTGCCACTTTAAAATTAACTGGTCACACCACAATTAGCAGCAATAACTGCAGCCAAACACTTCCTGTAATTTGATATCAGTCTTTCAAATTTCTGTGGCGGAATTTTAGCTCACTCTTCCTTGCAGAACTGCTTTAATTGAGGACAAATTGTCAGGTTTTCGAGCATGAACTGCTCATTTTAGGTCCTGCCACAGAATCTCTATTTGGTTCAAGTCAACACTTAGACAAGGCCACTCCAAAAATGTAAATTTTCAGCCATGCAGATGTGGATTTGTTTTTATGGTATGTATCATTGTTTTGCTACATAACTCTATTATGCTTCAGCTCACAAACTGAAGACGGGTCATTCTCCTTAAGTATTTTCTGGTATAGAGCAGAATTCATGGTTCCTTAAATAATGGCAAGTCGTCCAGGTTGTTGGCTGTTGGTATGATGATCTGACTGTGAAATGCTGTATTTACTTTAGGCCACACATAATGGGACCCTTGTTGTCCAAAAAGTTCCACCTTTGACTGATCTGCCCATAAAACTTTATCCCAAAAGGCTTGGAGATTATCCAGGTGCATTTTTTTGCAAATGTAAGACCAACAGTGATGTTTCACTTGGACAGCAGTGGATTCTACCTTGCTCCTCTCCCATGAATCCCATTTTTGCCCAGTCTCTGTCTTACTGTGAAGTCATGAACACTGACCTTAGCTGAGGCTAGAGGAGCCTGTAGTTCTTTGGATGTTCTTCTGGGATCTTTTGGGACTTCCTTAATGAGTTGTCACTGCACCCTTGGAGAAATTTTGGCCAGCTGGTCAATCCTGGGAAGATTCACCAGTGTTCCAAGGGTTCTCCATTTGGAGATAATTGCTCTAATTGTATTTAGGTGAAGTCCCAAAGCCTTAGAAATGGCTTTGTAACCCTTTTCAGACTGATATATTTCAACAACTTTTTTCTCATCTCTTTGGAATTTCCTTTGATTGTGGCATAGTGTGCTTGTAGAAACTTTGTGGTGACTACTTCACTCTGATGGTAAGGTTCAATGTGAGTTTAGATTCAACAGGGTTGGCTGCAATTAAGCCTGGCTGTGTTCAATCAGCTGAATCTGATTCTCAATTAGATTTGGATAATTGGTTGATTGAATAACTAAGGGAGCAATTCCTTTTTCACATGAGTGATATGGGTGTTTGAAACGGTTTTCATTAAATAAATCATTTTTTTAATGATTTTTTGTTTACTCAGCGTCAGTTTGTCTAATATTACGTTTTGTCTAAAGATCTGAAACCATGCAGTTTGACAAATATGGAATAATAGAAAAAACGCTTTACAAATAAAATTGATTTTATTTTGATTTAACGTGTGATCTTCATTGTAACATATAATAGAGTTTATTTATTTATTGACTTATGTGACAATACATTCCCATTTTCCCATGCAAAGATTAAACAGGCGCTGTTAATTATTGGGCTTGTTGTGGATATTATTTGGATTCTTCAGCTATTTACACGGTTATAACAAATAAGGGTTGTGGACATAAGCGCACTGCTTTCACTTTCGGTCCTGCCCACTAAGGTGTGTTCATAAATCTAAAGTCCACTATGAAGGTGAGCAATGGCAGACAAGCACTTCAGAATCACAACGGCGTTATTTATCTTCGCGAACTTCAAATTTGGTGAGAACTGTTTTCCTAAATCGTTTCGGTAATTATTCGTTCTGTGTGTTTTACGTCAGAACCTTTCAGAGGTAACACATTTAACAATCTAGTTCATATGCCAAATTAATCTATATAAACTAAAATAGCGACATAAGCTGTAAACCACAAGCCGAATTCGCTGAACTCCGCTCTGTTCCACGCACTGCTCTTTTACAGTTAGAGCCGTTAGAATCCTATGTGATTTCTGCCTGAGGAAGAGCCTATGACCGCGGACGTTGCGGAGAGTGTTGAGCGACCCTACCTGTTATGAGTGGAAGCTTTGACCTTGTTGTCGAGTTCCTGATAGTACCATGGAACTTTCTAGCTTGAATTGTTTTTTTATTTTATTTTTATATTAGGCCTATATTCTGGCGAACGCTCAACGAGTGAACACATTTACTGACACACGGACTGCATGTAAACGACACAGTAAACATACATGTTGCCACATACATGATATCCGGAAACAGAAACCGCTCCGCGAGTTAATGATTTGTCAGGACAAAGCCATCATAGGTAAACAGATTGAGACCGATTAGGCTACAGCAACATGGGCGTCAAACACTTAAACGAGACGTTTTTTATTTTATTTCGCCTACTGTAATATAGGCCCTATGTTAAATTTAGAACGATGTGTATAGACAGGAGGGATGAGCAGCTGCTAGCTGCATCTGTAGGCTGTCGGTATCCGTCAACTCAGGCTTCACATTCTAACGTTGTTCTGTAAGACATTAGTAATGGGCAGATAATGGGTAAAATGGGGTGTGTCGTTTAAAATTCAATTTAAACTTGATGATTGCAAAGTGAATTTAACCCAGAGGTCACTACACTGCAGCCTTCTCAAGTATTTTAGAAGAGGAGAATGGAGGTAGGTCTGTAATGTTTTAGGATTTTAGGGTTTAAAATTAGGCTTTTGCACTGGGGGCTTGATGACAGAAACTGTCAAGGAGTTGGGTACAAAACCAGAGGCTAACAAGGCCAGTTAACGAGGTTAAGCACAGGCGCGCCCCATACCAGTCAGTTCCTTTAGTAATTTGGCTGGTAGTGGACTGTAGGGCAGCTCACAGAAGTCTGCCTCAGAGTAAAATAGTCCCTCAGGGTGAAATAGACTGTTTACTGTGCTGAGAGGGAGTCGGCTGGTGTGAGAGACAGTGCTGAAAACATCCTACTGGATCAGTGTTATGGAAACCTTCGGGTCTCCATAATACAGTCTAATCATGCTTTGTATTGTTGGAAAGCTGATGACATGCAGAAGAAGTTGGTGTCTTTGGTGGTGGGTGCTGGGTGCTGACTAAATCTTGGTACCTATGGGTCAGCGCCCAGCCAGATACAAAGCTTGACCCGGTGTGGTATGCTTACAGAGAAAGTGTAAGCAGGATCATCGATGTCCTGTTCAGTCATGATTGTGTCTTTATTTGATGACTTGGTGTTTTGATTTTATCTTTTGGGTATACAAGGGGAAACATGGAATGGTTCAGGGAGACTATGCATCATATGCATATAGCCATCTCACTATACACACACTTTTGGACTACTGTATATTGCCACTATTGAACACACTGTACAATAAACTACATTCATTTTGACTTGGCATTCCTCTTTGAATCTTACATCTGCACACCTAGTAGTTTTAAGATCCTAACATACACACAGAACTCAGGACATCTGCACCCCGTAGTCACTTGCTTATACACTAGTGTTGTAGCAGGATTTATGCAGGCTACACAAGCCAGAGGCACGTCCACCAAGATACCAAGATAGATAGCGATCGGTATGGAGCCACACTACTGGCGGAAAGCGGTCTCCTCAGTCTATGCATAACTGTTAGCACAGAGGAAATGTTAAAACATTATTATGGAGTCAGAATATTGAGATATCATTAAATTACTCCTGTGCTAGTAGCACCAGGTGAGACTACACGCGTTCCTTCACCACTCAGATACTTCACTGCGTGTGGAAGGGGTTTCTTACAGGATCCAAAGGACAAATTAGGCTCCTCCCTGCCCTGCTGCTTCAGTGGAGAAGAGTGCAAGGGGAGATCTGTCAGTGATCCACTGATTAAAGTGATGCCATTGATTTTATATACACTTGGACTTTTATAGATTTGTATCTTTGATGTGGCGCAACATTTAAAGACCAAATACAATATGATATGCAAGAGGAGGAAAGTGGCACTAGTCCATTGAACAAATGTAGCAAAATATGGGCAGCATTGCTTTGGAAAACCGCTTGCTAAGACTCACAGTGCAAAGTAAATCATAACACGAGGAGTTACCTGGAAACTGCAGCAGTTAAGTACTTGTGGGTGTGTGTGACACCGTTCAGCCAACTTCTTTGGACAGTGCAGAACCTGGTTTTCTTCAGATTTTTTTTGAGTGCTCAGTATTTATGTTTGTAAAATCAATATCTGATCACTGCAGTTTAAAGGAGGCCCCCTCTCTCATTTCATTAAGTACAAAAAAAAATAATAGCAAAATAATGAACCATAAAATTCCATTATGAATGGGTTACATTTGCCAGGTGTCCTGGACTAGTGCCAGCAAAGGAACTTATCTGATCATTTCTCTAACTTCATTTACTGTATCTGTATACTTGCTAACCTGTTAGTTCAGATTAAAGTAAAAAAATTGCTCATGATTTGTATTAATATACTTTCTTGCAGGTGATTTCACACCTGAGATGATTGTCCAGTCTAATGGGAACTTCACACTACAGCCTAATGTTCAGGGTCCCCTGGAGGAAATTTTGTGGAAGTGGAATCATCATAAGGTGGTTGAATTTGACCAGAAGGAGGTGGTTGAATACAGGCAGTTTAAAGGACGGACGATCCTGGACCTCACAACGGGAGCCCTGACCCTCACACGTCTCACAGAGGCCGACAGTGGGGAGTATGTTGGTGAGCTGCAGATCAAGAGAGAGCTGGTGCACCATCGTCAGACGGTGAAAGTGTTTGGTGAGTTTGCTTCTAATGAATGGCCCAACTTTTGGAACTTCCACCAGTATTGGGTGTACAGTGTAGCATAGTGGGTAAGGAACTGGGCTTGTAACCGAAAGGTAATAGGTTCAATTCCTGGGTAGGACACTGCCGATGTACCCTTGAGCAAGGTACTTAACCTGCATTGCTTCAGTATATATCCAGCTGTATAAATGGATGCAGTGTAAATGCTACGTAAAAGGTGTGTCAGTCGCTCTGGATAAGAGCGTCTGCTAAATGCCTGTAATGGATTGTAATGCGTACCAAGTTAAAGTTGCTGTCATCAAGCTCCTGCTGAAAAAGTCTAATGTGGGTTTTCATCACAGAGATCTAGCCATATTTTATGAAAAAAATGATATGGTTGCAGCTGAAATACATCGTAAACCATTTTGTAGGTCACTGAAAATCTCTCCTGAACTGAGTCAATGAAATTCTCACCTGAACTGAGTCACTGAAAATCTGGAATGAAAAGCAGATGCAGTCTGTGAATCTGCTCTCTGTGAGTCACACAGATCATCTCACACACCTGTAACTTGCTCTCTGTGAGTCACACAGGTCATCTCACACACCTGTAACCTGCTGTCTGTGAGTCACACAGGTTCATCTCACACACCTGTAACCTGCTCTCTGTGAGCCACACAGGTCATCTCACACACCTGTGACCTGCTCTGTGTGAGTGACAGAGGGTCATCTCACACACCTGTAACCTGTTTAACAAGTTGGTCTATCCCAGAAAAACAGCACACCTGCATGGGAGGTGTGTGCATGTGTGGTAGGGGAAGTTGGGCTGTGTTGAGGGCAGTTCAAATTAGAGCATTTAAATCCACAAATAAAGAATTTGATCCACGTTTAAATTTACACCATGTTAATTTGTAGCTATACCATGGACCTAAATAAACAAGCAGAATAAAACACTTTTACAATATATTCACTGGTTTTCAAATCATATTCAATATTTTACAGAATAAAGAAAAGTATATAGATGAATGACAGAATGCAAAGAAATAAACTTTAGCATTTATAAACAATAGGCTAGTATTAGCCGGCACGCTGAAACGGCAGACCGGAACATGTGAGTATTCCAACAAACAATAACTTATTTATTCATTCAATATCACAGCGAATAAACAACCAAATGCTAAACAAAATGTGAATATTCAACAATGTAATTCAAGCTGCGTATGCAGTATGTTTAACAGTGATATAAATGCTCAGTCATTTACAAATCAAAGAATCAGCCAACACGCAATAGTAGGCTAAATGAAATGGCGTCTGTCGCCGTATCAGATTTACAACTTAAAACAATCAAATAAGTTCTAACAGAGTGACGGCAAACCAACCTACCTACACAAAATCACAAGCTATGAAGTACACATGTGCAAGAACTAAGTCGTGACAGTTGCACTTATAAATTCTGACGCGTTGATATAAAGAAATTAAATGCCGAAAAATAAATTAAACGTTACCAGCCTGGACACAAAAGTAGCGAATTTCGTTAATAACATAAAATGCATTTATCAATAACCGCAGCGCTAAATAACAAAAAGTATCCGCTTCGAGAAACAAGATAACTCGTACTTACCTTTAAAGACGCGATGCAAACAAACAGGAGCAAGTATGTAACCAATTCTTACACAATAACCAAAAGAAGTTCCATTTTAAATTCTTACGCCTGGGCCACACCGCTTACCTCACGTATGCGTGACGGCTACCTCACTGAACTGCTGCGGCTCGCACGCATGTGCGTGTCCACATCGCCAGCGTTGCTGCTGCGGCGCTGCTACTGTCAGCCCTATCTTTCTACATTGAGTTTGCCTTTGATAATGGCCATCAATAATGGAATGTTTGATTTCAGTTCATTATGAATTTAATTTATATTTAGTTTAGACAGAAAAGGTTGAGAAGCCTGTGCTCAATTGTAAAAAAATAAAATAGTAATAATAATAATAATAATAAAATAAATAAATAAAAAATATACAGCAATCCCTCTTCACATTTTTTTCAAGTCTGTGACATATTCAGATATAGCCTAGACATTGAAACTATAGTGAAAGGTGTCCGTTATGTAATGCTGCTGGTATGATGTCCATATGACTATCAACAGCTCTATTCACTGTCTATTTTTGCTGAGAACCGCGCGCCTCACGCGTGAAAAATAGGCTCCACGCCGAAACTCTAGATGACGCGCCGCTGCAGCGAGGCTCGAGCCGCGCCTCAGACGCGCGTCTCACGCAGGCTGTGTGGCCGCTCTAATCTGTTAACATGGGCGCCGAAATGCAAAGCAAGAGGTTCCGCGACCGTCAGGCACACGCGAGGTAAGCGGTGTGGACCGGGCCTTACACATGCGCATGTAATTTGCGACCTTGGCTTCAAAGTTCGGTGCGATCCCAGAGGTACAATGACGGTGAATTTGCATGGTTTAAGTGCTTTCTCACAATCTGTAACCACAAGGATATGGGAGTGAATAGCATGTGAGACCCTACAGTCATACCCTAGTGTTTCAGTGTTCCACCCCTAATTCTCATTTCACAGGTTTGGGTAGCTGTTCCAGTTGTTATGTAGTCCACCCTAATGCTCATTTCACAGGTTTGGGTAGCTGTTCCAGTTGTTATGTAGTCCACCCTAATGCTCATTTCACAGGTTTGGGTAGCTGTTCCAGTTGTTATGTAGTCCACCCTAATGCTCATTTCACAGGTTTGGGTAGCTTTTCCAGTTGCAATGCAGTTCTGTGGTCTAAGGGTTTTAACTTGAGTTAAGCACACATCAATTTTTTTCCACTTGCTTAATTTACAATTTGTTCATGTTCTGCTATTCTCCTGGGGTTACAAGCCCCTGCTGAATTTTCTGTGCTATCCTGTGAATTCCATGGGACTTCAACCCAAATTTCACCCTCTGGTCTACATCATAGAGTACTGGGTAAAGGCCCTGTTTACGGTACTGTCAGGGTCCTACTAGGGGTTAAATGCTCAGTTGCCCCATCTACCCCACAGTCTCTGAAACATAACTGGGGCACATTGATTACTACTGACCCCAATCATCCCCAGCACTGTCAGCTGAGACAGCTGTTGCTGAGCAACCAGTCAACTTTAAATTAACTGCCATTTCATTAACACAGGGAACTAAATAAATCATCTTCTAAAATCAGTAATATATACACACAGAAATATATTTATATACATCTTTCAGTAGTCAGATCAAAATGGTTGAGCTTTGTCTTTTATATTTTTCTAACATGCTCTGTTTTTCTTTGTTTTTAGAAAGCGCCTCTGTCCTGATTTCTGTAGTCCTTGTCCTTGTTCTGTAGTCCCTTTGTCCTGACTGAGCAGCACAAATGGACTGATGGGAGTGCTGGAATTTCACAGGAGGAGAGTCAGACAGGTAAGTACAGAGAAGCAGCAGGTGACCTGCCAGTCAGTCACCTGCTTTACATCAAATTTAATATTTTATTTCATTTTTCCACAGAATCACTAAATTAGGGTGAAGATTCTGAAGAGAGTGGAGTGGAGACTGAGGGGGGGAACTCTAAACACCCCTCCTCTGGCACTGTCCCGTTCAGCGCTCCTGAGTCTCCACCTGCTGCTCCACCCAAAACAGAAAATGAAGAGGAGACCTTCCACAGTCCCCCGCCCAGCCCCTCTCCTCTCCACCCCCTGAAATCCCCCCCCCCCCCCCCATCTAGCACCAGCTCCAGTACAGAGTCACGACTGCAGACACAAGAAAAGAAGCTCCTAAGACCAAGAAAATAGATCATTTAAATAACTGAAACTTTATTGCGCTGTGTGTGTGTGTGTGTGTGTGTGTGTGTGTATGTACGTGTCTGTGTGAACTTGTCTTGGCTAGGAGCAGCTATATTTTCAGTATTTTTACTTTTCTGACTCCCCCACGGACTCCCCCACACACGAACCTGTCAGTACTTCATGGTGTAGACACACAGTCCCAGAGCGGGGTCCAACAGCACAGCTGTTCAGGCTTATTCAGCAGAGACACCGCGGCTACCGTAGCATTCCAAAAAATCTCCGTACACCAAGGCTCGGGTACGAAGGGGAAAAATAGAAAAAAGAAAAAGAAGACGCCCCAGCCCCTGGTGTGGTCTAGCTAAACTCCGTGGCCAGGTGTTTTGGAGGTCTAAGCTGTCATTGGCTGTTTGGAGGTCTGTGCTGCCATTGGCTGTTTGAGGTCTGCACTGTCATTGGCTGTTTGGAGGACACACCTTCATATCACTACCGCCCTTCCCATCGGGGTGGATTTCGATTGGTTCAGTAAAATATTCACCAAATTAGATCAGGTTGGATAGTCATATAGCTGTACAAGATAATCAGATATACTTCATTTCATGATCTTCGTTATGAATTTTAGAAGATAACCATACCAAACATGACTGCCTTAAATACAGGTTAAGGGGATTGCTTGCTAGTAGTATGCTACATTACATTACATTCATTTGGCAGATGCTTTTATCCAAAGTGACGTACACAAAGTGCATGCTGTGCACTTTTTGTACATACATGTTGTGATGACTTGCAGTTGACTTTGAGTTGAAAATTTTTTTTTGACCAGTTGGGTAGCAGAACAGTATTTATTTATTAATTATGATTAATATGATTGTAATATTCCACACATTCATTCCACACACTCCTTTCACCCCCTCACACTCCCCAAAACCTCCTTAAATTAAAGCACTTTATAATGTACTATATATAAATGCTTAACTCACATCCTCATGAGCACTCATGTAACTTCTCCATCCTATTCATGCCCCTGAAATCATACTGTAATATGTAACCACAATGCTTTCTTTAATTCTGTTTTTTTAATGTACCTTCTGTCGTTGCTTCTCAGTTAATGTCTAAGTCCAAATGTTATTATGTGTTGCTTTTTGTAATCCCAAATTGTTCAGTGCCTGTTTGTTTGTTTTGTTTCCTCCTTGTAAGAGCGTGTGTGTACATGGCCGTATGTTTCTCGCCATACCTATTTGTCAAGAAATACAAAACTGCATGACCACCCCCATCCCGGATAGCATGCTAGTAGTAAATAACCGTTGGGGAAAACCGGGGTTCCAAACCCCTAAGTAAGCTTTCACTTTCACATCAGGCCCTCCACCGGAGATGCGCCTGTATGAAGGCGAGCAATGGCAGACACGCGCTTCAGAATTACTACGCCGTTATTTTTTATCCTCGCGAACTTCGCATTCGGTAAGAACTGTAACTCGCTTCTGTTAGTTATTCATAGTATGGTTTCCAAGTGACAACCTTTTTTCACAGGTTACACGTTTAACTATCTTGTTAATATGCTAAATTAATATGCTGTAGGCTCACCTTAAATGGCTACGAAAGAAATACGTTTAACTCCGCTGTTCACCCGCGCTGCGCCTGGAGCGGTTAATAGAATCCTGTGTGTTTCTGCCTGAGGAAGAGCCCGTGACCGCGGACCCTGCGGACAGTGTTGAGCGATCCTACGTGTTTTGCATTTGATTGTTTCACTGAGTTTCTGACATTACTGTGGGACTTTCTACCCGTGAATTATATTCTAGTGTACTCTACCAGTGGGCAGTTTTAGAGACATTTAAGCTATGTAGACGCCATACTAAATATAGCCTACATTTTGTCCAAATTGAAATATGGGATACGATGATATCAGGTATCAGAATCTGCAGCGCGAGTCAATGATTTATCAGGACAAAGACAATACACATAAGCGGCTTGAGACAGGTGTAAACGTGAAAGTGAAAGACTTTAATGAGACTTTATATTTCAGCTACTGTAATATTTACGTTTAGAATGATAAATGTTGACAGAAGGGAAGTACTGAGGTACTGTCTGTGTCTGTATGTTTATCAGATTCCGTTCACGTAGGCTTGTAAAATTATTTGCATCTTAATTGAGTTTGTACTGTCATATTCTCGGTCAGTTATTGTAGTAAACGGGAACAGACCGATATCAGTGTGCCCCAACCGCCTGCATTAACCTAAATAATTTGTCTTGGAGACTGAATTAATAGCCTACTGTCCGGTAATTAGAATATTATTATAACTACTAAGAGTAAAAACCAGGAACACAGCTGCAACACACAGGCTCGTCATCCATCAAGAGTTCGTCGACAACAAATGCAAACTTCAGAGGCTGAAAGCGTTTTCAAAAAGGTTTAAACTGGCCCACATGAATAATCGCGTTTCAAAAACGAAAGCGAACATAAAAGGAACGCCCTCAGAAGTAAGAGGCGATGCGAAGAGAAGGCAGGGGACCAGAGATAGTCATTCTCCGTTTATAAACTCCAGTGGTTACTCGAGGTATTGCAGTTTAGTAAGTCTGGTGCCGAAAAGCAGGTTTCCCCATTGAAGTCCATTCAAAACTAATACTGTTAAGCTCCAAAATTTCTTCACACGGAACTAATTACTCTCCAGGAAACGAGTTCTTTTTGTAAGCCAAGGAGAAGATATGTGTCTCAACTCAATTAAACACCAATGGGAGATTTTGGACCAATGTGTTAGACGTTGCTCTCGCCAACCATCACCAAAACACCAATTGAGGGCATATCTTTTGGAACAATAGTGTTCTATCCCTCCAGTAAAGTTCCAGAGATGTGTAGAATCTATGCCAAGGCACACTGAAGCTGTCCTGATGGCTTCTGTTGGCCCAGCACCTTACTAAGACACTTTATGTTAACATTTTCTTTAGAAAAATGTATCCAGGCTATGGTTTTTATATTTTTAAAAAATAGGTGAAAAATTCATTCCTTGTAAAAGACTTACTGTGCTTCACATCATGCACTCAGTAAATCCAGTTAATCATCCACATCAATGCCTCTGGCTTTCTTGCAGGTGATGTCACATCGGACATCATTGTCCAGTCAAATGCGAACTTCACACTGCAGCCAAATGTTCAGAGTCCCCCAGAGGACATTTTGTGGAGGTGGAATGAAAACAAGGTGGTTGAATTTTACCAGACAGAAGTTGTTGACTATGGGCAGTTTAACGGACGGACGATCCTGAACCTCACAACGGGAGCCCTGACCCTCACACGTCTCACAGAGGCTGACAGTGGGGAGTATGTTGGTGAGCTGCAGATCAAAGGAGATCTGGTGTACCATCGTCAGATGGTGAAAGTGTTTGGTGAGTTTGCTTTTACTGAGTGACCAAATCCAAGTTAATTGTGGGCTTTCATCAAAAAAATTTAGCTGTATGTTATAAACAATGTATACATTGTCTACTGAAATACACTTTCAACCATTTTGTGGGGCAATAAAAAATGTTTTTGTCTTTCCAAGCAGGTAGAAGCATGGAATTTTACATTATTTCAAAGTGCTTCACAAGTCGGTCTGAAACCACACGGTTATGTGTGTGAATATCGCTAAATGACACAAAAGTTATACCTGTAGTTTCACAGAGTTCTCAACCATAAGCGTTTCAGTAAAAAAGCATTTTATATTACTCGATCATGTGGGTCAGGTGTGCTAATCCATGAAAGACAATGCTAAAGTTAGCTGTGAGGTCACAAGCCTTTGTTCTCCATGTAGATGCTGTAGGTAAACCAGCAGTCACCTGCCAAGTGAACGGCCCCTCAGTAACCCTGCTGTGCTCTGGGGGCGACAGACCAAGTACTCAGTACAGGTGGGAGGGGCCTGCCATAGAGCCCCAGCCAGGGTCCCAGCTGAAGATAGAGGCAGCAGAGAGCTCTGATGCAATCTACACCTGTGTGCTGCACAACCCTGTGGGTGAGAGCAGAACAGACTTTCCTGTAAAGAGCTGCTTCCCTGCTCCAGGTAAGGCCCACTCAGCTGATGTAGGGACTGAGCACAGGCCTGCCATCCTGGCTGCCACAGTCTGCTTTTTACTACTACTACATGCTCTGGCCAACACACAGACACACAAACACACAAACACATGCATACACACACGCACACGCACACACACACACACACACACTCGCAGGCACTTAACAGGCATTACCATTGGAAAACTTTTTTCTGACTTCACAGTCCAGAGAGAGACTTTCTTAAATTTAGGTCACTCATTTCTACTACATACACATATACCACATATTCTAGCCCATACAACTGATTCTTTTGTTGTGACAGATGTGTAGCACTTAACTTTGATTTTGACTTCTGATGTAAAAACTGCTGTGTTGGCAAAAGTGAGGATTAAGTGAAATATGTTTCATTTTCTGAATCCAGCAGCTTTAACAGTTAACACCTTCAACTGACATCCGGCACTCTAAATACTGAACACAAGTGCATCAACAGTTAAAAACCCCTCACTTATCCTACATATAAAATACATTTGGTAAATTGAATTTCTTCTTATTATCAAAGATGGGGCGGCACGGTGGTGTAGTGGGTAGCACTGTCGCCTCACAGCAAGAAGGTTGTGGGTTCGAATCTTGGCTTGGGGCTTTTCTGTGTGAAGTTTGCATGTTCTCCCCATGCCCGCATGGGTTTCCTCCCACAGTCCAAAGACATGCAGGTAGGCTAATTGGAGACTCTCAATTGGCCATAGGAATGGGTCTGTGAGCGAATGGTGTGTGTCCAGGGTGTATTCCTGCCTCTCGCCCAGTGCACGCTGGGATAGGCTCCAGCACCCCCCGCATCCCAGTTCAGGATTAGCGGGTATAGATAATGGATCGATGGATTATCAAAGTATTGATAATTAATTAAATTGCTGAATTCATTTGTCAAATGGACAACTCCATTTGGGGCGACATAGCTCAGGAGGTAAGACCGATTGTCTGGCATTCGGAGGGTTGCCGGTTCAAACCCCGCCCTGGGCGTGTCGAAGTGTCCTTGAGCAAGACACCTAACCCCTAACCTCTAACTGCTCTGGCGAATGAGAGGCATCAATTGTAAAGCGCTTTGGATAAAAGCGCTATATAAATGCAGTCCATTTACCATTTACCATTTAACTCAGAACCAGATTAAAATTAAGAAATTCATTAAGTTACAACAAAGATGCACATATGATAAAGACGAGGTTCTGCTACCTTAAAGAAAAGAAAACACAATGTTACTGACATGGACAAGTTACAGTCACAAAGGAAATGAGTGAAAAACCCAAACCACGGCCGGTTCTCCCAAACATGCCCCAGGAAACCAAGATCGCAGTCCAAAAACCAAAAGGCAGCTGAATATTCCAAAAGCCAGAGATTTAAATATAAGGATGCCAGGTGAGCTGTAAGACAGAAACGTCAGATCCTGTGCACACCAAACTCCACACAACACCAGCCCTCGATAGAAAGCTCAGATTCCTTGGATGGCAACCACAAATCTCAACCCCAGAATGTCCGCCGTAAAAGATGTTACTGGCTGATGTTAAGCCCCCCAGAACCACTTTCTTCCTCCTAACTCTGACTAACTACAGCAGCTAAAGGAAAATACACATTTTTATGTTGTCCCACGAGGGAGGGGGGACAGTTGAGAGAAAGGGGGTGCACATGGCTGCACTAATTGGGTGAGGTGTGAAGTGTGGGGGTGTGGGAGCAGGGACTGTCTTATCTGAAAACTAGGCATTAAACTATGTATTAACATGGTCTTATGTTTTGGATGATGGGCTAAAGCACTGTGATATTATTATCAGAAGATTCCTTATCTTACAATCTTTATAAAGAGACCAAACATGAATATCTTAGGAGGTAATCCAGCTCAGCTATCAAGTAAAGACACATGGAGGTTTACCTCTGCCTCCAACAACAGAATAAAGATAAAGGATTGTTTAATCTTATCAGTTGCAATCTCCACCTTCAGGCAAGATAATTTCCATGTAACAAGACCAAATCATACCACGTTGGTTTCTGCTTGAAACTAGAATTGGTTCTAAAAATGGAGATTTCAACTATCAGGCTAAATTGCTATTATCTATATCGGCATCAAGACTTTCAGTCAGTGATTTCAGTTAAATCTTAAATATTGCATTCAAACGTAAAAGGAAAACGGATCTTTGTGCGCTTATGGCCACGTTTGGTCTCTGACCCCCAATCTAGGGTGCTGTGTCTCTTCTGGGAGGTGATAAATCTGTAAAACATTTGAAGGAGAGACAGCTCTCCAGGACACCCCAGACTTGTTTAGAGATAAAACCTGTAACAGGGCTTCATTGCCCCATGGATGCTCCCTTTCATGTTAGTGGAGTGGAGAGCAGGGAGAGAAAACGGATACAAACCCATGGTCATATAAATGATAATGTCGGTTTCTCAAAGATCAGGATCTAAAGTCTAGATTATCCCACAACAGGTTTAAAAAAAAGACATCTGATCAACAGTTCAGCTGAACTGAGTCACTAAAAATCTGTGCATCTGCTCTCTGTGAGTCACACAGGTTCATCTCACACACCTGTAACCTGTATAACAGGTTGGTCTATCCCAAAAAAATAGCACACCTGTATGGGATGTGTGTGCAGGTGTGGGAGGGGAAGTTGGTCTGTAACCACAAGGATATGGGAGTGAATAGCATGTGAGACCCTACAGTAATACCCTAGTGTTTCAGTAAAAAAGCGCTTTATATTAATCGATCATGTGGGTCAGGTGTGTTAATCCAATAAAGACAATGCTAAAGTTAGCTGTGAGGTCACAAGCCTTTGTTCTCCATGTGGATGCTGCAGGTAAACCAGCAGTCACCTGCCAAGTGAACGGCTCCTCAGTAACCCTGCTGTGCTCTGGGGGCGACAGACCAAGCACTCAGTACAGGTGGGAGGGGCCTGCCATAGAGCCCCAGCCAGGGTCCCAGCTGAAGATAGAGGCAGCAGAGAGCTCTGATGCAATCTACACCTGTGTGCTGCACAACCCTGTGGGTGAGAGCAGAACAGACTTTCCTGTAAAGAGCTGCTTCCCTGCTCCAGGTAAGGCCCACTCAGCTGATGTAGGAACTGAGCACAGGCCTGCCATCCTGGCTGCCACAGTCCATCCCTAATGCTCATTTCACAGGTTTGGGTAGCTGTTCCAGTTGTTATGTAGTCCACCCCTAATCCTCATTTCTTAGGTTTGGGTAGCTGTTCCAGCTGGTATGCAGGTCTGTGGTCTAAGGGTTTTAACTTAACTTAAGCATACTGCAATTTTTTTTCCACTTGCTTAATTTAAAATTTGTTCATGTTCTGCTGTTCTCCTGGGGTTACAAGCCCCTGCTGAATTTTCTGTGCTATCCTGTGAATTCCATGGGACTTCCACCCAAATTTCACCCTCTGGTCTACATAGAGTACTGGGTAAAGGCCCTGTTCACGGTACTGTCAGGGTCCTACTAGGGGTTAAATGCTCAGTTGCCCCATCTACCCCACAGTCTCTGAAACATGACTGAGGCACATTGATTACTACTGACCCCAATCATCCCCAGCACTGTCAGCTGAGACAGCTGTTGCTGAGCAACCAGTCAACTTCAAATTAACTGCCATTTCATTAACACAGGGAGCTAAATAAATCATCTTCTAAAGTCAGAAATATATACACACAGAAATATATTTATATACATCTTTCAATAGTCAGATCAAAATGGTTGAGCTTGTTGTCTTTTATATTTTTCTAACATGTTCTGTTTTTCTTTGTTTTTAGGAAGCGCCTCTGTCATTATCTCTGTAGTCATCGTCCTCCTCCTCTTCATCATTGTGGGATTGCTTTTATTTTACTACAAGAAATTCTACAAAAGTAAGAGTCTTTTCAAATAACACTTTAAATGATATTAATAAACACATCCATATGCAGATCCTGCTGTTTCTGGAGCAGTTACTCAGGACTGGATTCAGAATGGCTGCACTCCTGTTGTCTCCATAAAATGAGCACAAGCTCTCCAATACTGTGGGACTGAAAGCTCATACATTAGCGCTACTACACCCAGGACTAATAATAATAAAAATCATATTTTTACATTGTAGAAAGACAAAATGAAGGGGATATGGAAGCTCAATCTGAGGGTAAGCTGTAGAAATGATGGTGGTGACTATGATGATGCTACTGTGAAGCACGATGAGTATTGAATAATATTTCATATCTTATATTGTAGAAAAGACAAGACTGAGACAGAGAGACTCTGAAGCTGCAGTAAATGGTGAGCTGTAGAACAGTGTTATTCACTCTGGCCTTAGAGCTGCAGGTGATGACATCACTCCCTCTGGTACTTTATCTCCGAACTTAAAACACTGCAGCTGCAGGTTTCCTCCAAAAAATTAACATCTATACAATGTATGCCTATACAGTGCTCAATGACAAATGTATTACAATCAGATGTATTCATATTCATAAACTTCAGAAGTAGGCGTGCTGCTGGTAAAACTAGATAAACTAAATCTGTGAAACATTTCTTTTGAAACAGAAAGACAACAGCTATTACCAGCAGACACTGAAAACGTTGAGGAAACTCCAGGTAAGGCAGAATTAACTCTGCGCTGAACAGAAACGTGTCTCATAATGAAACAGCAGTACTGAAATGCCTCTGTTTCAGAGTTGGGATAAATTATCCTGCAGTTCAGTCATTTCAGGAAAGGAAATAAATTTCGAAATACCCATAAAACATTGTGGACATTTTTCAAGCCATGAATTAAATTTGAAATTTCCTGAGTCGGCTTGACCCTTAACTGTTGACCGTTAAGTATTTTAGATGATTAACCAGATGATTTATCATATAAACCTTTTGAAAATGTCCAGCAAGTTACTAACTATACATTTTCTATCCTCATTCACAAAAGTCAAGACTTATCCTTCATGTTGGGTCAGAATTTACGTATAAAGTGCTAAACTTTTACTTTGAATTTGCCAAATTGTGAAGGTGAAGACCAAATATGACTGCATTACATGCATTATTGTGTGTGAACAGTGAGGAAACATGGGGATTGAATCTTGGCCTTGATGTAGAGCAGAATCAGATATTCACCTGTGAGCCTCCTGGCATTTGTACTGTACTCAGCACACACAGCCTTATTTCCTCTGTTTCTGCAGTAAAGCAGGTTGCAGGCTGGTATATCCCAGTTAAGACCCATGATGAGCATCAGAAGACAGCACTGACTGAGCAGCACAAAGGGACTGATGGGAGTGCTGGAATTTCACAGGAGAGTCAGACAGGTAAGTACAGAGAAGCAGCAGGTAACCTGCCAGTCAGTCACCTGCTTTACATCATATTTAATATTTCATTTCATTTCTACACAGAATCACTAAATCAGGGTGAAGATTCTGAAGAGAGAGGAGTGCAGACTGAGGGGGGGAACTCTAAACACCCCTCCTCTGGCACTGTCCCGTCCAGCGCTCCTGAGTCTCCACCTGCTGCTCCACCCAAAACAGAAAATGAAGAGGAGACAATCCACCCTCCCGAATCCAGCCCCTCTCCTCCCCAGACCCCTAATCCCCCCCCCCATTCAGCACCAGCTCCAGTACAGAGTCAGGACCAGGAAGCGGAAACAGAAACAGCAGCAGCAGCAGAATCTACTGATGAGACTGCAGCCAATCAGAGAGCAGGAGCCCAGAGGCAAAGAGAGAAGAGGGGGGGGGGCAGGATGGAGATAGTGATGGGGGCGGAGCTCAGCCCAGTGGGGCAGGAGGGGGAGGAGCTGAGAACCCAACAGCAGATCCAGCCCAGGAGCTCCTCAGCAGCCCAGAGGAAGAGGAGGATAGACAGTGATGGGCATCCAGACACCGATGGGGGGGGGCAACCCAGTGTAGTGACGCAGGAGGGGGAGGGGACGAAAGTGTCCCAAAACCAGATTCAGATCAGGAGCTCCCCAGCAGCTAAGAGACAGAGGATATTCAGAGATGGGCGTCCAAGCACTGATGAGGGGGCAGCACACAGAACACCTGATGTGAGTGCTGGAATTTCACAGGAGGAGAGTCAGACAGGTAAGTACAGCAAAGCAGCAGGTAACATTCTCAGAGACTCAGGCAGCTGTTCCTGTTCATTCTCTGCTGTTCAAATACCTTGTGTGCGTGCGTGTGTGCGTGTGTGTGAATGTATCTGGGCAGGGATAGGCTACCAGCAGTAAACTGAAGTGAAACTCAAACTACTTGTATTGCACCTTTCATACAAAAGTGCTTCACTGTGGGAAAAAAACTAAAAACATATGTGAATGATATAAGAATAAGAAGACATACGAAAAGTAGCAATATAGTAAATTGAAATAGAAATTAACTAAAAGCAATGATAAACAAATATCCTTATTAAAACTGCCCACTGTATCAGCCTGTCCGTGGGTAATGCCTCCTTTCATTATCAATAACCGTTCATTCCTGATGGGGATTGTGGGAGCCTATCCCAGCGTTCATTGGGGACCTTCTTGCTGTGAGGTGACAGTGCTGGCCACCCCCCCACCGTGCTGCCCTCTGTTCCATAATTTTGCCCCATAGAAGTAGAAGGCAGCTTGTCCCTTATTTTTATGCTTAACTTTATGGACATTTAGTAATGTCTGACAGGAGGATCTTAGGGTACTGACTGGGGTTTAAAAAGATGAACAGTCATACGTGTATGCAGGTGATCCATTTAGAGCTTTGTAGGTCAATAAAAGAACCTTAAAATCAATCCTCGAGGACACAGGGTGCCTAAGTCATGCAGACAGCACAGGAGTTATATCTCTATACAGATGTGGCCGAAATTATTGGTACCCTTGCATTTTATTAAAATAATGCACCATTCGCCCTGATCAGTGTTGAAGTTAAAAGATCTTGTATTACCAATGCATGTCTATGTTTGGTTTGCAGTGGAACAAAAGAAAAAAGTTGTGAGAATAAATGAATTCATGCTTATTCTACAAAGGCATTCTAAAATAGCTTGGACAAAATTATTGGTACCCTTTAGAAGTTGTAAGAAATATTTGATTTGTAGTGATACTTTAAGCAGACTATTGCATTTTAATTAGTATCACAGGTGTTTTCAATCTCATAATCACTCATGCAGCCAGTTTAAAAGGAGAAAATTACTCACTCTGCTGTTTTGTGCCACTGTGTGCATCACATTGAACATGGAAAACAGAAGGAAAAGTAGAGAGAGGTCTGAAGAGGTTAGAATAAAGGTAATAGCCAAGCATGGTCAACGTAAAGGTTACAAGACCATCTCCAAAGAGCTTGGTGTTCCTGTGACCATTGTTGCCAATATTATTGTTGTAACCAACATCTCTGGACGTGGTCGCAAGAGGAAAATTGAACAGAAGGATTGCTTCAATGGTTGAGAAAGAACCAAGGAAAACTTCAATACAGATCCAAGCTGATCTTCAAGTTCAAGGTGCAATAGTTTCAAGTCACACCATCCATCGCTGTCTGAATGAAAATGGGATCCATGGTAGAAGACCCAGGAAGACCCCACTTTTAAGAGAGAGAGACAAAAAAGCCAGACTGGACTTTGCCAAAATGCATGTTGACAAGCCACAGTCCTTCTGGGAGAATGTGCTTTGGACAGATGAAACAAAATTAGAGCTTTTTGGTAAATCACACCACCCCTATGTTTACAGAAGAAAAAATGATGCCTGCAAAGAAAAGAACGCCATGCCTACCGTGAAGCATGGAGGAGGCTCAGTGATGTTTTGGGGTTGCTCTGCTGCCTCAGGCACTGGGTGCCTTGAATCTGTGCAGGGCAATGAAATCAGAAGACTATCATGGCATTCTGGAGCGAAACGTACTGCCCAGTGTCAGAAAGCTGTGTCTCAGTCACAGGTCATGGGTCCTCCAACAGGATAATGACCCCAAACATACATCAAAAAGCACCCAAGAGTGGATCAGAAGAAAACATTGGACTATTCTGAAGTGGCCTGCTATGAGTCCTGATCTGAATCCAACTGAACATCTGTGGAAAGAGCTGAAACTTGCAGTTGGGAGACGGCACCCATCAAACCTGAGAGAACTGGAGCAGTTTGCTCAAGAAGAGAGAGCCAAACTACCAGTGGAGACGTGTAGAAACCTTATTCAGAGTTACAGAAAGTGCTTGATTGCAGTTATTGCCTCCAAAGGCTGTGCTACAAAATATTAAGTTAAGGGTACCAATATTTTTGGCCATGCCATTTTCATTTGTTTTATTATTTTAAATAATATGTTACGTTGTAAATCAAAAGCAAAGTTTCAGTTATATTCAATGTGAAATAAAGAATGATGGATACCATATACTTCTGTCAGTTTCAACTTAATACAGAGAAAAGTGTTTGAGTGTTTTTTTGAAAAGGTAGAAAGGTACCAATATTTTCGGCCATGTCTGTATATATACAGTGTTATCTTATCTCATCCTCGTTCTGGTTAAAACTCTGGCTGCTCCGATCTGAATGAGCTGGAAGTTTGTCAACAGATTTTTTTTTTGGAAGGGCAGAATAAAGTGTGTTACAGTAAACCAGGAGATTCGTTATGAAAGAATGCACGTTTTCTGCATCTTGCTGTGTAACAAATGGTCCTTCTTTGGGAATATTTCTGAGCACACTTTTAGAAAAGAAAAGATACAAAAAAGTATCTTGAAAAGGTACAAACGTTTGACACTTTGGTGGTAACATTGTAAGTACATAAAATTTCTCCCTAGTCCAGCAATAAATAATTCATTTGTATTTTATTCTTGCCTGTAAAAGGTACACTGATGGAACATTGTCGTATTTTCAGGGTACATTTGGGAAATTTGATCCTAAAAGAATAAAAATGTGCCTCCACTGTACGGTTATTTCTGAGATTGCAGGTGAGGTATAAGGGCAGGATGTGGAGTCTTGTAGGCAGGTGTACACTGGCCATTTACCGCTGACCTACAGTTACCTGTGTGGTGTTTATGAATCAGTTCATATTAACATGGGAGCTGCTATGACTCTGTGACTGACAGTAACAGTAACAGTAACAGTGATAGTAATAGTAATAGTGATAGTAGCAGTAATAGTAGTAGTAGATATGTCCTGTGTTTATATTGCTTACGGTGACAACTAGTGTTCAGGGTTGAGCAGTGCATCAATACTGCAATAATTAAGAAATAAATAAATTTTGTATGTTTCCCAATTTTATTGCTTCTGTTTGACTTCATTGTATTTTCATGTTTGTATTTTCTTTACCAAATAAACCCAGGCATGTTAAAGGATTATTCACTTCTAGTTCAAATCCAAAATTAATGGGTCACATTTACACTGTACATGTGATCTTAGTCAGATTAAAAACAGTTGGCTGCCCCTACCTGCCTTACGAGCTTAAACAGAGCCCCCTAAAGCCAGTCATCTGCTTTACATCAGATTTAATATTTTATTTCATTTCTCCACAGAATTACTTAATCAGGATGAAGATTCTGACAAGAGGGGAGCGGAGACTGAGGGGGGGAACTCTAAACACCCCTCCTCTGGCACTGTCCCGTTCAGCGCTCCTGAGTCTCCACCTGCTGCTCCACCCAAAACAGAAAATGAAGAGGAGACCTTCCCCACTCCCTCATCCAGCCCCTCTCCTCCCCACCCCCCTAAATCTCCCCCCCATCCAGCACCAGCTCTAGTACAGAGTCAGGACCAGGAAGAGGAATCAGAAAATGAAGAGGAGACCTTCCACCTTTGCCCATCCAGCCCCCCTCTTCCGCGCCACCCTGAATCTGGAGGTAGTGATGGGGGCGGAGCTCAGCCCAGTGGGGCAGGAGGAGGAGGAGCTGAGAACCCAACAGCAGATCCAGCCCAGGAGCTCCCCAGCATCCCAGAGGAAGAGGAGGATATTCTGAGACGGGGTCCAGACACCAATGGGGGGGCAGCCCAGTGTAGTGAGGCAGGAGGGGGAGGGGACCAAAGTGTCCCAAAACCAGATTCAGATCAGGATATAGACCCCACATCAGCAGAGGAAAATCTAAGTGTCCCGCCCACTGAGCCATTAAGCACAGCTGATCCAGCCCAGGGACTCCCAGACACCACGGCCCGTTCCCCCCCTCACACTGGGGCGAGTGAGGAGTCCTGCTGTGCAGAGGAAAGCCCAACATCAGGCCCAAATCTGGAGCCCAACAGCACCTCTGAGGCAGAGGTAGAGAAGAAGAGAGGAAGTGAGGAGAGAAAGGATTCACAGGACAGAGGGGTGAAGTCCCCCCCAGACAAGCCTCCAAGAACCTACAGTCCCTAAAACACCCCTAAACCCCCTACAGCCCCTAAAACACCCTTAAGCCCTTGAGCAGGACTGTCCCAGAGCACACAGGAGGGAGAGACGCAGGACAGCGGGGCACTGAGTCACATGACACAGGATGAAAAGACTGCAGACACAGGAAAAGCAGCTCCTAAGACTGAGAACACAGGAGATCATTTAAAGAACTGGGGCCTCATTTATAAAAATATTCTTAGATTTATACTTGAACTTAGTCTCAAGATCATTTCCGACAGTGTGCTTACGTTCGATTCATAAAAGATACTGAGCATAAAAAACCTTGCTTATGCAGGTTCTAAGAAGCCCATTTGTAACTTACGCACCTGTGATCTATAAATCTCAAATTAACTTAAAATTGACGGCACCTCAACGTGCCTTACAATCAGCGATTTCCCCTTATATAATGCTAGCACAAATGAGGGTTTAGTCAGGAATAACCATGGACCAATAGAGAAAAGCAAACTTTTTGGAAGATCATCATGCGCAAAAAAGTAATTCCGGTCTCTGAAAACTCTCCCTTCTAAAAGCACGGTTTACAATGATTTCCAATAACGCAAGAACAGCCATGGTTACTTTTTTCTAATTTGACAAACTATTTATAGAACATCGCATCCTGTTTTTAATTCAAAACACCTTGCATCTGGCAATGAATTCCTCACACCTTTAATTGATAATTCCTATCAAATTTTTCATAAAGCTAATGCAAAGTTCCCCATTGGCTTGGACGCATATGCGTCCCAAACTGCAATACCCCTACATAACCAGCAGGAAAACCACTTACCACTCAAGTCTAGATGTTGCGTAGGGATAATATCATTTCCACGTCAAAGTAAGGTTTTATAAATAACTACTTATATGTGGTTTTCTGCGTAAGTCCACTTAAGATTAAAATTGATCGTAAGTTCATTTTATAAATGAGGCCCCTGTTCTGTATTTAATTCAGCTATGGAGGTGTTTCAGTGCTAATCCTTCTCATTTCTCTTTCATGATCTGTAGATTATAGTGTCTGATGTGCACCAGTGCAGCCCCTGTCACTTGTATATACTGAAGCCCACAATTATGAAGAAATGAATCTATGTATTAGCAGAACCAGTTGAGAATAAATCGTTTGTTATTGTGGTATTGTATTTTCTATTAAATTGAGGCATTTGAATCATTATAGGCATTGAATTTTTTTTAAAAATTCATTCTATAATATTCCATGCCCTGTTTTGTATTGTTATCTATTTGAAATGTATTTTGTTATTCTCATGTACAGTAGGTATACACTGTATGCAGAGCCTATTCCATCTGACCAATAGGGGAGCCAGTTGTAACACAACTCTACCTGTACTTCATGCCTTTTGACCACATAAAGCCCAAAGATCCTCCGCTCTGTCTTGCTCTGTACATCCCAGCTGCAGAACACAGCGCTGTCTAACTTCAGTAGGCCCTGCACACAGGCCAGATTAGTGCTGTGATGAGCACCTTCACTCATCGATGTCGTCTCACTGGGGGGATTTCCATCACAGTAACATCTACTCTACGTTAGCCAAAGCCGTGTGCTGCATGTAGACTGTACGTTTGAACATCCAGTCCTGACAGGAAGCGTTTTACTGTGAAGGAGTTATTTTGACCATTTTTCCGTTTTATTGTGTAATTTGTGGACGTGGAGCCATCCATCTTGGCTCAGGGTGCTGAGGGAGAGGTGTACTCCTCTACAGCTTTTGGGAGAGGGAGGTTCTTTAGGGAAGTCTTCCACACTCCTCAGGTGGGCCAGGTGTCTCCAAGGTATTGTTCCACCCACCCTCAGGTTCCTCCTGTTGCTGCACAGACCCCCTCAGAACGCCAGCGACGTAGATCTCAGTGACCTCATAACCCAGTCGGCCAATCAGATGGCTGAGTCTTTAGTAGCACAGTTGCATAGTGATATGTGCAAACACCGATAGCGACTCGACTCAACACAGCAGCTGCTGCGCCTGCCCTTCAGCATGCAGAAATATAAAATGGCCCTCATGCAGCTCCACACCACAGCCCCCTCACGCAGCTCCACACCACAGCCCCCTCATGCAGCTCCACACCACAGCCCCCTCACGCAGCTCCACGCCATAGCCCCCTCACGCAGCTCCACACCACAGCCCCCTCACGCAGCTCCACGCCACAGCCCCCCTCATGCAGCTCCACACCACAGCCCCCTCATGCAGGTCCACACCACAGTACCCTCACGCAGCTCCACACCACAGCCCCCTCATGCAGATGAGAAGGTTCTAAGGAGCCGAATACCTTCCAGTGTGAGCCGAATATCTTTCCACTGGAGATATGATTGTTTCTCTCTATGATTGTTCCTCTGATACATGCTAGAGGCAAAACAGGATTGCTGCATTCAGGATGATGCTCACATCTGGCTCATTGATCACAAACACATGGAGTCCAGTCAGAGTCAGAGAGAATGAGACAGGGCTGCAGTTAAAATAGACAGGAAATAGGTTCTGACACAAGGGGCAAGGGGTATAAACCAAACAATGCCTGTGAATTGGGTCACAAGGAATGAACTGATTTTGAGTTCATGTCCAAAATGGGGAGCAATATGCAATGTAAACAGCAACTGATTTGTTCAATCCCACCAAAAATCAAACATGAAATAGCAAATACATGTTTCAATACATAAAAATTCAATGTTTTTATTCAGGTAAAGCAGATGCTTTTTTAACGTGTGGTTTTTGACTTTCACTGCACTGATAATCACTATGCACAGTCAAGACTGCTCCAGAATGCTGTATCATGCAGTGGCAGTCTTCATGAGGAGGTTTTTTTTCTTCATGAGACTGCACAGCTGCTAAGTGCCAATCTTTGCCCAACACTCCCATCTAGTGGTGACATACTGTAATTTCTATTCAGATTTTAATTGAAGACCAAACATGGGCGCTGTGGTCATAACATTACAGGCCTAAACAACAACCTAAATGTGCCTGGAAATATGCGTGTGTGTGTGCGTGCGTGCGTACATACGTGTGTGTTTGTGTGTGTGTGTCTGCGTGTGTGGATGCGTGTGTGTGCGTAGGTGTGTGTTAGTGTTTATAGTTCTTGGAAGAGGTACAGTGGGTGGCTTGGGTGTTCAAGTGAAGCACTGTTATTGGAGGTCTGTGAACATTTTGGAGAATGCCCACCATAAGAAACAGCATATTTCATTTTTCTCACTTAAAAGTACAGCGACTTCATTTTCTTTATTAATGCATATTTTTCACACAAAATGGTTTCAGATATTAAGCCAAATTATAGTATTAGACATAGGGAACTTGAGTAAACACAAAGCACATTTAAATAATTTCATTTATTTAATGAAAAAAGTTACCGAACACCCCTATCATCCATGTGATAAAGTAATTGCCACTTTTAACTTAACTAGTAGCACCACAATTAGCAGCAATAACTAAAACCACTTTCTATAATTTGATATCAGTCTTTCACATTTCTGTGGAGGAATTTTAGCTCACTCTTCCTTGCAGAACATGCAGAGATTAAACAGGCGCTGTTAAATATTGGGCTTGTTGTGGATATTATTTGGATTCTTCTGCTATTTACACGGTATATAGCAAATAAGGGTTATGGACAAAAGCGCACTGCTTTCACTTTCGGTCCTGCCCACTAAGGTGTGTTCATAAATCCAAAGTCCACTATGAAGGTGAGCAATGGCCGACAAGCACTTCAGAATCACAACGGCGTTATTTATCTTCGCGAACCTCAAATTTGGTGAGAACTGTTTTTCTAAATCGTTTCGGTAATTATTCGTTCTGTGTGTTTTACGTCAGAACCTTTTTCAGAGGTAACACATTTAACTATCTAGTTCATATGCCAAATTAATCTATATCAACTAAAACAACGACATAGGCTGTAAACTATGAGCCGAATTCGCTGAACTCGACTCTGTGCCACTGCACTGCTCTTGCGGTAAAAGCGGTTATAATCCTGAGTGATTTCTGCCTGAAGAGCCTATGATCGCGGACGCTGCGGACATTGTTGAGCGACCCCACCTGTTATGACGCTTTGACATTGTTATCGAGTTTATGACAGTAACTACCATTGAACATTCTAGCTGTGAATTCGCTTTTGTTTGTTTGTTTTTTAGAAATTATATTCTGGCGTACGATCAACGAGTGAACATATTTACAGAGAACTGCATGTAAATATACATGTTGTCAAAATATAATATGGGGCAATGGGATATCCGGGAACAGAAACCGCTCCGCGAGTTAATGGTTTGTCAAGACAAAGCCATCGTAGGTAAACGGATTGAGACAGATTAGGCTACAGCCACATGTAGGCATATGGGCGTAAAAGACTTAAATGAAACGTTTAAAGAAAAAGAAAGAAATTTCACCTATAGTGTAATATGTTAAATTTAGAATGATGGGTGTAGAGGAGGGATGTGCAGATACGATAGCTGCGTCTGTAGGCTGCCGGTATCCGCCAACTCAGGCTTCACATCCTAGCGTTGTTCTGTAAAACATTAACATCACCGGTAAAATGGGGTGTGTCGTTTGCAAACATTAAGTTTAAATTGAATTTTAAAGTTAATGTAACCCAGAGGTCACTACACTGCAGCCTTCTCAAGTATTTTAGAAGAGCAGAATGGAGGTAGGTCTGTAGTTTTTTAGGATTTCAGGGTTTAAAATTAGGCTTTTGCACGAGGGCCTTGATGACAGAAACTGTCAAGGAGTTGGGTACAAAACCAGAGGCTAACAAGGCCAGCTAACGAGGTTAAGCACAGGCACGCCCCATACCAGTCACAGTTCCTTCAGTAATTTGGCTGGTAGTGGACTGTAGGGCAGCTCACAGAAGTCTGCCTCAGAGTGAAATAGACTGTTTACTGTGCTGAGAGGGAGTCGGCTGGTGTGAGAGACAGTGCTGAAAACATCCTGTGTTATGTAAACCTTTGGTTCTCCATAATAAAGTCTAATCATGTTTTGTATCGTTGGAAAGCCGATGTCATGCAGAAGAAGTTGGTGTCTTTGGTGCTGGGTGCAGGGTGCCGACTAAATCTTGGTACCTATGGGTCAGCGCCCAGCCAGATTCAAAGGTGGACCCGGTGTGGTATGCTTACAAAGAAAGTGTAAGCAGGATAATCGATGTCCTGTTCAGTCATGATTGTGTCTTTATTTGATGACTTGGTGTTTTGATTTTATCTTTTGGGTACATAAGGGAAAACATGGAATGGTTTAGGGAGACTATTCAACATGGTCTCCTTTGCATCATATGCATATAGCCATCTCACTATACACACACTTTTGGACTACTGTATATTGCCACTATTGAAAACACTGTACAATAAACTATGTTCATTTTGACCTGGCATTCCTCTTTGAAACTTACATCTGCACACCTATTAGTTTAAAGGTCCTAACATACACACAGAACTCAGGACATCTGCACCCCGTAGTCACTTGCTTATACACTAGTGTTGTAGCAGGATTTATGCAGGCTACACAAGCCAGAGGCACGTCCACGTCTACCATGATAGATAGCGATCGGTATGGAGCCACACTACTGGTGGAAAGCGGTCTCCTCAGTCTATGCATAACTGTTAGCACAGAGGAAATGTTAAAACATTATTATGGAGTCAGATAATTGAGATATCATTAAATTACTCCTGTTCTAGTAGCACCAGGTGAGACTACACGCGTTCCTTCACCACTCAGATACTTCCGCTGCGTGAGGAAGGGGTTTCTTACAGGATCCAAAGGACAAATTAGGCTCCTCCCTGCCCTGCTGCTTCAGTGGAGAAGAGTGCAAGGGGAGATCTGTCAGTGATCCACTGATTAAAGTGATGCCATTGATTTTATATACACTTGGACTTTTATAGATTTGTATCTTTGATGTGGCACAATATTAAAGACCAAATACGATATGATATGCAAGAGGAGAAAACTGGCACTAGTCCATTGAACAAATGTAGCAAAATATGGGTAGCATTGCTTTGGAGCACTTGTGGGTGTGTTCAACACCTTTCAGCAAACTTCTTTGGACAGTGCAGACGCTGGTTTTCTTCAGATTTTTTTGAGTGCTTAGTATTTATGTTTGTAAAATCAATATCTGATTACTGCAACTTAAAGGAGGCCCCCTGTCTCATTACATTTAGGTCACAAAAAATAAATAAAGCATTTCCCTGAGCAAAATAATGAACCATAAAATTCCATTATGAATGGGTTGTATTTGCCAGGTGTCCTGGACTAGTGCCAGCAAAGGAACTTATCTGATCATTTCTCTAACTTCATTTACTGTATCTGTATACTTGCTAACCTGTTAGCTCAAATTAAAGTAAAAAAATTTAAAAATTTCTCATGAATTGTATTAATATACTTTCTTGCAGGTGATGTCACGCCTGAGATGATTGTCCAGTCTAATGGGAACTTCACACTACCGCCTAATGTTCAGGGTACTCTGGAGGAAATTTTGTGGAAATGGAATCATCATAAGGTGGTTGAATTTGACCAGAAGGAGGTGGTTGAATACAGGCAGTTTAAAGGACGGACGATCCTGAACCTCACAACAGGAGCCCTGACCCTCACAAATCTCACAGAGGCTGACAGTGGGGAGTATGTTGGTGAGCTGCAGATCAAGGGAGAGCTGGTGTACCATCATCAGACGGTGAGAGTGTTTGGTGAGTTTGCTTTTACTGAATGACCAAATCTGAGATTTCATCAAAGACATGTAGCCATATGCGCTGAAGAAATATCTGCTACTAAAATAGATTTCATATAATTTTGTGGGGCATTCAGAAATGTTATCTTCTTTCCAAGCAGGTAGAAGCATGGCATTTTACATTATTTCAAAGTGCTTCACAAGTCGATCTGTAACCACACGGTTATGGGCGTGGATATCGCTAAATGACAGTATAGTTAGTTTCTCAACCATAAGTGATTCAGTAAAAAAGAGCTTTATATAAGTTGATCATATGGGGCAGGTATGGGAGGGGAAGTTGGTCTGTAACCACAAGGATATGGGTGTGAATAGCATGTGAGACCCTACAGTCATACCCTAGTGTTTCAGTGAAAAAGAGCTTTATATCACTCCATCATGTGGGTCAGGTGTATTAATCCATGAAAGACAATGCTAAAGTTAGGTCACAAGCCTTTGTTCTCCATGTAGATGCTGTAGGTAAACCAGCAGTCACCTGCCAAGTGAACGGCCCCTCAGTAACCCTGCTGTGCTCTGGGGGCGACAGACCAAGCACTCAGTACAGGTGGGAGGGGCCTGCCATAGAGGCCCAGCCAGGGTCCCAGCTGAAGATAGAGGCAGCAGAGAGCTCTGATGCAATCTACACCTGTGTGCTGCACAACCCTGTGGGTGAGAGTAGAACAGACTTTCCTGTGAAGAGCTGCTTCCCTCCTTCAGGTAAGGCCCACTCAGCTGATGTAGGGACTGAGCACAGGCCTGCCATCCTGGCTGCCACAGTCCACCCCTAATGCTTATTTCACAGGTTTGGGTAGCTGTTCCAGTTGTTATGTAGTCCACCCCTAATCCTCATGTCACAGGTTTGGGTAGCTGTTCAGGCTGCTATGCAGGTCTGTGGTTTTAACTTGAGTTAAGCACACTGCAATTTACCCCTTATGTCTCACCTGAATGAAATTAGTTTTTCCCACTTGCTTAATTTCCAATTTGTTCATGTTCTGCTGTTCTCCTGGGGTTACCAGCCTCTGTTGAATTTTCTGTGCTATCCTGTGAATTCCATGGGACCTCAACCCAAATTTCACCCTCTGTTCTACATCATAGAGTATTGGGTAAAGGCCCTGTTTACGGTACTGTCAGGGTCCTACTAGGGGTTAAATGCTCAGTTGCCCCATCTACCCCACAGTGTCTGAAACATGACTGGGGCACATTGATTACTACTGACCCCAATCATCCCCAGCACTGTCAGCTGAGACAGCTGTTGCTGAGCAACCAGTCAACTTCAAATTAACTGCCATTTCATTAAACACAGGGAGCTAAATAAATCATCTTCTAGAGTCAGAAACGTGCACGCACGCACACACACACACACACACACACACACACACACACACACACACACACACACACACACACACACACACACACACACACACACACACACACACACACACACACACACACACACACACACACGTTTCAATAGATCAAAATGGTTGAGCTTTGTCTTTTATATTTTTCTAACATGCTCTGTTTTTCTTTGTTTTTAGGAAGCACCCTTGTTGTGATTTCTGTAGTCCTTGTCCTCCTCCTCATCTTCATCATTGTGGGATTGCTTTTATTTTACTACAAGAAATGCTACAAAAGTAAGAGTCTTTTCAAATAACACATGAAATGATATTAATAAACGCATCCATATGCAGATCCTGCTGTTTCTGGAGCAGTTACTCAGGACTGGATTCAGTAGGGCTGCACTCCTGTTGTCTCCATAAAATGAGCACAAGCTCTCCAATACTGTGGGACTGAAAGCTCATACATTAGCGCTACTACACCCAGGACTAATAATAATAAAAATTATATTTTTACATTGTAGGAAGACAAAATGAAGAGGACATGGAAGCTCAATCTGAGGGTAAGCTGTAGAAATGATGGTGGTGACTATGATGATGCTACTGTGAAGCATGATGAGCATTGAATAATATTTCATATCCTATATTGTAGAAAAGACAAGACTGAGAGAGAGAGACTCTGAAGCTGCAGTAAATGGTGAGCTGTAGAACAGTGTTATTCACTCTGGCCTTAGAGCTGCAGGTGATGACATGACTCCCTCTGGTACTTTATCTCCGAATTTAAAACACTGCAGCTGCAGGTTTCCTCCAAAAAATTAACATCTATACAATGTATGCCTAGACAGTACTCAACGACAAATGTATTACAATCAGATGCATTCCTATTCATACACTTCAGAAGTAGGCGTGCTGCTGGTAAAACTAGATAATAAACAAAATGTCTGAAACATTTCTTTTGAAACAGAAAGACAACAGCTATTACCAGCAGACCCTGAAAACGTTGAGGAAACTCCAGGTAAGGCAGAATTAACTCTGCCCAGAACAGAAACGTGTCTCATAATGAAACAGCAATACTGAAATGCCTCTGTTTCAGGGTTGGGATCAATTACCCTGCAGTTCAGTCAGGTCAGGAAAGGAAATAAATTACAAAATACCCAAAAACATTGTAGACATTTTTCAAGCCATGAATTAAATTTGAAATTTCATGAGTCGGCTTGACCCTTAACTGTTGACCATTAAGTATTTTAGATGATTAATCAGATAATTTATCATATAAACCTTTTGTAAATGTCCAACAAGTGACTAACTATACATTTTCTATCAACATTAACAAAAGTCAACACTTGTCCTTCACTTTGGGTCAGAATTTGAAGAATTTGATTTTTGAAAGTATGAAGTGCTCAACTTTTACTTTGAATTTGCCAAATTGTGAAGGTGAAGACCAAATATAACTGCATTACATGCATTTTTTTGTGTGAACAGTGAGGAAACATGGGAATTGAATCCCGGACGTGATGTAAAGCAGGATCAGATATTCACCTGTGAGCCTCCTTGCATTTGTACTGTACTCAGCACACAGCCTTATTTCCTCTGTTTCTGCAGTAAAAGTTCGGGATAGAGTAAAGCTTATTGAAAGTGGGTGGAGCCCAGGTAAGACCCATGATGAGCATCAGAAGACAGCACTGACTGAGCAGCACAAAGGGACTGATGGGAGTGCTGGAATTTCACAGGAGGAGAGTCAGACAGGTAAGTACAGAGAAGCAGCAGGTAACCTGCCAGTCAGTCACCTGCTTTACATCAGGTTTAATATTTTATTTCATTTCTCCACAGAATCACTAAATCAGGGTGAAGATTCTGAAGAGAGAGTAGTGGAGACTGAGGGGGGGAACTCTAAACACCCCTCCTCTGGCACTGTCCCGTTCAGCACTCCTGTGTCTCCACCTGCTGCTCCACCCAAAACAGAAAATGAAGAGGAGACCTTCCACAGTCCCCCGCCCAGCCCCTCTCCTCTCCACCCCCCTAATTCTGCCCCCCATCCAGCACCAGCTCCAGTACAGAGTCAGGACCAGGAAGAGGAAACAGGAAGAGCAGCAGCAGCAGAATCTTCTGATGAGACTGGAGCCAATCAGAGAGCAGGAGCCCAGAGGCAGAGAGAGAAGAGGGGGGGGCAGGATGGAGGTAGTGATGGGGGCAGAGCTCAGCCCAGTGAGGCAGGAGGGGGAGGAGCTGAGAACCAAACAGCAGATCCAGCCCAGGAGCTCCCCAGCAGCCCAGAGGAAGAGGAGGATATTCTGGAGAGTCAGACAGGTAAGTACAGAGAAGCAGCAGGTAGCATTCTCAGTGAGAGACTCAGGCAGCTGCTCCTGCTCATCCTCTTGTGTGCAGGTGCTCTTGCTGCTCAGATACATTTCCAGGTAGATTTATTTGGGTAGATTTATTTAATTTCTCCATTGAAAGATTAATTCAGGGTGAATATTTTGAATTTATTACACTGTATTGCTTAAGATTAAAAAAAATAACCCTTGCATTATTCTGTGCGAGCAGTAAGGACAAATGGGGATTGAATCCTGGCCTTGATGTAAAGCAGGATCAGATATTCACCTGTGAGCCTCCTTGCATTTGTACTGTACTCAGCACACACAACCTTATTTCCTTTTTCTGCAGTAAAAGTTCGGGATAGAGTAAAGCTTATTGAAAGCGGGATGAGCCCAGGTAAGACCCATGATGAGCATCAGAAGACAGCACTGACTGAGCAGCACAAAGGGACTGATGGGAGTCCTGGAATTTCACAGGAGGAGAGTCAGACAGGTAAGTACAGAGAAGCAGCAGGTAACATTCTCAGCGAGAGACTCAGGCAGCTGCTCCTGCTCATTCTTTTGTGTGCAGGTGCTCTTGCTGCTCAGATACATTTCCAGGTAGATTTATTTGGGTAGATTTATTTAATTTCTCCATAGAAAGATTAATTCAGGGTGAATATTTTGAACTTATACACTGTATTGCTTAAGATTTAAAAAAATAACCCTTGCATTATTCTGTGTGAGCAGTAAGGACAAATGGGGATTGAATCCTGGCCTTGATGTAAAGCTGGATCAGATATTCACCTGTGAGCCTCCTTGCATTTGTACTGTACTCAGCACACACAGCCTTATTTCCTCTGTTTCTACAGGAAGGGTTATGGATACATCAGAGCAGTATGGAGACTGGGTGGGCGCTGGTAAGACCTGTGATGAGCACCAGAACACACCTCTGACTGAGAGTAGAGACTCAGCTGTTCCTCGTGATTCTGTTATATGCAGGTGCAGTTGTTGCTCAGTCGCTGTGTGTGTGTGTGTGTGTGTGTGTGTGTGTGTGTGTGTGTGTGTGAGACAGAGAGAGAGAATGAGAGAGCAGGAGAACATGGTGAGAATAAGGGAACAGTAAACTGAGTACAGAAATATTTGAGCTGGGATAGACTACAGCAATAAATAAAGTACGCTTTCAGAAAGAAGGGTACTAAAAGGAGTCTAAAAAACTACAAACGTGTCACTGGGGTGGTACCCTATAGGTACAGAAAATGTATGTTATTTCCTCTGTTTCTGCAGCAAAGCAGATTGCAGTCTGGCTTAACTCATTTAAGACCCATGATGGGCATCAGAAGACAGCACTGACTGAGCAGCACAAAGGGACTGATGGGAGTGCTGGAATTTCACAGGAGGAGAGTCAGACAGGTAAGTACAGAGAAGCGGCAGGTAACATGCCAGACAGTTACCTGCTTTACATCATATTTAATATTTACTTTCATTTTCCCACAGAATCACTAAATCAGGGTGAAGATTCTGAAGAGAGTGGAGTGGAGACTGAGGGGGGGAACTCTAAACACCCCTCCTCTGGCACTGTCCTGTCCAGCACTCCTGAGTCTCCACCTGCTGCTCCACCCAAAACAGAAAATGAAGAGGAGACCTTCCACAGTCCCCCATCCAGCCCCTCTCTTCCCCACTCCCCTAAATCTCCCCCCGCTCCAGCACCAGCTCCAGTACAGAGTCAGGACCAGGGAGAGAAAACAGAATGAGTAGCAGCAGCAGCAGAATCTATTGATGAGACTGGAGCCAATCAGAGAGCAGGAGCCCAGAGGCAGAGAGAGAAGAGGGAGGGGCAGGATGGAGGTAGTGATGGGGGCGGAGCTCAGCCCAGTGGGGCAGGAGGGGGAGGAACTGAGAACCCAACAGCAGATCCAGCCCAGGAGCTCCACAGCAGCCCAGAGGAAGAGGAGGATATTCTGAGACGGGGTCCAGACACCGATGGGGGGGCAGCCCAGTGTAGTGAGGCAGGAGGGGGAGGGAACGAAAGTGTCCCAAAACCAGATTCAGATCAGGATATAAACCCCAGATCAGCAGAGGAAAATCCACTGAGTCATTGAGCACAGCTGATCCAGCCCAGGGACTCCCAGACACCACGGCCCGTTCCCCCCCTCACACTGGGGCGAGTGAGGAGTCCTGCTGTGCAGAGGAAAGCCCAACATCAGGCCCAAATCTGGAGCCCAACAGCACCTCTGAGGCAGAGGAGGAGGAAGAGGAGAGAGAGGAGAGGAAGGAGTCACAGGACAGAGGGGTGAAGTCCCCCCCAGAAAACCCCCCGAAACCCTACAGCCCCTATAAAACCCCTAAGCCCCTACAGCCCCCAAACCCTTGAGCAGGACTGTCCCAGAGCACACAGGAGGGAGAGACGCAGGAGAGCGGGTAGTTGTAATTCCTGCAATATTTTGGTGTCTAATTTCCATGTAAATAGTAGATAAACTCATGATGAAAGTCTGTTATCTAATATAGCTAACTCGTGCTATATTTTGTTTTTGGCTAGCAGCGGCAGCTATAATTTATCTTCACTTTTCTATCAGGGGAGCCAGTCGTATTGCTGCCACACCCCACCACTGTGTTCTGTTCTGTGTTTAATTCCTTTTGGCCAGCTATGGAGGTGTTTCAGTGCTAATCCTTCTCATTTCTCTTTCATGATCTGTAGATTATAGTGCGTGGTGTGCACCAGTGCAGCCCCTGTCACTTTTATATACTGAAGCCCACAATTAGAGATATGGATCCATGTGTTATATATCCCACTGAGAATGAATCATTTGTTATTGTGGTATTGTATTTTCTATTAAATTGAGGCATTTGAATCATTATGGGCATTGAATTTTTATTTTTTATTCATTCTATAATATTCCATGCCCTGTTTTGTATTGTTATCTATTTAAAATGTACTTTGTTATTCTCATGTACAGTAGGTATTCACTGTATGGAGAGTCTATTCCATCTGACCAATAGGGGAGCCAGTTGTTCCACAACCCTACCTGTATTTCATGCCTTTTGACCACATAAAGCCCAAAGACCCTCCGCTCTGTTTTGCCATCCTCTGTACATCCCAGCTGCCGAACACAGCGCTGTCTAATTTCAGTAGGCCCTGCACACAGGCCAGATTAGTGCTGTGATGAGCACCTTCACTCATCGATGTTGTCTCACTGACCAGGGGATTCAGCAAGCAGTAATTTAAATCTCACTGTAATACGCGTGCCCTCATCTCTCCTGCATAGTGAAAATAGTGGACACTCTGCTGCACCCCTGAGAACCTGGCAGGTATATGGCGCTCCACACCACAGCCCCCTCATGCAGCTCCACACCACAGCCCCCTCATGCAGCTTCGAACCACAGCCCCCTCATGCAGCTTCGAACCACAGCCCCCTCATGCAGCTCCAAACCACAGCCCCCTCATGCAGCTCCACACCACAGCCCCCTCATGCAGCTCTGAGCCACAGCCCCCTCATGCAGCTTTGAACCACAATCCCCCATGCAGCTCCACACCACAGCCCCCTCACGCATCTCCACACCACAGCCCCCTCACGCAGCTTAGAACCACAGCCCCCTCATGCAGCTCCACACTACAGGCCCCCCATGCAGCTCTACACCGCTGCCCCCTCACGCAGCTCCACACCACAGCCCCCTCATGCAGCTCCACACCACAGCCCCCTCACGCAGCTCCACACCACAGCTCCCTCACGCAGCTCCACACCACAGCTCCTTCACGCAGCTCCACACCACAGCCCCCTCACGCAGCTCCACGCCACAGCCCCCTCACGCAGCTCCACACCACAGCCCCCTCATGCAGATGAGAAGGTTCTAAGGAGCTGAATACCTTTTGAAAGCACTGGAGATATGATTGTTTCTCTATATGATTGTTGCTCTGATACATGCTAGAGGCAGAACATGATTGCTGCATTCAGGATGATGCTCACATCTGGCTCATAGATCACAAACACATGGAGTCCAGTCAGAGTCAGAGAGAATGAGACAGGGCTGCAGTTAAAATAGACAGGAAATAGGTTTTGACACAAGGGGCAAGGGGTATAAATCAAACAATGCCTGTGAATTGGGTCACAAGGAATGAATTGATTTTGAGTCCATGTCCAAAATGGGGAGCAATATACAATGTAACAACTGTCCGTTGTGACAACTGATTTGTTCAATCCCACCAAAAATCAAACATGAAATAGCAAATACATGTTTCAACAAACATTTTCAATGTTTTTATTCAGGTAAAGCAGATGTTTTTTTAATGTGTGGTTTTTGACTTTCACTGCACTGATAATCACTATGCACAGTCAAGACTGCTCCAGAATGCTATATCGTGCAGTGGCAGTCTTCATGAGGAGGACCTTTCATTTTTTTGAAAATCAGACTGCAGCTGTTAAGTGCCAATCTTTGCCCAACTAGTGGTGACATAGTGTAATTGCTATTCAAATTTTAATTGAAGACCAAACATGGGCGCTGCGGTCATAATATTACAGGCCTAAACAACAACCTAAATCTGCCTGGAAATATAACCATGTGTGTTTGTCTGTGTGTGTGTGTGTGTGTCTGCGTGTGCATGTGTGTCTCTCTGTGTGTGTATGTGTGTGTCTGTGTGTGTGCGCGTGTGGGTGCGTGTGTGTGTGTGTGCATGCACATATGTGTGTGTGTGTGTCTACGTGCGTGTGTGTGCGCGCGCGTGTGTGTAGGCTGTAAACTACGAGCCGAATTCGCTGAACTCGACTCTGTTCCACTGCACTGCTCTTACGGTAAAAGCCGTTATAATCCTGAGTGATTTCTGCCTGAGGAAGAGCCTCTGACCGCGGTCGCTGCGGACAGTGTTGAGCGACCCCACCTGTTATGAGTGGAAGCTCTGACCTTGTTATATAGTTTCTGACAGTACCATTGAATTTTCTCGCTGTAAATTCGTTTTTGTTTGTTATTTTTTTTGTTTGTTTTGTTTTTTTAATATTAGGCCTATATTCTGGCGAACGCTCAACGCGTGAACACATTTAGAGACACGGACTGCATGTAAACGACACAGTAAACATACATGTTGCCACATACATGATATCCGGAAACAGAAACCGCTCCGCGAGTTAATGATTTGTCAGAACGAATTGCCATCATAGGTAAACAGATTGAGACCGATTAGGCTACAGCAACATGGGCGTAAAACACTTAAACGAGACGTTTTTATTTTATTTCACCTGGTGTAATATAGGCCCTATGTTAAATTTAGAATGGTGGGTGTAGACGGGAGGGGTGAGCAGATGCTAGCTGCGTCTGTAGGCTGTCGGTATCCGTCAACTCAGGCTTCACACTGTAACGTTCTTCTGTAAAACATTGGTAATGGGTAGATCATGGGTAAAATGGGGCGTGTCGTTTGCAAACATAGAGTTTAAATTGGATTTTAAAGTGAATTTAACCCAGAGGTCACTACACTGTACGAAACAATATTACAAAATACAAATATAGTTTAAAAACGAGCATGCAAAACCACAGGATTAAAACGCAGAAAAAAAAGTTTTATAAAAATGCAAGAGGAAGAGGGGAGTTTTAAGCCTGGTTTTTAAAGTGCAGACTGACTCTGCTTCCCTGACATGGTCAGGCTGACAGTTCCTCAGCAGAGGGGCTCTATATGAAAAAGCTTTGCCATGTACTCTTTGTTTTTTTAATTTTGGGGACAAGATGTCCTGAATCATGGGAACGGAGAATTCGTGTGGGAACATACAAATCACTTTGTGGTCCAGCCCCCTCACACTGCAAGTCAGCGGCAGTACGTTGTATGTATGTTTTTCAGTAAAAAGTGATAAATAAATGAAAAGGGTAGAATGTAGAACAACAAAGGCCTAAGGACAGAGCCCTGACCCTACAGTGGTCTGAGGATCTATCATTAACATGAACAAACTGAAATCTGTCTGTCAGGTATGATCTCAATAATTGGAGCTCTTGCCCACAAGCAGCCCAATCCTGTTCCCGGAAATCCGTCCTTCCATCCTATAGGATTTCATTTCAATTTATGACTCTGTGACCGAAGTATGCTCCTGCTTTTAACCTCTGCTCTACTTTTAATTATTGTTACACCTCTGTCTCATTCCACATTTGATGTTTGTGCATCTTGTTCGGTGTAAGTCTTGTTGGGTAACATTGTGTTTCATGTCAGGTCCCCCTGCAAAAGAGATTTCAATCTCAATGGGGTTTTCCTGGTTAAATAATGGTTAAATAAATAAAATAAAATGTTAACCCTAATTCGGCACACTTGATTCTACTAATTAGCAACTGAACGACATCTCTAATTCTTATGATGTGGTTTGTTAGGGGTGGAATTAAAAAATACTGGAAGGTAGACCTTCAGGATCAGAATTGGGCAGCCCTGTTCTACACAATCAAATGCTGTGCTGAGATTAAGACGAGTATAGGAGTTGATTTCTGATCTGAGGCTAAAAGGAGGTCATTAGATCTGGTCTCTGTGCTGCAATGGGGTTATGAACATGAAGGCTTTCATCAATATTATTCATCTTCAGCAAAGCGCTGAGCTGTTTGGCTGCAGCCTTCTCAAGTATTTTAGAAGAGGAGAATGGAGATAGGTCTGTAGTGTTTTAGGATTTCAGGGTTTAAAATTAGGCTTTTGCACCGGGGGCAAGTAATTTGGCTGGTAGTGGACTGTAGGGCAGCTCACAAAAGCCTGCCTCAGAGTAAAATAGGCCCTCAGAGTAAAATAAAGTGTTTACTGTGCTGAGAGGGAGTCGGCTGGTGTGAGAGACAGTGCTGAAAACATCCTGTGTTATGTAAACCTTTGGTTCTCCATAATAAAGTCTAATCATGCTTTGTATTGTTGGAAAGCCGATGTCATGCAGAAGAAGTGTGTCTTTGGTGCTGGGTGCTGGGTGCTGACTAAATCTTGGTACCTATGGGTCAGCGCCCAGCCAGATACAAAGGTTGACCCGGTGTGGTATGCTTACAGAGAAAGTGTAAGCAGGATCATCAATGTCCTGTTCAGTTGTGATTGTGTCTTTATTTGATGACTTGGTGTTTTGATTTTATCTTTTGGGTATACAAGGGGAAACATGGAATGGTTCAGGGAGACTCATCAACATGGTCTCTTATGCATCATATGCATATAGCCATCTTACTATACACATACTTTTGCACTATTGTATATTGCCACTATTGAACACACTGTATAATAAACTACATTCGTTTTGACCTGGCATTCCTCTTTGAATCTCACATCTGGACACCTAGTAGTTTTAAGGTCCTAACATACACATAGAACTCAGGACATCGGCACCCAGTAGTCACTTGCTTATACACTAGTGTTGTAGCAGGATTTATGCAGGCTACACAAGCCAGAGGCACGTCCACGTCTACCATGATAGATAGCGATCAGTATAGAGCCACACTACTGGCGGAAAGCAGTCTCCTCAGTCTATGCATAACTGTTTGCACAAAGGAAAGGTTAAAACATTATTTTGGAGTCAGATAATTGAGATATCATTAAATTACTCCTGTTCTAGTAGCACCAGGTAAGACTACACGCGTTCCTTCACCACTCAGATACTTCCGCTGCGTGTGGAAGGGGTTTCTTACAGGATCCAAAGGACAAATTAGGCTCCTCCCTGCCCTGCTGCTTCAGTGGAGAAGAGTGCAAGGGGAGATCTGTCAGTGATCCACTGATTAAAGTGATACCATTGATTTTATATACACTTGGACTTTTATAGATTTGTATCTTTGATGTGGCACAACATTTAATGGCCAAATACGATATGATATGCAAGAGAAGAAAACTGGCACTACTCCATTGAACAAATATAGCAAAATATGGGTAGCATTGCTTTGGAAAACCGCTTGCTTAGAATCACAGTGCAAAGTAAATCATAAGACAAGGAGTTACCTGTAAACTGCAGCAGTTAAGCACTTGTGGGTGTCTGCAACACCTTTCAGCCAACTTCTTTGGACAGTGCAGAGACTGGTTTTCTTCAGATTTTTTTGAGTGCTCAGTATTTATGTTTGTAAAATAAATATCTGACTACTGAAATTTAAAGGAGGCCCCCTGTCTCATTACATTTAGGTCACAAGAATAAATAAAGCATTCCCTGAGCAAAATAATGAACCATAAAATTCCATTATGAATGGGTTATATTTGCCAGGTGTCCTGGACTAGTGCCAGCAAAGAAACTTAACTGATCATTTCTCTAACTTAATTTACTGTATCTGTATACTTGCTAACCTGTTAGCTCAGATTAAAGTAAAAATTTTTTTAAAATTGCTCATGATTTGTATTAATATACTTTCTTGCAGGTGATGTCACACCTGAGATGATTGTCCAGTCTAATGGGAACTTCACATTACAGCCCAATGTTCAGGGTCCCCTGGAGGACATTTTGTGGAGGTGGAATCATCATAAAGTGGTTGAATTTGACCAGAAGGAGGTGGTTGAATACAGGCAGTTTAAAGGACGGACGATCCTGGACCTCACAACGGGAGCCCTGACCCTCACACATCTCACAGAGGCTGACAGTGGGGAGTATGTTGGTGAGCTGCAGATCAAGAGAGAGCTGGTGTACCATCATCAGACGGTGAAAGTGTTTGGTGAGTTTGCTTCTACAGAATAGCCCAACTTTTGGAACTTCCACCAGTATTGGGCGTACAGTGTAGCACAGTGGGTAAGGAACTGGGCTTGTAACTGAAAGGTAATAGGTTCAATTCCTGGGTAAGACACTGCCGAGGTACCCTTGAGGAAGGTACTTAACCTGCATTGCTTCAGTATATCTCCAGCTGTATTAATGAATGCAGTGTAAATGCTATGTAAAAGGTGTGTAATTCGCTCTGGATAAGAGCGTCAGCTAAATGCCTGTAATGGAATGTGATGTGTACCTATGCTAAACATCATTAACTGATCTCTTTCCTCTGGTTGTGAACCCAACCCAGTTAAAGCTGCTGTCATAAAGCTCCTGCTGAAAAAGACTAATGTGGGTCTTCATCACAGAGATCTAGCCATATGCTGTGAAAAATTTTTTTTGTGGTTGCAGCTGAAATACATCGTAAACCATTTTGTAGATCACTGAAAATCTCATCTGAACTGAATCACTGAAAATCTGGAATGAAAAGCAGATGCAGACTGTGAATCTGCTCTCTGTGAGTCACACAGGTCATCTCACACACCTGAAACCTCCTCTCTGAGAGTCGCACAGGTCATCTCACACACCTGTAACCTGCTCTCTGTGAGTCACACAGGTTCATCTCACACACCTGTAACCTGCTCTCTGTGAGTCACACAGGTCATCTCACACACCTGTAATCTGCTCTGTGTGAGTGACACAGGGTCATCTCACACACCTGTAACCTGTTTAACAAGTTGGTCTATCCCAGATAAACAGCACACCTGTATGGGAGGTGTGTGCATGTGTGGTACGGGAAGTTGGGCTGTGTTGAGGGCAGTTCAAATTAGAGCATTTAAATCCACCAATAAAGAATTTGATCAACGTTTAAATTTACACCATGTTAATTTGTAGCTATACCATGGACCTAAATAAACAAGCAGAAAAAAACACTTTTACAATATATGCACTGGTTTTCAAATCATATTCAATATTTTACTGAATAAAGAAAGGTATATAGATGAATGACAGAATGCAAAGAAATAAACTTTAGCATTTAGGACAATAGGCTAGTATTAACCAGCACGCTGAAATGGCAGAGCGGAACATGTGAGTATTCCAACAAACAATAACTTATTCGCTGTGATATTGACTGAATGAATAAATAACCAAATGCTAAACAAAATGTGAATATTCAACAATGTAATTCAAGCTGTGTATACAGTATGTTTAACAGCGATATAAATGCTCAGTCATTTACAAATCAAAGTCAGCCAACACGCAGTAGTAGGCTAAATGAAATGACGTCTGCCGCCGTATCAGATTTACAGCTTAGAACAATTGTAGGGAAATTTTTTGAGACTCCCCATGATTGTGACAGCGTCACATGACAAAGTTAGGATGGATATTCCTATCAATGTTGGGCAAAATGTTTCCTCCAAACTCTTAATGCTTCATGATAAAATATATAACAAATATAATCATGTACTAACATAATCAAGATATAATCCATTTAATCCTATATAAGTAGTTGTAGATAAGCTTATGGAAATGCAAGAAACCACAGTATTCACTGTAGAAAAAAAGAGCAAGAGAATGCAGTAGACTTAGAAGTTAAATTTACATATTTACTCACTCAGCAAAAAAGACTGCTTACTCAGTAGAAAAGAGAAACTGCTTATTCAGTAGAAAATACTAATTAAATATTAATCATACCTAATTTCCTAAAAATTGATCCGACTTTGTGTTGCACCGGTGCGAATAAAGTCTACACTTTTCTGAAGAGTTTTGCTGCTGTGGTATCTTTTCCCTCGTGAAGTAGTTTTCTACAGATTGGCGATTGGACTCAGAGAACTCTGTCGTTTTCCTAGACCACGACACAATCAAATAAGTTCTAACAGAGTGATGGCAAACCAACCTATCTACACAAAATCACAAGCTATGAAATACACATGTGCAAGAACTAAGTTGCGACAGTTGCACTCATAAATTCTGAAGCGTTGATATAAAGAAATTAAATGCCGCAAAATAAATTAAACGTTACCAGCCCGAACACAAAAGTAGCGAATTCCGTTAATAACATAAAATGCATTTATCAATAACCGCAGCGGTAAATAACAAAAAGTATCCGCTTCGAGAAACAAGCTAACTCGTACTTACCTTTAAAGACGCGAGGCAAACAAACACACAATGACCAAAAGAAGTTCCATTTTAAATTCTTACGCCTGGGCCACACCGCTTACTTCACGTGTGCGTGACTGCTACCTCACTGAATAAATAAATAAATAAATAAATAATATACAGCAATCCCTCTTCACATTTTTTTCAGGTCTGTGACATATTCAGATATAACCTAGACATTGAAACTATAGTGAAAGGTGGCAGTTATGTAATGTTGCTGGTATGATGTCAATATGACTATCAACAGATCTTTTCACTGTCTATTTTTGCTGAGAACAGCGTGCCTCACACGTGAAAAATAGGCTTCACGCCGAAACTCTAGATGACGCGCCGCTGCAGCGAGGTTCGAGCCGCCCCTCAGACGCGCGTCTCACGCTGGCTGTGTGGCTGCTCTAACCAGTTAAAATGGGCACCAAAATGAAAAGCAAGAGGGTCCGCGACCGTCCCGCACACGTGAGGTAAGCGGTGTGGACCGGGACAGTAATACCCTAGTGTTTCAGTGAAAAAGAGCTTTATATTAATCGATCATGTGGGTCAGGTGTGTTAATCCATGAAAGACAATGCTAAAGTTAGCTGTGAGGTCACAAGCCTTTGTTCTCCATGTAGATGCTGTAGGTAAACCAGCAATCACCTGCCAAGTGAACGGCCCCTCAGTAACCCTGCTGTGCTCTGGGGCGACAGACCAAGCACTCAGTACACGTGGGAGGGGCCTGCCGTAGAGCCCCAGCCAGGGTCCCAGCTGAAGATAGAGGCAGCAGAGAGCTCTGACGCAATCTACACATTACATTACATTACAGGCATTTAGCAGACTTACACAACTTTTACATAGCATTTTACAATGTATCCATTTTATATAGCTGGATATATACTGAAGCAATTTCGGTTAAGTACCTTGCTCAAAGGTACAACGGCAGTGCCCTACCCGGGAATCGAACCTACGACCTTTCGGTTACAAGCCCAGTTCCTTACCCACTGTGAAATCCCCCCCCCCCCAATCTAGCACCAGCTCCATACAGAGTCACGACTGCAGACACAGGAATAGAAGCTCCTAAGACCAAGAAAATAAGAGATCATTTAAAGAACTGAAACTTTATTGTGCTGTGTGTGTGTACGTGTGTGTACATGTCTGTGTGAACTTATCTTGGCTAGTAGCAGCTATATTTTCAGTATTTTTGCTTTTCTGACTCCCCCACGGACTCCCCCACACACGAACCCGTCAGTACTTCATGCTGTAGACACACGGTCCCAGAGCAGGGTCCAACAGCACAGCTGTTCAGGCTTATTCAGCAGAGACACCGCGGCTACCGTAGCATTCCAAAAAATCTCCGTACACCAAGGCTCGGGTACGAAGGGGAAAAATAGAAAAAAGAAAAAGAAGACGCCCCAGCCCCTGGTGTGGTCTAGCTAAACTCTGTGGCCAGGTGTTTCGGAGGTTTAAGCTGTCATTGGCTGTTTGAGGTCTGCGCTGTCATTGGCTGTTTGGAGGACACACCTTCATATCACTACCACCCTTCCCATCGGGGGTGGATTTTGATTGGTTCAGTAAAATATTCACCAAATTAGATCAGGTTGGATAGTCATATAGCTGTACAAGATAATCAGATATACTTCATTCCATGACCTTCGTTATGAATTTTAGAAGATAACCATACCAAACATGACTGCCTCAAATACAGGTTAAGGGGATTACTTGCTAGTAGTATGCTGTGATGACCTGCAGTTGACTTTGAGTTGAAAAATTTTTTTAGACCAGTTGGGTAGCAGAACAGTATTTATTCATTAATTATGATTAATATGATTGTAATATTCCACACATTCCTTTCACCCTCTCACACTCCCCAAAAGCGTCCTTAAGTTAAAGCACTTTATAATGTACTATATATAAATGCTTAACTCACATCCTCATGAGCACTCATGTAACTTCTCCATCCTATTCATGCCCCTAAAAAAATACTGTAATATGTTACCACAATGCTTTCTTTAATTCTGTTTTTATTTTTTAATGTACCTTCTGTCGTTTTTTCTCAGTTAATGTCTAAGTCCAAATGTTATTATGTGTTGCTTTTTGTAATCCCAAATTGTTCAGTGCCTGTTTGTTTGTTTTGTTTCCTCCTTGTAAGAGCGTGTGTGTACATGGCCGTATGCTTCTCGCTATACCTATTTGTCAAGAAATACAAAACTGCACGACCACCCCCATCCCGGATAGCATGCTAGTAGTAAAAACCGTTGGGGAAAACCGGGATTCCCATCCCGCAAGTAAGCTTTCACTTTCACATCAGGCCCTCCACCGGAGATGTGCCTGTATGAACTATGAAGGCGAGCAATGGCAGACACACGCTACAGAATCACTACGCAGTTGTTGTTTATCCTCGCGAACTTCGCATTCGGTAAGAACTGTAACTCGATTCTGTTAGTCATTTGTAGTATGGTTTCCAAGTGATAACCTTTTTTCACAGGTTACACGTTTAACTATCTTGCTAATATGCTAAATTAATATGCAGTAGGCTCAACTTAAATGGCTATGAAAGAAATACGTTTAACTCCGCTGTTCACCCGCGCTGCGCCTGGAGCGGTTAATAGAATCCCGAGTGATTTCTGCCTGAGGAAGAGCCCGTGACCGCGGTCGCTGCGGACAGTGTTGAGCGATCCTGCGTGTTTTGCATTTGATTGTTTCACTGAGTTTCTGACATTACTGTGGGAGTTTCTACCCGTGAGTTATATTCTAGTGTACTCTACGAGTGGGCACATTTTAGAGACATTTAGGCTATGTAGACGCCATACTAAATATAGCCTACATTTTGTCCAAATTTAAATATGGGATACTATGATATCAGGTATCAGAATCTGCAGCGCGAGTCAATGATTTATCAGGAGAAAGACAATACACATAAGCGGCTTGAGACAGGTGTAAAAGTGAAAGACTTTATATTTCAGCTACCGTAATATTTTACGTTTAGAATGATAAATGTTGACAGAAGGGAAGTATTGAGATACTGTCTGTGTCTGTAGGTTTATCAGGCGTTCACGTAGGCTTGTAAAATTATTTGCATCTTAATTGAGTTTGTATTGTCATATTCTCGGTCAGTTATTGTAGTAAACGAGAACAGACTGATATCAGTGTGCCCCAACCCCCTGCATTAGCCTAAATAATTTGTCTTGGAGACTGGATTAATAGCCTACTGTCCGGTAATTAGAATATTATTATAACTACTAGGAGTAAAAACCAGGAACACAACTTCTACACACAGGCTCGTCATCCATCCAGAGTTAGTCATCCATGACGCCCAGTGATAACAGCTGTCTTTAGTGCTGACGTCAAAACAACAAATGCAAACTTCAGAGGCTGAAAGCGTTTTCGAAAAGGTTTAAACTGGCCCGCATGAATAATCGTGCTTCAAAAACGAAAGTGAACATAAAAGGAACGCCCTCAGGAGTAAGAGGCGATGCGAAGAGAAGGCAGGGGACCAGATTGTCATTCTCCGTTTATAAACTCCAGTGGTTACTCGGGGTATTGCAGTTTAGTAAGTCTGTTGCCGAAAAGCAGGTTTCCCCATTGAAGTCCATTCAAAACTAATACTGTTAAGCTCCATAATTTCTTCACACGGAACTAATTACTCTCCAGGAAACGAGTTCTTTTTGTAAGTCAAGGATAACTCAATTCAACACCAATGGGAGATTTTGGACCAACGTGTTAGACCTTGCTCTCGCCCACCATCACCAAAACACCAAATGAGGGCATATCTTTTGGAAGAATAGTGTTCTATCTCTCCAGTAAAGTTCCAGAGATGTGTAGAATCTATGCCAAGGCACACTGAAGCTGTCCTGATGGCTTCTATTGGCCCAGCACCTTACTAAGACACTTTATGTTAACATTTTCTTTAGAAAAATGTACCAAGGCTATGGTTTTTATATTTTTAAAAAATAAGTGAAAAATTCATTCATTCTAAAAGACTTACTGTGCTTCACATCATGCACTCAATAAATCCAGTTAATCATCCACATCAATGCCTCTGGCTTTCTTGCAGGTGATGTCACACCTGAGATCATTGTCCAGTCTAATGGGAACTTCACACTGCAGCCTAATGTTCAGAGTCCACCAGAGGACATTTTGTGGACGTGGAGAGAAAACAAGGTGGTAGAATTTTACCAGAAGGAGATGGTTGACTACGGGCAGTTTAAAGGACGGACGATCCTGGACCTCACAACGGGAGCCCTGACCCTCACACATCTCACAGAGGCTGACAGTGGGGAGTATGTTGGTGAGCTGCTGATCAAGGGAGAGCTGGTGCACCATCGTCAGACGGTGAAAGTGTATGGTGAGTTTGCTTTTACTGAATGACAAAATCCCAGTTAATTGTGGGCTTTCGTCAAAAAAAATTTAGCTGTATGTTATAAAAAATATATACATTGTCTACTGAAATACACTTTCAATCATTTTGTGGGGCAATAAAAAAATGTTTTTGTCTGTCCAAGCAGGTAGAAGCATGGCATTTTACATTATTTCAAAGTGCATCACAAGTCGGTCTGTAAGCACACGGTTATGGGGGTGAATATCGCTAAACGACACAAAAGTTATACCTGTAGTTTCACAGAGTTCTCAACCATAAGTGATTCAGTAAAAAAGCACTTTATATCACTCCATCATGTGGGTCAGGTGTGTTAATCCATGAAAGTAAAAAAGAGGTTTATATAAGTTGATCATATGGGGCAGGTGTGGGAGGGGAAGTTGGTCTGTAACCACAAGGATATGGGTGTAAATAGCACGTGAGACCCTACGGTCATACCCTAATGTTTCAGTAAAAAAGAGCTTTATATTACTCAATCATGTGGGTCAGGTGTGCTAATCCATGAAAGACAATGCTAAAGTTAGCTGTGAGATCACAAGCCTTTGTTCTCCATGTAGATGCTGTAGGTAAACCAGCGGTCACCTGCCAAGTGAACGGCCCCTCAGTAACCCTGCTGTGCTCTGGGGGCGACAGACCAAGCACTCAGTACAGGTGGGAGGGGCCTGCCATAGAGCCCCAGCCAGGGTCCCAGCTGAAGATAGAGGCAGCAGAGAGCTCTGATGCAGTCTACACCTGTGTGCTGCACAACCCTGTGGGTGAGAGCAGAACAGACTTTCCTGTAAAGAGCTGCTTCCCTGCTCCAGGTAAGGCCCACTCAGCTGATGTAGGGACTGAGCACAGGCCTGCCATCCTGGCTGCCACAGTCCACCCCTAATGCTCATTTCACAGGTTTGGGTAGCTGTTCAGACTGCTATGCAGGTCTGTGGTTTTAACTTGAGTTAAGCACATTGCAATTTACCCCTTATGTCTCGCCTGAATGAAATTTGTTTTTTTCCACTTGCTTAATTTACAATTTGTTCATGTTCTGCTGTTCTCCTGGGGTTACCAGCCTCTGTTTAATTTTCTGTGCTATCCTGTGAATTCCATGGGACTTCAACCCAAATTTCACCCTCTGGTCTACATCATAGAGTACTGGGTAAAGGCCCTGTTTACGGTACTGTCGGGGTCCTACTAGGGGTTAAATGCTCAGTTGCACCATCTACCCCACAGTCTCTGACACATGACTGGGGCACATTGATTACTACTGACCCCAATCATCCCCAGCACTGTCAGCTGAGACAGCCGTTACTGAGCAACCAGTGAACTTCAAATTAACTGCCATTTCATTAACACAGGGAGCCAAATAAATCACCTTCTAAAGTCAGAAATATATACACACAGAAATATATTTATATACATCTTTCAATAGATCAAAATGGTGAGCTTTGTCTTTTATATTTTTCTAACATGTTCTGTTTTTCTTTATGTTTTTAGGAAGGACCTCTGTCATTATTTCGGTAGTCATTGTCCTCCTCCTTTTCATCATTGTGGGATTGCTTTTATTTTCCTACAAGAAATTCTACAAAAGTAAGAGTCTTTTAGAATAATACTTTAAATTATATTAATAAATGCATCCATATGCAGATCCTGCTGTTTCTGGAGCAGTTACTCAGGACTGGATTCAGTAGGGCTGCACTCCTGTTGTCTCCATAAAATGAGCACAAGCTCTCCAATACTGTGGGACTGAAAGCTCATACATTAGCGCTACTACACCCAGGACTAATAATAATAAAATCATATTTTACATTGTAGAAAGACAAAATGAAGAGGACATGGAAGCTCAATCTGTAGGTAAGCTGTAGAAATGATGGTGATGACTATGATCCTACTACTGTGAAGCACAATGAATATTGAATATTTCATAATTTTATATTGCAGAGAGACAAAATGAAATGGACACTGATGTTCACTCTGAGGGTAAGTTAAATTATGGTGATTGCTATGATTATAGTAATGTATAATATTTCATATTTTTATATTGTGCAAAAGACTGAGAGAGAGAGACTCTGAAGCTGCAGTAAAGGGTGAGCTGTAGAACAGTGTTATTCACTCTGGCCTTAGCGCTGCAGGTGATGGCATCACTGCTTCTGATACACTATATGACCAAAAGTATCTGGACACCCTTTTGTCTGGGGCTGCTTTTCATTATTGGGCCAGGCCCCTTAGTTCCAGTGAAGGCAAATCTTAATGCGACTGCATACAGTGACATTCTAGACGATTCTGTGCTTCCCCAATAGTTTGGGGAAGGTCCTTTCTTGTTTCGGCGGGACAATTCCCCCAGGCACACAGCGAGGTCCATAAAGAACTGGTTTTGTCAAGAATGTTGTGGAAGAACTGAATGGCCAGCACAGAGCCCTGACCTCAACCCCATCCAACATCTTTGGGATCGCTTGGAAAGCCAACTGTGAGCCAGGCCTAATCGCCCAATCAGTGCCCGACCTCACTAATGCTCTTCCGGCTGAATGGAAGCAAATCCCTTCAGCAATGCTCCAACATCTTGTGTAAAGCCTTCCCAGAAGAATGGAGGTTGTTATAGCAGCAAAGGGTGGACCAACTGCATATTAATGCCCGTAATTGGATGAGATGTTGGATGTAAGGTGTCCATAAACTTTTGAGCCATGTAGTTTACTTTGTCTGAATTTAATATGGATAAATATATAAATACTAGCTTATGCCTATACAATACTCAATGACAAAATGTATTAAAATCTGATGTATTAATTTCTGCAATCTTCAGAAGTAGGCATGCTGCTGGTAAAACTAGAGAATAAACTAAATCTGTGAAACATTTCTTTTGAAACAGAAAGACACCAGCTATTACCAGCAGACGCTGAAAACGTTGAGGAAACTCCAGGTAAGGCAGAATTAACTCTGCGCTGAACAGAAACGTGTCTCATAATGAAACAGCAGTACTGAAATGCCTCTGTTTCAGGGTTGGGATCAATTACCCTGCAGTTCAGTCAATTCACGAAAGGAAATAAATTACAAAATACCCATAAAACATTGTGCCCATAAAACATTGTGGACATTTTTCAAGCCATGAATTATATTTGAAATTTCTTGAGTCGGGTTGACCCTTAACTGTTGACCGTTAAGTATTTTAAATGGTTAACTAGATAATTTATCATATAAACCTTTTGTAAATGTCCAACAAGTGACTAACTATACATTTTCTATCCCCATTCAGAAAAGTCAACACTTATCCTTCATTTTGGGTCAGAATTTAAGTATAAAGTGCTAAACTTTTACTTTGAATTTGCCAAATTGTGAAAGTGAAGACCAAATATAACTGAATCACATGCATTATTGTGTGTGAAGAGTGAAGAAACATGGGGATTGAATCCTGGCCTTGATGTAAAGCAGGATCAGATATTCACCTGTGAGCCTCCTTGCATTTGTACTTGTGGTGTGGGGATGGCTGGTTTAAGCAGCCACACCTGCCCTGGGTCAAGCTAATTAGACCTGGCCAATTGGATCATTGGTTAAGTAGATAATTGGCCAGGCTAATTGGACCCGGGAACAAGAGTGGCTGCACCTGTGTGTAGTGAGGTAATCAGTGCACACAGGTTAAATCTGCCATCCCCACTCACAGAAGGGAGCCTCTCTGTCATGACAGTGTTTTAGATCTGCTCCCTTTGGCTGCAACATCTTGCCAAACCCTTGAAAATAAATCTGGACTGTTGGAACATCATCTCCCTGTGTCTCTGTGCTGGAGGGCCCCGTGGAAAGCCACTTCGGTGGCCTGTGGCAGGCGTGTTTGCCACGGTACTGTACTCAGCACACACAGCGATATTTCCTCTGTTTCTACAGTAAGTGTCCAGGAAAGCACAGAGCTAGGTAAAGACATGCTGAATCCAGGTAAAACCCAGGATGAGGATCAGAAGACAGCACTGACTGAGCAGCACAAAGGGCCTGATGGGAGTGCTGGAATTTCACAGGAGGAGAGTCAGACAGGTAAGTACAGAGAAGCAGCAGGTAACCTGCCAATCAGTCACCTGCTTTACATCAGGTTTAATATTTTATTTCATTTTTCCACAGAATCACTAAATCAGGGTGAAGATTCTGAAGAGAAAGGAGTGGAGACTGAGGGGGGGAACTCTAAACACCCCTCCTCTGGCACTGTCCCATCCAGCGCTCCTGAGTCTCCACCTGCTGCTCAACCCGGATCAGAAAATGAAGAAGAGAACACTAACCCTCCAGAATCCAGCCCCTCTCCTCCCCACTCCCTGAAATCTCACCCCCATCCAGCACCAGCTCCAGTACAGAGTCAGGACCAGGAAGGGGAAACAGAAAGAGCAGCAGCAACAGAAGAGGAGGATATTCTGAGACTGGGTCCAAGCACTGATGAGGGGGCAGCACACAGAACACCTGATGGGAGTGCTGGAATTTCACAGGAGAGTCAGACAGGTAAGTACAGAGACGCAGCAGGTAACATTCTCAGTGAGAGACTCAGGCAGCTGTTCCTGCTATCCTCGTGTGCAGGTGCACTTGCTGCTCAGATACATTTACAGGTAGATTTATTTAGGTAGATTTATTTCATTTCTCCTTAGAAAGATTAATTCAGGGTGAATATTTTGAATTTATTAAACTGTATTGGTTAAGATAAAAAATAACCCTTGCATTATTCTGTGTGAGCAGTAAGCACAAATGGGGATTGAATCCTGGCCTTGATGTGAAGCAGGATCAGATATTCACCTGTGAGCCTCCTTGCATTTGTACTGTACTCAGCACACACAGCCTTATTTCCTCTGTTTCTACAGGAAGTGCTGTGGATGATGCAACAAACTATGGAGACTGGTGGGGCGCAAGTAAGACCTGTGGTGAGCATCAGAACACACCTCTGACTGAGAGTAGAGACTCAGCTGTTCCTCGTGATTCTGTTATGTGCAGGTGCAGTTGTTGCTCAGTCGCTGTGTGTGTGTGTGTGTGTGTGACAGAGAGAGAGAGAGAGAATGAGAGAGCAGGAGAACATGATGAGAATAAGGGAACAGTACACTGAATACAGAATGTATTTGAGCAGGGATAGACTACAGCAATAAATAAAGTGCACTTTCAGAAAGAAGGGTTCTGAAAAGTGTCTAAAAAGGTACAAACGTATCAAAGGGGTGGTACCCTATAGGTACAGAAAATGTATGTCATTTCCTCTGTTTCTGCAGCAAAGCAGATTGCAGGCAGGCTTATCCCATTTAAGACCCATGATGGGCATCAGAAGACTGAGCAGCACAAAAGGACTGATGGGAGTGCTGGAATTTCACAGGAGGAGAGTCAGACAGGTAAGTACAGCGAAGCAGCAGGTAACCTGCCAGTCAGTCACCTGCTTTACATCAGGTTTAATATTTTATTTCATTTCTCCACAGAATCACTAAATCAGGGTGAAGATTCTGAAGAGAGTGGAGTGGAGGCTGAGGGGAGGAACTCTAAACACCCCTCCTCTGGCACTGTCCCGTCCAACGCTCCTGAGTCTCAACCTGCTGCTCCACCCAAAACAGCACCAACTCCAGTACAGTCAGGACCAGGAACCGGAAACAGGAAGAGCAGCAGCAGCAGAATCTACTGATGAGGCTGCAGCCAATCAGAGAGCAGGAGCCCAGAGGCAGAGAGAGAAGGGGGGGGGCAGGATGGAGGTAGTGACGGGGGCGGAGCTCAGCCCAGTGGGGCAGGAGGGGGAGGGGACGAAAGTGTCCCAAAACCAGATTCAGATCAGGATATAAACCCCAGATCAGGAGAGGAAAATCTGAGTGTCCCGTCCACTGAGCCATTAAGCACAGCTGATCCAGCCCAGGGACTCCCAGACACCACGGCCCGTTCCCCCCCTCACACTGGGGCGAGTGAGGAGTCCTGCTGTGCAGAGGAAAGCCCAACATCAGGCCCAAATCTGGAGCCCAACAGCACCTCTGAGGCAGAGGAAGAGAAGAAGAGAGGGAGAGAGGAGAGGAAGGAGTCACAGGACAGAGGGGTGACGTCCCCCCCAGAATAGCCCCAGAAACCCTACAACCCCCAAAAAAACCCTAAACCCATACAGCCCCTAAAAAACCCACTAAACCCCCTACAGTCCCTAAAAAACCACTGAACCTCCTAAACCCGTCGTGTACAGGACTGTCCCAGAGCACACAGGAGGGAGAGATGCAGGAGAGCAGGGAACTGAGTCACATGACACAGGATGAAAAGCTGCAGACACAGGAAAAGCAGCTCCTAAGCCTGAGAACACAGGAGATCATTTAAAGAACTGAAACTGAACTCTGAGCAGTGCTACAGTGCCTAAGACACAAGCAGGTGTAACAGGTTACTATAAAACTTGGGCAAATCCTTTCCTTTCTTTGCTTTATACATCTCCACCTGGTCTGTGTTTGAGGCTCTGTGTGTGTGTGTGTGTGTGCGTGTGTTTGTGTGTTAGTACATCTGCATCTGCCATATGAAGCTCTAATTAATATCCGGCTCATACCTTGTGACACCTGCAATATTCTGCTGTCTAATTTCCATGTAAATAGTAGATAAACTCCTGAGGAAAGTCTGTTGTTATCTAATCTAGCTGACTGGTGCTATACTTTTTTTTTGGCTAGCAGCGGCAGCTATAATTTCATTATTTTCACTTTTCTATCAGGGGAGCCAGTCGTATTGCTGCCACACCCCACCACTGTGTTCTGTTCTGTATTTAATTCCTTTTGGCCAGCTATGGAGGGGTTTCAGTGCTAATCCTTCTCATTTCTCTTTCATGATCTGTAGATTATAGTGTGTGATGTGCACCAGTGCAGCCCCTGTCACTTTTATATACTGAAGCCCACAATTATGAAGAAATGAATCTATGTATTAGCAGAACCAGTTGAGAATAAATCATTTGTTATTGTGCCCTACAATCGAGGCGGTGGTGGTTCTTACGGGAAACGCACTAACACTGCAAAGGGCAGGAGTCCAGGCTGTCATTATTAACAGATTTAAAGATATCAAAGATCACATTCTAAAGATATATACACATATGGCTTCACCCTGACTACATAGCGGAACCTGTAGAACCCTATACAAGCCAGCACTGCATAGCGGAACCTGTAGAACCCTATACAAGCCAGCACTGCAGAGCGGAACCTGTAGAACCCTCTACAAGCCAGCACTGCATAGCGGAACCTGTAGAACCCTATACAAGCCAGCACTGCATAGCGGAACCTGTAGAACCCCATACAAGCCAGCACTGCATAGCGAAACCTGTAGAACCCTATACAAGCCAGCACTGCATATCAGAACCTGTAGAACCCTATACAAGCCAGCACTGCATAGCGGAACCTGTAGAACCCTATACAAGCCAGCACTGCATAGCAGAACCTGTAGAACCCTATACAAGCCAGCACTGCATAGCAGAACCTGTAGAACCCTATACAAGCCAGCACTGCATAGCAGAACCTGTAGAACCCTATACAAGCCAGCAGCTTCACCCAGCTGAGAAGATTCTCCTAAATGTTCCAACTGCAAGATTAAAAACAAAAGAGCCTTCCCTGTGCATGTGGTCATTGCAAAACTGCACTTGAAAGTTTCTATTTGGACCTCCCTAAAATACACATAATGAAATCAAATATGTTTCAGTGGGATCACAGGATCTTTGCAGCAGTCAATCTCACAAATAAAATTTCTTTATTGGGAATAATATTAGGGTCATCCCCATGCATCAACAATATAGAACATGTAAGAACCCACATGCCTAATATATCTGAGAGCCTGCTAGCATTCAGTTTCTTATGGAGATAGAAAGTGGCAAGCAATACAAGACGGAATCAGCTGTTGATTTGATCAATCCCACTTAAAGAACATTAAATTACAAATGTATGTATGAACACAAAAATGCCCTACGTTTATAATCAGGCAGAGCAGATAAAAGTATTTAATGAGTAGTTGTGACTCACTGGAACAATTTACACCACACTCGTAATCAGTGAGCAATACCAAGACTCCTCAGACACGTCACACCGTTCTGAGGAAATGAATTGATTGATTGATTGAAATTCTTTATTGATCATTAAAATCCAAGAGGCCCCTCTAGCCAGAGATGCCCCAGATACAAAAATCATCAAAAGGATAAAAACACAATAAAGTGCAAAGGCTTATTTCCATTGTGGTCCTTTTTTGCGGGGGTGGGGTCGGGTATGGAGGGTGTTGAAGGGGCATCATGAAAAGGCAGCCAACAGGCTGGTAGCAGCTTCTAAACATACATCATTTCATTTAAAAAGAAAGATCAATCACAATACAAATGTACAACAATAGTAATCCATAAATATTCCAATATACAGTTCATGATGGGTGTTGGGGATATATATGTTTGCTGTTTTTGAGTCTTTATTTTAAATGTATTTTGTTTTGCCACTGGGGGTGCGCTGTGGGGCATTCCCCAGGGCTAAAGGTAGGCAGGTGGGGTGTTTTTGGGATGCATCGAGGAGCACACATGAGCTGTGTCCAAAGCATCTTACTTACCTCCTATAGAGTATACAAGTTGAGTACCATACTTTTTAGGAGGTTCCACAGAGAGGAAGATGCGGAGCCATCTTTAGGTCCCATAAATCAGAGGGGGAGAGGCAGAGCCATCTTTGGGTCCCAAAAATCAGAGGGGAAGAGGCAGAGCCGTCTTTGGGTCCCAAAAATCAGAGGGGAAGAGGCAGAGCCATCTTTGGGTCCCAAAAATCAGAGAGGAAGAGGCGGAGCCAGCTTTGGGTCTCATAAATCAGAGAGGAAGAGGCAGAGCCAGCTTTGGGTCTCATAAATCAGAGAGGAACACGCGGAGCCAGCTTTGGGTCTCATAAATCAGAGAGGAACAGGCGGAGCCAGCTTTGGGTCCCATAAATCAGAGGGGAAGAGGTGGAGACATCTTTGGGTCCCATAAATCAGAGTGGAAGTGGTGGAGCCATCTTTGGGTCTCATAAATCAGAGGGGAACAGGCGTGGCCTTTTCACTACAGGAATGGACCATCTTACGACACTTTTGCGGTACCTCTGGAATAGTATGCAGGATATTTTTCACATGCTGACCATGGTGTGCTAAGAATACACACTAAGGAGACGACAGTGCGCTTTCTGAGCACGCGGTAGCTAGGAGGATGCTTTGGCCCAAGAGGGAGGCGATGGCGCAATGACTGGAAACTTTTTTGTATCATTTTGAAATGGAAATAAACCGACTTTTGGACTTATTTTTGTATGTGTTAAACTGGAATTATGGAACTGACAAGTAGCCACAGCAAAAAGCTTCATGAATTCAGCTCTGTTAATTGCTGAGGAAGTCAAAGTTTCTTTTAAAAAATCTGGCTGCTAAGTGCCACAGTTTGCCCAACACTCCCACCTGCTGGTGACATACTGTAATTGAAACCCAAATGTGGCTTTAGCCAACAGCAGTCTGACCAAGCATCAGTGCTGTGGCTGATAGATACTGCCCAGTGCACCACAGTGTGTGGGTGTGTGTGTGTGCGTGCATGTGTGTGTGAGTGTGTGTGTGTGTGTGTATGCGTGCATGTGAGCGTGTGTGTGTGCGCATGTGTGCCTGTGTGTGTGTGTGTGTCCGTGTGTGCACGTGTGTGTGTGCGCGAGTGTGCGTGTGCAGGTGTATGCGTGTGTGTGTGCGCATGCATGTGTGTGTGGGCGTGGGTGTGCGTGTGCATGTGAGCGTGTGTGTGTGCGCATGTGAGCCTGTGTGTGTGTGTGTGTGTGCGTGTGTGTGAGTGTGTGTGCGTGTGCATGCGTGCATGCATGTGAGTGTGTGTGTGTGAGTGTGTGTGCGTGTGCATGCATGAATGCATGTGAGCGTGTGCATGTGAGTGTCTGCGTGTGTGTGTATTAGTGTGTGCATGGGTGTGCGTGTGCATGTGAGGAACTGAACTTCAACTGAACTACCATATAAAGAAATGGTTAACTCTCATCCTCATGACCAGTCCTGACCTCATTTAACTTCTCCTGTTCATGCTCTCAAAACCATGCACTGATTGCCACCTCTGTTACTGCAGTGTTTTCTTGAATTCAGTTTCTGTTATTGTTTCTGTCAATGCATAAGGTCAAATTTTATTATGTCTTACAATATGTTATTCCAAATTTTTGAGTGCTTGTTTTTTTGATTTTGTAATACTGTCTGTGTACATGGTAGTATATTTCTCGCCATACCAGTTTGTTTGTCAAGCATTTTAAAAAGTCCATTCCTTGTTGGCATGCCAGTAGCCAGGGCCAGATCTATGGCGGGGGAAAGGGGGGGGGGGGGTGATAGCACCCCAACTTTTTCCTCTGCCCCCCCAAAACTTTGCAGATAACGAGCCGTATATGAGCCCCTGCATTCGCGAAGCTCGGCAAATATCAGAGAAATCATGCAACTTCCGTCATGCATCAGTTTTATATGTTCAATAAGCATTTCAATAAGCATTTGATTAGTGTTTGGTTTTTGATATTACCTGTCTGTTATACTGTAGTTTGAATTGGGCCACCACCAACAACAACTGTTAAAAATAAAAATAAAAATAAATAATTTATCTAGACTATACTGCTCTACAAATCCTAACTGCAGTAACTACGCAAGGGTAAAACTGAGAAAAATGGCTTTAAAGTGTTTTATCTGGCCAGCCAAATGGGTTATAGATATATAAGTGATACTGCACTAATTGTACATACATTCATGAGGTAATTTTTATGCCCAAAAACCATGACGGCTGGCCAGTTAAAACACTTTAAAGCCATTTTTCCCGGTTTTACCCGTTGCGTAGTTACTGCAGAAGGCTTTGTAGGGCAGTATACAGCAAAGCAGCCTTGCTCAGCAGTAAACCCGGATCATAAAATTTCCCATAAGGATAACCGTAATCCACACACGTATCTGAAAGGGACAGTTCACATTTTTACACGCTGGCCGGTTGAACAACTCACCACAAATTATGTGATAAATTTGGGGCTCAAGCCCTCCTAACTGGGGAATGCACAGCTCCCTCGTTAGCACTGTTACCCAAATAATATTTAATGGGGGCTGAGAATCACCAATTGACAGTTATTATACAAAGACACCATTATAAAAGCAAACTTTAATACTTTTTCATGTGTTCATTTGCTTGCATGAATTTGTATCTTGTAAGAAAACGTCCCAGTATAGCCCAAAAAAAAACTATTTTATTTAGTTTTGGATCACCTTTGGACCTTTAGTGTGAAATTCAGACTCTGAAATGTCCTGCGTCCCAATGACGCAGCGTCCCATGTGCTAGCGAGAACAGTGGCCTCATAGATTGGCCATGTTCACTGCACAGTGACCCCTGCAGCTTTTGAGATTTCGAGGAGAGCAAAAGTGTCAAGGCGGTTACTGGTGGATTTTATTGTAAGGTGATTTTTGGCAAGCTATGATGGTTAAACGTTATGCGGGTTACGGATGTAGCAATACTTGCTACCTAGCTGGCTGACAGGCAAACTCCTAGCCCAGTGATGAGTTGGAGAAGTCTGTAAATTAATAAAATGCATTTATCCAGTTCTTCTTTATTTTCTATATCAATACCGGCCAAGACATTCTGATTACAAGGGCACCACGGTGGTGCAGTGGACAGCACTGTCACACTGTCGCCTCACAGCAAGAAGGTCCTGGACTTGAATCCCGGCCTGGGCCTTTCTGTGTGGAGTTAGCATGTTCTCCCCGTGATCGCGTTAACGCAGAATCCTACGCGATCTCTGAGTCTGATATTAACTTCCACTCACACATGGGCATGCGCATAAATTAAACGGAAAAGATCGAGTCAACCTTGAGATAAAATATCACTATATGATGCAGGCCTGTAAACTGTATCGCACACACTGTGTCTTGAATAAAAAGATGCCCCCAAAAAATCACTGTCTGTCCCCCAAATCACAGCAGTCTAGATCCAAGTAACTAATAACCGTTTTGGGAATTGGGGTTTGCCGCATGGACATATAGTTTCACTTTCACATCAGGTACTTCACCTTAGGTGTGTATTGAAGTCCGAAGTCCAGTAGGCTATGAAAGCGCGCAATGGCAGACAAGCACCACAGAGTCACCGCGTTATTCTTCATCTTCGCCAACTTCAAATTTGGTAAGAACTGTGACTCGCCTCGGTAATTATTCGTTGTATCGTTTACTTTTTCACATGTTGCTTGTTTAACTATCTTGTTAATATGCCAAATAAACCAATGGTAGTCAAAACTAATATAACCGTAGCCTACAGGCTGTAAACTACGAACTGAAATTCACTGAACTCCGCTCTGTGCCATTGCACTGCACTTTTACAGTTAGAGCTGTTAAAATCCTGTGAGATTTCTGCCTGAGGAAGAGCCTCTGACCGCCGGTGGTGTTGACTGCATGGAACGAGCCTACCTGTTTTGCATTTGATGGTTTCACCGAGTTTCTGACATTACTGTGGGATTTTCTACCTATGAATTATATTCTAGTATACTCAACGAGTGGGCACATTTTCAGAGAAACTTAATACAGAAGGCTACGCAGCCGACATAGCCTACTGAATATAGTACGACATTTTCGTCAAAATGTAATATGGGATAAGTGCTATATCGGGTTACAGAGACTGCTGCGTGAGTTAATGGCTTTGTCATGACGTCAATATAGATAAGCGCACGGAGACAAATATATGAGTGAAAGCGAAAGACTTAAATGAGACTTTATATTTCACCTAAACGTAATATGTTTTACGTTTAGAATGTAAATGTAGACAGGAGGGATGAGCTGAAGCACAATTTGTGTCTGTAGGCTGTTAGATTCCGTTCAAATAGGCTTATAAAACTGTGTTTCTTATCCGAGTATCTGTACTCGCATATTCCCGGTCAGTTATCTAGTAAACGGGAACAGATGGATGTCAGTGTGCCCCAACCCCCCTGCATTGAATAATTTATTTTGGGGACTGAATTAATAGCCTACTCTCCGGTAATTAGAATATTAGAATAACTACTAAGAGTAAAAACCAAGAACACAGCTGCTACAAGCAGACACAAACTTGCAGAGTTTGTCATCCAAAATGCTCAAAGACAATAGCGTCGGTGTCAAAAGTTACACTTTAGTTGTTGTGTAATTCACAAAGGTATATTCACATTACGAGGCCCGTAAGAGGTTGGTCGTAAATATTTTCTGTGGTTTCTACACCAAGTAAAATTACTGCTGGTGGTTTTGAAATATATTAAACGTGTTAGTAGCTATTGTATGTGTTGTAGGACTTCTAAGGTTGTTATATGAAGCAATACAGTCACAGGAAGTGTGCTGTTTGCAAATATTAAACTGACACAATAGATTTTATATGCAAGGCGACTTTTACAGAATTTAATCTTTGCTGTAGCACAAAATTGAACAATACAGAATAGCAGATGATACACAGGAGAAAACTCGGGGACAAGTTCCTGGAACAAATGTAGGAAATACGGGTAGCACTGCATTGGAGGAGGGCTTGTTTGGACGCGCAGTGTCGTGTAGATTATAAAGATAACAGAGCAACCTATGAACTGTCTGCAGCATATAAACACTTCTGGGCGTGTGTCGCCTTTCTATTTTGCCCAGCATTTATCCTCTTGTAAAATCAACAAATATCACCTGTTTCCCAGTGAAAAATACGTTTCATTAAAATGCCGGGTGTTACGAATGAGTTTGTCAAAATGTTGTATGTTCTGGGTGTCCAGGACTAGTGCCGACCAAGGAATTTAACGGATAACAAGCGAGTCTCCAAGTTTAAGCTTCTCGGTTCTTTCACTATACCTGCATACCGGCGAAGCAGATTCTGTTGAGAGCGATCATATTTTTTTGATGTCGTAAAAAAAGAACATGAATTTACATGAATATACCTGAAATAATATCTGCTGTAGCAAAATTTGCGCAGACTTTGGTCTGTTTTTTATTCTTAATAAGTGAAAGATTCACATATAAAGGGTATTAAGTTGGTAAAAGTATTTATAAAAGACTTTCTGTCCTTCACAGCACACACTCAAAAATAAATAAATAAATAAATAAATAAATAAAATCAATTTAAATTAAAGCCGCAAGCGGCGTTTGGAGGGGCCCAAGCATTGGCACTATTGCACCCCCTATGGAGCGATTTTAAAATGGTTTTGTCCTTATGATCATATACCTTCACCCAACACATCTACTGAATATCATGATGATTGTACAAAATATTGATGACTTATAGCCAATTTTGTGCTAAGAGATGCTGTCGGATTACTTGGTTGCGTCACCATGGATGTGTCCGGGCCGCTTGCTGTAAAGGCCTTTACTATGTCGTAACACTTAGATGGCCCGGCGTGTATGTAGAGCTGCAGCGCTTCCACGCCGCAATTAAAAAAGGCGTCACACTAGTGTTGTCACGATACCAAAATTTTTACTTTGATACCGATATCAGGTTTAGTATCACGATACTCCATAATGAAATGATACTGATTCAATACTCAGTGCCTAACGATACTGAAATTACCATAATAGATCAGAAACGTATTGTCCACAAGGGTTGACCTAATTTTCGAATTCACGGTTTATTAACAACCTGGTTTATTAACAACCTTTAAGTTGTAGCCTGTTCAACATATTAATAAGCATAGGCCTATAGTGTTACAACACTAAACAATCGAAAAATATATTAAATATATTTCAAAAATTAAACAATTGTAAAGTAAATTATCTTTAAACAGGTCTTTCACTTTAAAATAGATCTAAAAACAGCATATTTCAATAACAATAAAGCATCTTCCTATAATAAAATATTTACAAATTAGAACACCTATTGCTACTGAAGTGAACACTAAGTCAGACACATGCCTATTCCAATCCATTGCTCAGCTTAGCGGAGAATACACATTTCAGAGGGCCTCAGAGACAGATAGAATAATAATAATACATATTTCAAATAATAAATACGACATTGAAAAAAACGAAACAAAAACGAAATATCAACTCGCCATCCCTGCTACCTGCGTGCTGCCCGCAGAGTACCGTATTATTAATTTTGACATTGGCAGACTACAGCATAAATGAGTCTTTTGTTTATATTCAATATTAGTAATTGCAGCGAGAAACTGCAGCTGCAGACACAAGAAAGTTTGTTATATTATGGTAGCAACGGAACAAACCGAAATATTTTGAGCAGTAATACTTACATAGCAATGATGAAATTTTATGTGTTCAGCAGATAGAGACAGAGACAGTAAATCAAGTCCTATCCGCTTCTGTTTTGCTCAAGAAAACTGTCAGATAGGTCTACCAGCAAACATATGGCTTAGCTATGCCCAGAAGTCCTCAGTAATAATAGTATTTTCCAAGAAATGATGAAAAATTGTCGACAACCTTTCATTAGATGCAGCGTCTTTTAGCTACTGCTAACCCAGAGTGAATGCGTAAGTGAATGCGATGATAAGAAAATTTTGGTTATGCTGACCGATAAAACGCTATTCCAAAAGCAAAATCAGACATGTTATACATCGTTAGAAAGCTTATACTCCCACCTACTGAATAAATAAATTGTCAATCAAGCCAGGCTGTACTTTACTACCGTAAACAACAGGTGTGGTATTACGCACAGCTATTTTTGAAGGTACCCAGGCAACACAGATGAGCATATATTTCTCTACGTGTTAAACCAACGGTAAGGTTGTATATTTATTCAATATATGGTCCCAGATATTGACTGTAGAATGACATGGTATCATTTTTTAAAATGTTGCCTCGTTTATTTCGTTACTCAGTGAGCAGCGTTTTCACTGCCCTGTTGGCATATTTTAGGGCTATTGTCGGGTTTATCTTGTTGCTATGACGCAATACGATTTTTGAGTGGCGAAAGAATATTTCTATGAATGCCCAGATAGATAATATTGTCCATTATGAAGTTCAGACCCTCCCCTCACTGATAAAAACTAGACCCTACGGTGTCTGATTACGTGCGTCGCCATTGATGTCTTATAGCCGCTTTCCGTAAAGAAGTTTACTAGATGTCGTAACACTTTAGATGTGGAGCTACAGCTCTTCCGCACCGCAACGAATGAAAAAGTCCAAATGGCGGGCAAACAATATGGCGGACATAGGTGGTCCCAATAGCAAAGTTGTAGAGCACATTCAGATGCATTGCTCGATGAAGTTTCGTGTTGATCTGGCTTACGGTGTGGGAGTTATGACCTTTTAAACACGCGCCTTGTTATAGCGCCACCATCTGGCCGAAATAGGTGATTTGTAGTGCCTGAGTAGTGGGGGGCCATAGGAACCCACCTACCAAATTTGGTTGGTCTACAACTTATGGTTGCTGAGCCTCAGACATGTTAGCGGAGAAAGCTTCCACACCCCAACTAAAAAGTCAAAATGGCAGGCAAACAATATGGCGAACATAGGTGGTCCCAATAGCAAAGTTGTAGAGCATGTTCAGATGCAAGATGCATAGGTCAATTAAGTTTTGTGTTGATCTAACTTATGGTGTGGGAGTTATGGCCTTTTATGCATGACCCTTTGTTATAGCGCCACCATCTGGCCGACATAGGTGATTTGTAGTTCCTGAGTAGTGGGGGGCCATAGGAACCCACCTACCAAATTTGGCTGCTCTAGGACTTATGGTTGCTGAGCCTCAGACACTTTTAACAGAAAAATAAGAACAATAATAATAATAATCCTAACAGATACAATAGGGTTCCACCAGCTTCGCTGCTTGGACCCCTAATAATAATACGAACAGATACAATAGGGTTCCACCAGCTTCGCTGCTTGGACCCCTAAAATTACAGTTAATCATCCACACCAATGCCTCTGGCTTTCTTGCAGGTTATGTCACACCTGACATCATTGTCCAGTCTAATGGGAACTTCACACTACAGCCAAATGTTCAGAGTCCCCCAGAAGAAATTTTGTGGATGTGGAATGAAAACGAGGTGGTTGAATTTGACCAGAAGGAGGTGGTTGACTACGGGCAGTTTAAAGGACGGACGATCCTGGACCTCACAACGGGAGCCTTGACCCTCACAAATCTCACAGAGGCTGACAGTGGGGAGTATGTTGGTGAGCTGCAGATCAAGGGAGAGCTGGTGTACCATCATCAGACGGTAAAAGTGTTTGGTGAGTTTGCTTCTACTGAATGACAAAATCCCAGTTAATTGTGGGCTTTCATCAAAAAAATTTAGCTGTATGTTATAAAGAATATACATTGTCTACTGAAATACACTTTCAACCATTTTGTGGGGCAATAAAAAAATGTTTTTGTCTGTCCAAGCAGGTAGAAGCATGGAATTTTTTCATTATTTCAAAGTGCTTCACAAGTCGGTCTGTAACCACACGGTTATGAGTGTGAATATTGCTAAATGACACAAAAGTTATGCCTGTAGTTTCACAGTTCTCAACCATAAGTGATTCAGTGAAAAAGAGCTTTATATCACTCCATCATGTGGGTCAGGTGTGTTAATCCATGAAAGACAATGCTAAAGTTAGCTGTGAGATCACAAGCCTTTGTTCTCCATGTAGATGCTGTAGGTAAACCAGCAGTCACCTGCCAAGTGAACGGCCCCTCAGTAACCCTGCTGTGCTCTGGGGGCGACAGACCAAGCACTCAGTACAGGTGGGAGGGGCCTGCCATAGTGCCCCAGCCAGGGTCCCAGCTGAAGATAGAGGCAGCAGAGAGCTCTGATGCAATCTACACCTGTGTGCTGCACAACCCTGTGGGTGAGAGCAGAACAGACTATCCTGTAAAGAGCTGCTTCCCTGCTCCAGGTAAGGCCCACTCAGCTGATGTAGGGACTGAGCACAGGCCTGCCATCCTGGCTGCCACAGTCCATCCCTAATGCTCATTTCACAGGTTTGGGTAGCTGTTCCAGTTGTTATGTAGTCCACCCCTAATCCTCAGTTCACAGGTTTGGGTAGCTGTTCCAGTTGTTATGTAGTCCACCCCTAATCCTCAGTTCACAGGTTTGGGTAGCTGTTCCAGTTGTTATGTAGTCCACCCTAATCCTCATTTCACAGGTTTGGGTAGCTGTTCCAGTTGTTATGTAGTCCACCCCTAATCCTCATTTCTTAGGTTTGGGTAGCTGTTCCAGCTGGTATGCAGGTCTGTGGTCTAAGGGCTTTAACTTAACTTAAGCATACTGCAATTTTTTTCCCCACTTGCTCAATTTACAATTTGTTCCTGTTCTGCTATTCTCATGGGGTTACAAGCCCCTGCTGAATTTTCTGTGCTATCCTGTGAATTCCATGGGACTTCCACCCAAATTTCACCCTCTGGTCTACATCATAGAGTGCTGGGTAAAGGCCCTGTTCACGGTACTGTCGGGGTCCTACTAGGGGTTAAATGCTTAGTTGCCCCATCTACCCCACAGTCTCTGAAACATGACTGAGGCACATTGATTACTACTGACCCCAATCATCCCCAGCACTGTCAGCTGAGACAGCTGTTGCTGAGCAACCAGTCAACTTCAAATTAACTGCCATTTCATTAACACAGGGAGCTAAATAAATCATCTTCTAAAGTCAGAAATATATACACACAGAAATATATTTATATACATCTTTCAATAGTCAGATCAAAATGGTGAGCTTTGTGTCTTTTATATTTTTCTAACATGTTCTGTTTTTCTTTGTTTTTAGGAAGCGCCTCTGTCATTATTTCGGTAGTCAGTGTCCTCCTCCTCTTCATCATTGTGGGATTGCTTTTATTTTACTACAAGAAATTCTACAAAAGTAAGAGTCTTTTCAAATAACACTTTAAATGATATTAATAAACGCATTCATATGCAGATCCTGCTGTTTCTGGAGCAGTTACTCAGGACTGGATTCAGTAGGGCTGCACTCCTGTTGTCTCCATAAAATGAGCACAAGCTCTCCAATACTGTGGGACTGAAAGCTCATACATTAGCGCTACTACACCCAGGACTAATAATAAAAATCATATTTTACATTGTAGGAAGACAAAATGAAGAGGACATGGAAGCTCAATCTGAGGGTAAGCTGTAGAAATGATGGTGATGACTGTGATGATGCTACTGTGAAGCATGATGAGTAATGAATATTTCATATCTTATATTGTAGAAAAGACAAGACTGAGAGAGAGAGACTCTGAAGCTGCAGTAAATGGTGAGCTGTAGAACAGTGTTATTCACTCTGGCCTTAGAGCTGCAGGTGATGACATCACTCCCTCTGGTACTTTATCTCTGAATTTAAAACACTGCAGCTGCAGCTTTCCTCCAAAAAATTAACATCTATACAATGTATGCCTATACAGTACTCAATGACAAATGTATTACAATCAGATGTATTCATATTCATAAACTTCAGAGGTAGGCATGCTGCTGGTAAAACTAGATAATAAACTAAATCTGTGGAACATTTCTTTTGAAACAGAAATACAACAGCTATTACGAGCAGACACTGAAAACGATGAGGAAACTCCAGGTAAGGCAGAATGAACTCTGCGCTGAACAGAAACGTGTCTCATAATGAAACAGCAGTACTGAAATGCCTCTGTTTCAGGGTTGGGATCAATTACCCTGCAGTTCAGTCAGTTCAGGAAAGGAAATAAATGACAAAATACACATAGAACATTGTGGACATTTTTCAAGCCATGAATTAAATTTTAAATTTCTTGAGTCGGCTTGACCCTTAACTGTTGACTGTTAAGTATTTTAGATGATTGACCAGATAATGTATTGTATAAACCGTTTGTAAATGTCCAACAAGTGACTAACTATACATTTTCTATCCCCATTCACAAAAGTCAACACTTATCCTTCATTTTGGGTCAGAATTTAAGTATAAAGTGCTAAACCTTTACTTTGAATTTGCCAAATTGTGAAGGTGAAGACCAAATATAACTGCATTACATGCATTATTGTGTGTGAAGAGTGAGGAAACATGGGGATTGAATCCTGGCCTTGATATAAAGCAGGATCAGATATACACCTATGAGCCTCCTTGCATTTGTACTGTACTCAGCACACAGTGATATTTCCTGTTTCTACAGTAAAAGTTCAGGATAGAGTAAAGCTTATTGAAAGCGGGATGAGCCCAGGTAAGACCCATGATGAGCGTCAGAAGACAGCACTGACTGAGCAGCACAAAGGGACTGATGGGAGTGCTGGAATTTCACAGGAGGAGAGTCAGACAGGTAAGTACAGAGAAGCAGCAGGTAACATTCTCAAGTGAGAGACTCAGGCAGCTGCTCCTGCTCATTCTCTGCTGTTCAAATACCTTGTGTGTGTGTGTGTGCGTGTGTGTGAAAGACAGAAAGAAAGAGAATGAGAGAGCAGGAATACATGGTGAGAATGAGGGAACACTACACTATGTACAGAATGTATTTGAGCTGGGATAGACTACAGCAATAAATAAAGTACACTTTCAGAAAGAAGCGTACCTTGGTGCGCTAAAAAAGACACCTTGGTGTCTAAAAAACTACAAACGTGTCACTGGGGTGGTACCCTATAGGTACAGAAAATGTACGTTATTTCCTCTGTTTCTGCAGCAAAGCAGGTTGTAGGCTGGTGGAGCCCAGTTAAGACCAATGGAGAGCATCAGAAGACAGCACTGACTGAGCAGCACAAAGGGACTGTTGGGAGTGCTGCAATTTCACTGGAGGAGAGTCAGACAGGTAAGTACAGAGAAGCAGCAGGTAACCTGCCAATCAGTCACCTGCTTCACACCATATTTAATATTTTATTTCATTTTTCCACAGAATCACAAAATCAGGGTGAAGATTATGAAGAGAGTGGAGTGGAGACTGAGGGGGGGAACTCTAAACACCCCTCCTCTGGCACTGTCCCGTTCAGCGCTCCTGAGTCTCCACCTGCTGCTCCACCCAAAACAGAAAATGAAGAGGAGACCTTCCACAGTCCCCCATCCAGCCCCTCTTCTCCCCCCCATCCAGCACCAGCTCCAGTACGGAGTCAGGACCAGGAAGAGAAAACAGAAGGAGCAGCAGCAGCAGCAGAATCTACTGATGAGACTGCAGCCAATCAGAGAGCAGGAGCCCAGTGGCAGAGAGAGAAGAAGGGGGGGCAGGATGGAGGTAGTGATGGGGGCGGGGCTCAGCCCAGTGGGGCAGGAGGGGGAGGAGCTGAGAACCCAACAGCAGATCCAGCCCAGGAGCTCCCCAGCAGCCCAGAGGAAGAGGAGGATATTCACGAGAGTCAGACAGGTAAGTACAGAGAAGCAGCAGGTAACATTCTCAGTGAGAGACTCAGGCAGCTGTTCCTGCTCATTCTCTTGTGTGCAGGTGCACTTGCTGCTCAGATACATTTACAGGTAGATTTATTTAGGTAGATTTATTTCATTTCTCCATAGAAAGATTAATTCAGGGTGAATATTTTGAATTTATTACACTGTATTGCTTAAGATAAAAAAAACCCTTGCATTATTCTGTGTGAGCAGTAAGAACAAATGGGGATTGAATACTGTCCTTGATATGAAGCAGGATCAAATATTCACCTGTGAGCCTTCTTGCATTTGTACTGTACTCAGCACACACAACCTTATTTCCTCTGTTCCTACAGGAAGTGCTGTGGATGATGGAAATCTGTATGGACACTGGCTGGGCCCAGGTAAGACCTGTGATGAGCATCAGAACACATATCTGACTGAGATTAGAGACTCAGACAGCTGTACCTGGTGATTCTGTTATATGCAGGTGCAGTTGTTGCTCAGTCGCTGTGTGTGTGTGTGTGTGAGACAGAGAGAGAGAATGAGAGAGCAGGAGAACATGGTGAGAATAAGGGAACAGTAAACTGAGTCCAGAATGTATTTGAGCAGGGATAGACTACAGCAATAAATAAAGTACACTTTCAGAAAGAAGGGTTCTGAAAAGTGTCTAAAAAGGTACAAACATGTGTCACAGGGGTGGTACCCTATAGGTACAGAAAATGTACGTTATTTCCTCTGTTTCTGCAGCAAAGCTGGTTGTAGGCTGGTGGAGCCCAGGTAAGACCCATGATCAGCGTCAGAAGACAGCACTGACTGAGCAGCACAAATGGACTGATGGGAGTGCTGGAATTTCACAGGAGGAGAGTCAGACAGGTAAGTACAGAGAAGCAGCAGGTAACCTGCCAGTCAGTCACCTGCTTTACATCAGGTTTAATATTTTATTTCATTTCTTCACAGAATCACTAAATCAGGGTGATGATTCTGAAGAGAGAGGAGTGGAGACTGAGGGGGGGAACTCTAAACACCCCTCCTCTGGCACTGTCCCATCCAGCGCTCCTGAGTCTCCACCTGCTGCTCCACCCAAAACAGAAAATGAAGAGGTGACCACCAACCCTCCAGAATCCAGCCCCTCTCCTCCCCACTCCCTGAAATCTCACCCCCATCCAGCACCAGCTCCAGACAGAATCAGGACCAGGAAGCAGAAACAGAAACAGCAGCAGCAGCAGAATCTACTAATGAGACTGCAGCCAATCAGACAGCAGGAGCCCAGAGGCAGAGAGAGAAGGGGGAGGGGCAGGATGGAGGTAGTGATGGGGGCGGAGCTCAGCCCAATGGGGCAGGAGGGGGAGGTGCTGAGAACCCAACAGCAGATCCAGCCCAGGAGCTCCCAAGCAGCCAAGAGGAAGAGGAGGATAGACAGAGATGGGCATCCAGACACCGATGGGGGGGGGGCAGCCCAGTGTAGAGAGGCAGGAGGGGGAGGGGACGAAAGTGTCCCAAAACCAGATTCAGATCAGGAGCTCCCAAGCAGCGAAGAGACGGAGGATATTCAGAGATGGGCGTCCAAGCACTGATGAGGGGGCGGCACACAGAACACCTGATGGGAGTGCTGGAATTTCACAGGAGGGTCAGACAGGTAAGTACAGAGAAGCAGCAGGTAACATTCTCAGTGAGAGACTCAGGCAGCTGTTCCTGCTCATTCTCTTGTGTGCAGGTGCTCTTGCTGCTCAGATACATTTACAGGTAGATTTATTTAGGTAGATCTATTTCATTTCTCCACAGAAAGCTTAATTCAGGGTGAATATTTTGAATTTATTACACTGTATTGCTTAACATTAAAAAAAAATAACCCTTGCATTATTCTGTGTGAGCAGTAAGGACAAATGGGGATTGAATCCTGGCCTTGATGTAAAGCAGGATCAGATATACACCTGTGAGCCTTCTTGCATTTGTACTGTACTCAGCACACACAGCCTTATTTCCTCTGTTTCTACAGGAAGTGATGGGGATGATGTAGGAGACTGTGAAGACCGTATGGACACTAGCTGAGCCCAGGTAAGACCTGTGATGAGCATCAGAACACACCTCTGACTGAAAGTAGAGACTCAGCTGTTTTTGGTGATTCTGTTATGTGCAGGTGCAGTCGCTGTGTGTGTGTGTGTGTGACAGAGAGAGAAAGAGAATGAGAGCAGGAGAACATGGTGAGACTAAGGGAACAGTACACTGAGTACAGAATACATTTGAGCTGGGATAAACTGCAGCAATAAATAAGTACACTTTCAGAAAGAATGGTTCTGAATAGTGTCTAAAAAGGTACAAACATGTGTCACAGGGGTGGTACCCTATAGGTACAGAAAATGTACATTATTTCCTCTGTTTCTGCAGCAATGCAGGCTTTAGGCTTGTGAAGATCAGGTAAGACCCATGAAGAGCATCAGAAGACAGCACTGACTGAGCAGCACAAAGGGACTGGAGCCAATCAGACAGCAGGAGCCCAGAGGCAGAGAGAGAAGGGGGGGGGGGGGGCAGGATGGAGGTAGTGATGGGGGCGGGGCTGAGCCCAGTGGGGCAGGAGGGGAAGGGGACGAAAGTGTCCCAAAACCAGATTCAGATCAGGACATAGACCCCACATCAACAGAGGAAAATCTCAGTGTCCCGCCCACTGAGCCATTAAGCACAGCTGATCCAGCCCAGGGACTCCCAGACACCACGGCCCGTTCCCCCCCTCACACTGGGGCGAGTGAGGAGCCCTGCTGTGCAGAGGAAAGCCCAACATCAGGCCCGAATCTGGAGCCCAACAGCACCTCTGAGGCAGAGGAAGAGAAGAAGAGAGGGAGAGAGGAGAGGAAGGAGTCACAGGACAGAGGGGTGAAGTCCCCCCCAGACAAGCCTCCGAAACCCTACAGCCCCTATAAAACCCCTAAACCCCCTACAGCCCCTAAAACACCCTTAAACCCTTGAGCAGGACTGTCCCAGAGCACACAGGAGGGAGAAACGCAGGAGAGCGGGTAATTGTAATTCCTGCAATATTTTGGTGTCTTATTTCCATGTAAATAGTAGTTAAACTCCTGATGAAAGTCTGTTATCTAATCTAGCTAACTGGTGCTATACTTTTTTTTTTGGCTAGCAGCGGCAGCTATAATTTATCTTCACTTTTTTATCAGGGGAGCCAGGTGTATTGCTGCCACACCCCACCACTGTGTTCTGTTCTGTATTTAATTCCTTTTGGCCAGCTGTGGAGGTGTTTCAGTGCTAATCCTTCTCATTTCTCTTTCATGATCTGTAGATTATAGTGTGTGATGTGCACCAGTGTGGTCCCTGTCAATTTTATATACTGAAGCCCACAATTATGAAGAAATGAATCTATGTATTAGCAGAACCAGTTGAGAATAAATCGTTTGTTATTGTGGTATTGTATTTTCTATTAAATTGAGGGCTTTTTGAATCATTATGGGTCTTATATCATTGAATTATTTTATTTTTAATTCATTCTATAATATACCATGCCCTGTTTTGTATTGTTATCTATTTGAAATGTATTTTGTTATTCTCATGTACAGTAGGTATACACTGTATGGAGAGTCTATTCCATCTGACCAATAGGGGAGCCAGTTGTAACACAACCCTACCTGTACTTCCTGCCTTTTGACCACATAAAGCCCAAAGATCCTCCGCTCTGTCTTGCCATCCTCTGTACATCCCAGCTGCAGAACACAGCGCTGTCTAACTTCAGTAGGCCCTGCACACAGGCCAGATTAGTGCTGTGACGAGCACCTTCACTCATCAATGTTGTCTCACTGACCGGGGGATTTCAGCAGGCAGTAATTTAAATCTCACTGTAATACGCGAGCCCTCGTCTCTCCTGCTTAGTGAAAATAGTGGACACTCTGCTGCACCCCATGAGCCCCCTCATGCAGCTCCACACCACAGCCCCCTCACGCAGCTCCACACCACAGCCCCCTCATGCAGCTTCGAACCACAGCCCCCTCATACAGTTCCACACCATAGCCCCTTCATGCAGCTTCAAACCACAACCCCCCACGCAGTTCCAAACCACAGCCACCTGACGCAGCTCCACACCATAGCCCCCTCACACATCTCCACACCACAGCCCCCTCACGCAGCTCCACACCACAGCCCACTCACGCAGCTCCAAACCAGCCCTCTCACGCAGCTCCACACCACAGGCCCCTCACGTAGCTCCACACCACAGCCCCCTCATGCAGCTCCACACCACAGCCCCCTCACACAGCTCCACACCACAGGCCTCTCACGTAGCTCCACACCACAGCCCCCTCACGCAGCTCCTCACCACAGCCCCCTCACACAGCTCCACACCACAGCCCCCTCACACAGCTCCACACCACATCCCACTCATTCAGCTCCAAACGAGCCCTCTCACGCAGCTCCACACCACAGGCCCCTCATGCAGCTCCACACCACAGCCCCCTCCCGCAGCTCCACACCACAGCCCCCTCACGCAGCTCCACACGACAGCCCCCTCACGCAGCTCCACACCACAGTCCTTTCATGCAGCTCCACACCATAGCCCCCTCATGCAGATGAAAAGGTTCTAAGGAGCTGAATACCTTCCGAAAGCACTGGAGATATGATGGTTTCTCTATATGATTGTTCCTCTAATACATGCTAGAGGCAGAACAGGATTGCTACATTCGGGATGATGCTCACATCAGGCTCATTGCTCACAAACACATGGAGTCCAGTCAGTCAGAGAGAATTAGACAGGGCTGCAGTTAAAATAGACAGGAAATAGGCTCTGACACAAGGGGCAAGGGGCATAAACCAAACAATGCCTGTGAATTGGGTCACAAGGATGCATTGATTTTGAGTCCATGTCTAAAATGGAGTAATATATAATGTAAACAGCAACTGATTTGTTCAATCCCACCAAAAATCAAAAATGAAATAGCAAATACGTTTCAATACAAAAAAATTCAATGTTTTTATTCAGGTAAAGCAGATGCTTTTTTAATGTGTGGTTTTTGACTTTCACTGCACTGATAATCACTATGCACAGTCAAGACTGCTCCAGAATGCTATATCATGCAGGAAGTTTTTTTTTTTTTTGAAAATCAGACTACATGGCTCCTAAGTGCCAATCTTTGCCCAACACTCACATCTAGTGGTGACATACTGTAATTGCTATTAAGATTTTAATTGAAGACCAAACATGGGCGCTGCGGTCATAACATTACCTGGAATGTGCCTGGAAATATAACCATGCGTGTTTGTCTGTGTGTGTGTGTGTCTGAGTGTGCGTGTGTATGTGTGTCTGTGTGTGTGTGTCTGTGTGTCTGCATGTGTGTGTGTGTCTGCGTACGTGTGTGTGTGCGTGTGGGTGCGTATGTGTGTGTTAGTGTTTATAGTTCTTGGAAGAGGTACAGTGTGTGGCTTGCGTGTTCAAGTGAAGCACTGTTTTTGAAGGTCCAAACATTTTGGAGCATGCCCACCATAAGAAATAGCATATTTTATTTTTCTCACTTCAAAGTACAGCGATCTCATTTTCTTTATTAATGCATATTTTTCACACAGAATGGTTTCAGATCTTAAGACAAAATATAGTATTAGACAAAGGGAACTTGAGTAAACACAAAACACATTTAAATTATTATTTCATTTATTTAATGAAAAAAGTAACCAAACACCCATATCATCTATGTGAAAAAGTAATTGCCACTTTAAACTTAATAACTGGTCGCACCACAATAAGCAGCAACAATTGCAACCAAACACTTCCTGTAATTTGATATCAGTCTTTCAGATTTCTGTGGAGGAATTTTTTCTCACTCTTCCTTGCAGAACTGTTTTAATTGAGGACAAATTGTTAGGTTTTCGAGCATGAACTGCTCGTTTTAGGTCCTGCCACAGAATCTCTATTTGGTTCAAGTCAAAACTTCGACAAGGCCACTCCAAAATGTACATTTTCTTTTCAGCCATGCAGATGTGGACTTGCTTTTATGTTGTGTATCATTGTTTTGCTGCATAACCCAATTATGCTTCAGCTCACAAATAGATGACGGGTCATTCTCCTTAAGTATTGTCTGGTATAGAGCAAAATTCATGGTTCCTTCAATAATGGCAAGTCGTCCAGGTCCCAAGGCAGAAAATTATCCACACACCATCGCACTACCACCATCATGTTTGGCTGTTGGTACGATGATCTGACTGTGAAATACTGTATTTACTTTAGGCCACACATAATGGGACCCTTGTCATCCAAAAGGTTCCACCTTTGACTGATCTGCCCATAAAACATCCCAAAAGGCTTGGAGAATATAGGTGCATTTTTTGCAAATGTAAAACCAACACTGATGTTTCCCTTGGATAGCAATGGCTTCTACCTTGCTCCTCTCCCATGAATCCCATTTTTGCCCAGTCTCTGTCTTACTGTGAAGTGATGAACATTGACCTTAGCTGAGGCTAGAGAGGCCTGTAGTTCTTTGGATGTTCTTCTGGGATCTTTTGGGACTTCCTCAATGAGTTGTCACTGTACCCATGGAGAAAATTTGGCCAGCTAGTCAATCCTGGGAAGATTAACCAGTGTTCCAAGGGTTCTCCATTTGGAGATATGGCTCTCCTTGTATTTAGGCATCCCAGAGTCCCAGAGCCTTAGAAATGGCTTTGTAACCCTTTTCAGACTGATATTTCAAAAACTTTTTGGCTGGAGTGGACCGCAACAGCGGGACCAGCCCTACAAACGCGAATGTCTGTGACTGACTGAGTGACTGAGTGATGAAGTTACACCATTGGTCGGCCGAGTTATGAAGTTACACCATTGGTCTGCCGAATCGTGTGTGTTAGGTCCAGCCACATACTAGGTTTCCTAGTCTTGTTTCTCATCTCTTTGGAATTTCCTTTGATTGTGGCATAGTGTGCTTGTAGAAACTTTGTGGTGACTACTTCACTCTGATGGTAAGGTCCAATGTGAGTTTAGATTCAACAGGGTTGGCTGCAATCAAGCCTGGCTGTGTTCCATCAGCTGAATCTGATTCTCAATTAAATTTGGTTAATTGGTTGATTGAATAACTAAGGGAGCAATTCCTTTTTCACATGGGTGATATGGGTGTTTGAAACTGTTTTCATTAAATAAATGAAATCAATTTTTAATGATTTTTTGTGTTTACTCAGATTCTGTTTGTCTAATATTATGTTTTGTCTAATGATCTGAAACCATGCAGTTTGACAAATATGTAATAATAGAAATAGCCTTACAAATAAAATTGATTTTATTTTGATTTAACGTGTATCGAATACCCTGTGATCTTCATTGTAACATATAATAGAGTTTATTTATTTATTGACTTATTTAAGTTTGTCCTTATGTGACAATACATTCCAATTTTCCCATGCAAAGATTAAACAGGCGCTGTTAAGTATTGGGCTTGTTGTGGATATTATTTGGATTCTTCTGCTATTTACACGGTTATAACAAATAAGGGTTGTGGACAAAAGCGCACTGCTTTCACTTTCGGTCCTGCCCACTAAGGTGTGGATTCAGTGTAAAGTCCACTATGAAGGTGAGCAATGGCAGACAAGCACTTCAGAATCACAACGGCGTTATTTATCTTCGCGAACTTCAAATTTGGTGAGAACTGTTTTCCTAAATAGTTTCGGTAATTATCCGTTCTGTGTGTTTTACGTCAGAACCTTTTTCAGAGGTAACATTTAATTATCTAGTTCATGTGCCAAATGAATCTATATAAACTATATATTAATCTATATAAAAATAACGACATAAGCGAATTCGGCTCGTAGTTTACAGCCTAACTCGACTCTGTTCCACTGCACTGCTCTTACAGTAAAAGCGGTTATAATCCGCTGTGATTTCTGCCTGAGGAAGAGCCTATGACCGCGGACGCTGCGGACAGTGTTGAGCGACCCTACCTGTTATGAGTGAAGCTTTGACCTTGTTACAGAGTTTCTGATAGTACCATGGAACTTTCTAGCTGTGAATAGGTTTTTTTATATTTTATTTTATTTTATTAAATATTAGGCCTATATTCTGGCGAACGCTCAACGAGTGAACACATTTACAGAGAAACGGACTGCATGTGAACGACACAGTAAACATACATGTTGCCACATACATGAGATCCGGAAACAGAAACCGCTACGCGAGTTAATGATTTGTCAGGACGAATTGCCATCATAAGTAAACAGATTGAGACCGATTGGGCTACAGCAACATGGGCGTAAAACACTTAAACGAGACGTTTTTATTTTATTTCACCTAGTGTAATATAGGCCCTATGTTAAATTTAGAACGATGGGTGTAGACAGGAGGGATGAGCAGATGCTGGCTGCGTCTGTAGGCTGTCGGTATCCGTCAACTCAGGCTTCACATCCTAACGTTGTTCTGTAAAACTTTGGTAATGGATAGATCATGGGTAAAATGGGGTGTGTCGTTTGCAAACATCAAGTTTAAATTGGATTTTAAAGTGAATTTAACCCAGTGGTCACTACGCTGTACAAAACAATAATACAAAATACAAACATAGTTTAAAAACAAGCATGCAAAACCACAGGATTAAAACACAGAAAAAATATATTTTATAAAAATGCAAGAGGAAGAGGTGAGTTTTAAGCCTGGTTTTAAAAGTGCAGACTGACTCTGCTTCCCTGACATGGTCGGGCTGACAGTTCCTCAGCAGAGGGGCTCTATATGAAAAAGCTCTACCATGTACTGTTTGTTATTTTTATTTTGGGGACAAGATGTCCTGAATCTTGGGAATGGAGAATTTGTGTGGGAACATACAGTGTGAGCAGGTTGGAAAGGTGTGAGGGGGCTGGACCACAAAGTGATTTGTAAGTCAGCGGCAGTACGTTGTATGTATGTTTTTCAATAAAAAGTGATAAATAAATGAAAAGGGAAGAATGTAGAACAACAAAGGCCTAAGGACAGAGCCCTGTAGGACCCCGCATTTGACCCTACAGTGGTCTGAGGATCTATCATTAACATGAACAAACTGAAATCTGTCTGTCAGGTATGATCTCAATAATTGGAGCGCTTGCCCACAAATTCCTACACACTCCTTGAGTGTGTGCAAAAGAATGTCATGGTCTGCAGCAGAGCAGCCCAATCCTGTTCCTGGAGATCCATCCTTCCATCCTATAGGTTTTCATTTCGATTTATGACTCTGTGACCGAAGTATGCTTCTGCTTTTAACCTCTTAACCTCTGCTCTTCTTTTAATTATTGTTACACCTCTGTCTCATTCCACATTTTATGTTTGTGCATTTTGTTAGGTCTAAGTCTTGTTGGGTAACTTTGTGTTTCATGTCAGGTCCCCTTGCAAAAGAGATTTCAATCTCAATGGGGTTTTCCTGGTTAAATGGTTAAATAAATAAATAAAAATTTTAACCCTAATTCGGCACACTTGATTCTACTAATTAGCAACTGAACGACATCTCTAATTCTTATGGTGTGGTTTGTTAGGGTTGGAATTAAAAAATACTGGAAGGTAGACCTTCAGGATCAGGATTGAGCAGCCCTGTTCTACACAATCAAATGCTGTGCTGAGATTAATGAAGACAAGTATAGAAGTTTATTTCTGATCTGAGGCTAAAAGGAGGTCATTAGATCTGGTCTCTGTGCTGCAATGGGGTTATGAACATGAAGGCTTTCATCAATATTATTCATCTTCAGCAAAGCGCTGAGCTGTTTGGCTGCAGCCTTCTCAAGTATTTTAGAAGAGGAGAATGGAGATAAGTCTGTAGTTTTTTAGGATTTCAGGGTTAAAAATTAGGCTTTTGCACCAGGGGCTTGATGACAGAAACTGTCAAGGAGTTGGGTATAAAACCAGAGGCTAACAAGGCCAGTTAACGAGGTTAAGCACAGGCGCGCCCCATACCAGTCACAGTTCCTTCAGTAATTTGGCTGGTAGTGGACTGTAGGGCAGCTCACAGAAGTCTGCCTCAGAGTAAAATAGACCCTCAGAGTAAAATAGACTGTTTACTGTGCTGAGAGGGAGTCGGCTGGTGTGAGAGACAGTGCTGAAAACATCCTACTGGATCAGTGTTATGTAAATCTTTGGTTCTCCATAATAAAGTCTAATCATGCTTTGTATTGTTGGAAAGCTGATGACATGCAGAAGAAGTTGGTGTCTTTGGTGCTGGATGCTGACTAAATCTTGGTACCTATGGGTCAGCACCCAGCCAGGTACAAAGGTTGACCCGGTGTGGTATGCTTACAGAGAAAGTGTAAGCAGGATCATCGATGTCCTGTTCAGTCATGATTGAATATTCATTTGATGATTTGGTTTATTTCTTTAATCTTTTGGGTATATAAGGAGAAACATGGAATGGTTCAGGGAGACTCATCAACATGGTCTCTTATGCATCATAGCCATCTCACTATACAGACACTTTTGTATATTGCCACTATTGAACACACTGTACAATAAACTACATTCATTTTGACCTGGCATTCCTCTTTGAATCTCACATCTGCACACCTAGTAGTTTTAAGGTCCCAACATACACACAGAACTCAGGACATCTGCACCCTGTAGTCACTTGCTTATACACTAGTGTTGTAGCAGGATTTATGCAGGCTACACAAGCCAGAGGCACGTCCACCAAGATACCAAGATAGATAGCGATCGGTATGGAGCCACACTACTGGCGGAAAGCGGTCTCCTCAGTCTATGCATAACTGTTAGCACAGAGGAAATGTTAAAACATTTTTTTGGAGTCAGATAATTGAGATATCATTAAATTACTCCTGTTCTAGTAGCACCAGGTGAGACTACACGCGTTCCTTCACCACTCAGATACTTCCGCTGCGTGTGGAAGGGGTTTATTACAGGATCCAAAGGACAAATTAGGCTCCTCCCTGCCCTGCTGCTTCAGTGGAGAAGAGTGCAGGGGGAGATCTGTCAGTGATCCACTGATTAAAGTGATGCCATTGATTTTATATACACTTGGACTTTTATAGATTTGTATCTTTGATGTGTCACAACATTTAAAGACCAAATACGATATGATATGCAAGAGAAGAAAAGTGGCACTAGTCCATTGAACAAATGTAGCAAAATATGGGTAGCATTGCTTTGGAAAACCGCTTGCTTAGAATCACAGTGCAAAGTAAATCATAACACAAGGAGTTACCTGGAAACTGCAGCAGTTAAGCACTTGTGTGTGTGTGCAACACCTTTCAGCCAACTTCTTTGGACAGTGCAGATCCTGGTTTTCTTCAGATTTTTTTGAGTGCTAAGTATTTATGTTTGTAAAATCAATATCTGATCACTGCAATTTAAAGGAAGCCCCCTGTCTCATTATATTTAGGTCACAAAAATAAATAAAGAATTTCCCTGAGCAAAATAATGAACCATAAAATTCCATTCTGAATGAGTTATATTTTCCAGGTGTCCTGGACTAGTGCCAGCAAAGGAACTTAACTGATCATTTCTCTAACTTCATTTACTGTATCTGTATACCTTTTAGCTCAGATTAAAGTAAAAAAAATAAAAAAACTGCTTGATTTGTATTAATGTACTTTCTTGCAGGTGATGTCATGCCTGAGATGATTGTCCAGTCTAATGGGAACTTCACACTACAGCCAAATGTTCAGAGTCCTCTGGAGGAAATTTTGTGGAGGTGGAATAATCATATGGTGGTTGAATTTGACCAGAAGGAGGTGGTTGAATACAGGCAGTTTAAAGGACGGACGATCCTGGACCTCACAACGGGAGCCCTGACCCTCACACATCTCACAGAGGCTGACAGTGGGGAGTATGTTGGTGAGCTGCAGATCAAGAGAGAGCTGGTGTACTACCGTAAGACAGTGAAAGTGTTTGGTGAGTTTGCGTCTACTGAATGACCAAATCTGAGATTTCATCAAAGACATGTAGCCATATGCTCTGAAAAAATGTCTGCTACTGAAATAGATTTCATATCATGTTGTGGGGCATTCAAAAATGTTATCTTCTTTCCAAGAAGGTAGAAGCATGGCATTTTACATTATTTCAAAGTTCTTCACAAGTCGATCTGTAACCACAGTTATTTGTGTGAATATTGTTAAATGACACTATAGTTAGTTTCTCAACCATAAGTGTTTCCGTAAAAAAGAGCTTTATGTAAGTTGATCATATGGGGCAGGTGTGGGAGGGGAAGTTGGTCTGTAACCACAAGGATATGGGAGTGAATAGCATGTGAGACCCTACAGTCATACGCCAGTGTCTCAGTAAAAAAGCGCTTTATATTACTCAATCATGTGGGTCAGGTGTGTTTATCCATGAAAGACAATGCTAAAGTTAGCTGTGAGGTCACAAGCCTTTGTTCTCCATGTAGATGCTGTAGGTAAACCAGCAGTCACCTGCCAAGTGAACGGCTCCTCAGTAACCCTGCTGTGCTCTGGGGGCGACAGACCAAGCACTCAGTACAGGTGGGAGGGGCCTGCCATAGAGCCCCAGCCAGGGTCCCAGCTGAAGATAGAGGCAGCAGAGAGCTCTGATGCAATCTACACCTGTGTGCTGCACAACCCTGTGGGTGAGAGCAGAACAGACTTTCCTGTAAAGAGCTGCTTCCCTGCTCCAGGTAAGGCCCACTCAGCTGATGCAGGGACTGAGCACAGGCCTGCCATCCTGGCTGCCACAGTCTGCTTTTTACTACTACTACTCGCTCTGGCCAACGCCCAGACACACAAACACATGCATACACACACGCACAAGCACACACACACACACACACACACACTCGCAGAGACTTAACAGGCATTACCATTGGAAAAAGAGAGAGAGACTTTCTTCACTCATTTCTACTACAAACACATATACCACATAGCCTGTTCTAGCACATACAACTGATTTTTTTTGTTGTAACAGATGTGTAGCACTTAACTTTGATTTTGACTTCTGATGTAAAAACTGCTGTGTTGCAAAAGTGTAGATTAAGTGAAATATGTTTCATTTTCTGAATCCAGCAGTTTTAACAGTTAACACCCTCGATTTACATCCTGAATACCAAACCGAGCCGAACACAAGTGCATCAACAGTTAAAACCCCTCACTTATCCTACATATAAAATACATTCGGTAAATTGAATTTCTTCTTATTATCAAAGATGGGGCAGTACGGTGGTGCAGTGGGTAGCACTGTCGCCTCACAGCAATAAGGTTGTGGGTTCGAATGTTGGCTTGGGGCCTTTCTGTGTGAAGTTTGCATGTTCTCCCCATGCCCGTGTGGGTTTCCTCCCACAGTCCAAAGACATGCAGGTAGGCTAATTGGAGACTATAAATTGGCCATAGGAATGGGTGTGTGAGCAAATGGTGTGTGTCCAGGGGGTATTCCTGTCTCTCGCCCAATGCATGCTGGGATAGGCTCCAGCACCCCCCACAACCCAGCTCAGGATTAGCAGGTATGGATAATGGATGGATGGATTATCAAAGTATCAATAATTAATTAAATTGCCAAATTAATTGATAGGCAGAGCAATCTGTTGGATCAACCTTTGTCAAATGGACAACTCAGAACCAGATTAAAATTAAGACATTCATTAAGTTACAACAAAGATTCACATATGATAAAGACGAGGTTCTGCTACCTTAAAGAAAAGAAAACACAATGTTACCGACATGGACAAGTTACAGTCACAAAGGAAATGAGTGAGAAAACCAAACCACGGCCGGTTCTCTCAAACATGCCCCAGGAAACCAAGATCACAGTCCAAAAACCAAAAGGCAGCCAAATATTCCAAAAGCCAGAGATTTAAATGTAAGGATGCCAGGTGAGCTGTAAGACAGAAACGTCAGACCCTGTGCACACCAAACTCCACACAACACCAGCCCTCGATGCAAAGCTCAGACTCCTTGGATGGCAACCACAGATCTCAACCCCAGAATGTCCACCACAAAAGATGTTACTGGCTGATGTTAAGCCCCCCAGAACCACTTTCTTCCTCCTAACTCTGACTAACTACAGTAGCTAAAGAAAAATACACATTTTTATGTTATCCCACGAGGGAGGGGGAACAGTTGAGAGAAAGGGGGTGCACATGGCTGCACTAATTGGGTGAGGTGTGAAGTGTGGGGGTGTGGGAGCAGGGACTGTCTTATCTGAAAACTAGGCATTAAACTATGTATTAACATGGTCTTATGTTTTGGACGATGGGCTAAGAACTGTGATATTATTATCAGAAGATTCATTATCTTACAATCTTTTTAAAGAGACCAAACAGGAATATCTTAGGAGGTAATCCAGCTCAGCTATCAAGTAAGGAAACATGGAAGTTTACCTCTGCCTCCAACAACAGAATAAAGATAAAGGATTGTTTAATCTTATAAGTTGCAATCTCCACCTTCAGGCGAAATAATTTCCATGTAACAAGACCAAATCATACCACATTGGTTTCTGCTTGAAACTAGAATTGGTTCTAAAAATGGAGATTTCAACTATCAGGCTAAATTGCCATTATCTATATCGGCATCAAGACTTTCAGTCAGTGATTTCAGTTAAATCTTAAATATTGCATTCAAACTTAAAAGGAAAACGGATCTTTGTGCGACTTATGGCCACGTTTGGTCTCTGACCCCCAATATAGGGTGCTGTGTCTGTTCTGGGAGGTGATAAATCTGTAAAACATTTGACCTGTAACATGGCTTCATTGCCCCATGGATGTTCCCTTTCATGTGAGTGGAGTGGAGAGCAGGGAGAGAAAATGGATACAACCCCATGGTCATATAAATGATAATGTCTGTTTCTCAAAGATCAGAATCTAAAGACTAGATTATCCCACAACAGGGTTAAAAAAAAGACTTTTGATCAGCAGCTCAGCTGAACTGCGTCACTAAAAATCTGTGCATCTGCTCTTTGTGAGTCACCCAGGTTCATCTCACACACCTGTAACTTGTATAACAGGTTGGTCTATCCCAGAAAAATAGCACACCTGTATGGGATGTGTGTGCAGATGTGGGAGGGGAAGTTGGTCTGTAACCACAAGGATATGGGAGTGAATAGCACGTGAGACCCTACAGTCATACCCTAGTGTTACAGTAAAAAAGAGCTTTATATTACTCGATCATGTGGGTCAGGTGTGTTAATCCATGAAAGAAAATGCTAAAGTTAGCTGTGAGGTCACAAGCCTTTGTTCTCCATGTGGATGCTGTAGGTAAACCAGCAGTCACCTGCCAAGTGAACGGCTCCTCAGTAACCCTGCTGTGCTCTGGGGGCGACAGACCAAGCACTCAGTACAGGTGGGAGGGGCCTGCCATAGAGCCCCAGCCAGGGTCCCAGCTGAAGATAGAGGCAGCAGAGAGCTCTGATGCAGTCTACACCTGTGTGCTGCACAACCCTGTGGGTGAGAGCAGAACAGACTTTCCTGTAAAGAGCTGCTTCCCTGCTCCAGGTAAGGCCCACTCAGCTGATGTAGGGACTGAGCACAGGCCTGCCATCCTGGCTGCCACAGTCCACCCCTAATGCTCAGTTCACAGGTTTGGGTAGCTGTTCCAGTTGTTATGTAGTCCACCCCTAATCCTCAGTTCACTGGTTTGGGTAGCTGTTCCAGTTGTTATGCAGGTCTGTGGTCTAAGGGTTTTAACTTAAGTTAAGCATACTGCGATTTTTTTTTCCACTTGCTCAATTTAAAATTTGTTCATGTTCTGCTGTTCTCCTGGGGTTACCAGCCTCTGTTGAATTTTCGGTGCTATCATGTGAATTCCATGGGACTTCAACCCAAATTTCTCCCTCTGGTCTACCTCATAGAGTACTGGGTAAAGGCCCTGTTCAGGGTACTGTCGGGGTCCTACTAGGGGTAAAATGCTCAGTTGCCCCATCTATCTCACAGTCTCTGAAACATGACTGGGGCACATTGATTACTACTGACCCCAATCATCCCCAGCACTGTCAGCTCAGACAGCTGTTGCTGAGCAACCAGTCAACATTAAATTAACTGCCATTTCATTAACACAGGAAGTTAAATAAATCATCTTCTAAAGTCAGAAATATATACACACAGAAATATATTTATATACATCTTTCAATAGTCAGATCAATATGGTTGAGCTTTTGTCTTTTATATTTTTCTAACATGTTCTGTTTTTCTTTATGTTTTTAGGAAGCGCCTCTGTCATTATTTCTGTAGTCATTGTCCTCCTCCTCTTCATCATTGTGGGATTGCTTTTATTTTACTACAAGAAATTCTACAAAAGTAAGAGTCTTTTCAAATAATACATGAAATGATATTAATAAACGCATCCATATGCAGATCCTGCTGTTTCTGGAGCAGTTACTCAGGACTGGATTCAGTAGGGCTGCACTCCTGTTGTCTCCATAAAATGAGCACAAGCTCTCCAATACTGTGGGACTGAAAGCTCATACATTAGTGCTACTACACCCATGACTAATAATAATAAAATCATATTTTACATTGTAGAAAGACAACATGAAGAGGACATGGAAGCTCAATCTGAGGGTAAGCTGTAGAAATGATGGTGATGACTGTGATGATGCTACTGCGAAGCACGATGATGATAATGAATAATATTTCATATCTTATATTGTAGAAAAGACAAGACTGAGAGAGAGAGACTCTGAAGCTGCAGTAAATGGTGAGCTGCAGAACAGTGTTATTCACTCTGGCCTTAGAGCTGCAGCTGATGACATCACTCCCTCTGGTACTTTATCTCCGAACTTAAAACACTGCAGCTGCAGGTTTCCTCCAAAAAATTAACATCTGTACAATGTATGCCTATACAGTACTCAATGACAAATGTATTAAAATCAGATGTATTCCTATTCATAAACTTCAGAGGTAGGCGTGCTGCTGGTAAAACTAGATAATAAACTAAATCTGTGAAACATTTCTTTTGAAACAGAAAGACAACAGCTATTACCAGCAGACCCTGAAAACGTTGAGGAAACTCCAGGTAAAGCAGAATTAACTCTGCGCTGAACAGAAACGTGTCTCACAATGAAACAGCAGTACTGAAATGCCTCTGTTTCAGGGTTGGGATAAATTACCCTGCAGTTCAGCCAGTTCAGGGAAGGAAATGAATTGCGAAATACCCATAAAACATTGTGGACATTTTCAAGCCATGAATTAAATTTGAAACTTCTTGAGTAGGCTTGACCCTTAACTGTTGACCGTTAAGTATTTTAGATGATTAACCAGATAATTTATCATATAAACCTTTTGTAAATGTCCAACAAGTTACTAACCATACATTTTCTATCCCCATTCACAAAAGTCAACACTTGTCCTTAGCTTTGGGTCAGAATTTAAGTATAAAGTGTTAGACGTTTACTTTGAATTTGCCAAATTGTGAAGGTGAAGACCAAATATAACTGCATTACATGCATTATTGTGTGTGAACAGTGAGGAAACATGGGGATTGAATCCTGGCCTTATTATAAAGCAGGATCTGATTCACCTTTGAGCCTCTTTGCATTTGTACCGCTTTGTACTGTACTCAGCACACACAGCCTTATTTCCTCTGTTTCTACAGTACAAGTTTGGGAAACAGTAAAGCAGTATGAAAACATGACGAGCCCAGGTAAGACCCATGATGAGCATCAGAAGACAGCACTGACTGAGCAGCACAAAGGGACAGATGGGAGTGCTGGAATTTCACAGGAGGAGAGTCAGACAGGTAAGTACAGAGAAGCAGCAGGTGACCTGCCAGTCAGTCACCTGCTTTAGATCAAATTTAATATTTTATTTCATTTATGTGCAGAATCACTAAATCAGGGTGAAGATTCTGAAGAGAGAGTAGTGGAGACTGAGGGGGGGAACTCTAAACACCCCTCCTCTGGCACTGTCCCGTTCAGCACTCCTGTGTCTCCACCTGCTGCTCCACCCAAAACAGAAAATGAAGAGGTGACCACCAACCCTCCAGAATCCAGCCCCTCTCTTCCCCATCCCCCTAAATCTCCCCCCCATTCAGCTCCAGCTCCAGTACAGAGTCAGGACCAGGAAACGGAAACAGAAAGAGCAGCAGCAGCAGAATCTACTGATGAGACTGGAGCCAATCAGAGAGCAGGAGCTCACAGGCAGAGAGAGAAGAAGGGGGGGCAGGATGGAGGTAGTGATGGGGGCGGAGCTCAGCCCAGTGGGGCAGGAGGGGGAGGAGCTGAGAACCCAACAGTAGACCCAGCCCAGGAGCTCCCAGCAGCTCAGAGGAAGAGGAGGATATTCTGGAGAGTCAGACAGGTAAGTACAGAGAAGCAGCAGGTAACATTCTCAGTGAGAGACTCAGGCAGCTGTTCCTGCTCATTCTCTTGTGTGCAGGTGCTCTTACTGCTCAGATAGATCTACCTAAATAACTCTACCTGTAAATGTATTTCATTTCTCCATTGAAAGATTAATTCAGGGTGAATATTTTGAATTTATTAAACTGTATTGGTTAAGATTTAAAAAAAATATCCCTTTCATTTTTCTGTGTGAGCAGTAAGAACAAATGGGGATTGAATCCTGGCCTTGATGTAAAGCAGGATCAGATATTCACCTGTGAGCCTCCTTGCATTTGTACTGTACTCAGCACACACAGCGATATTTCCTCTGTTTCTACAGGAAGTGCTGTGGATGATTGTACAGAGTATGGAGACTGGCTGAGCTCAGGTAAGACCTGTGATGTGCATCAGAACACACCTCTGACTGAGAGCAGAGACTCAGACTGCTGTTCCTGGTGATTCTGTTATATGCAGGTGCAGTTGTTGCTCAGTCGCTGTGTGTATGTGTGTGTCTATGTGTGTGAGACAGAGAGAGAGAGAATGAGAGGGCAGGAGAACATGGTGAGACTAAGGGAACAGTAAAGAATAGTAAAGAAGAGTAAAGACTATATTTGAGCTGGGATAGACTACAGCAATAAATAAAGTACACTATCAGAAAGAAGGGTTCTGAAGTGTCTAAAAAGGTACAAACATGTGTCACTGGGGTGGTACCCTATAGGTACAGAAAATGTACGTTATTTCCTCTGTTTCTGCAGCAAAGCAGGCTTTAGGCTGGTGGAGCTCAGGTAAGACCCATGATGAGCATCAGAAGGCAGCACTGACTGAGCAGCACAAAGGGACTGATGGGAGTGCTGGAATTTCACAGGAGGAGAGTCAGACAGGTAAGTACAGAGAAGCAGCAGGTGACCTGCCTGTCAGTCACTTGCTTTACATCAGGTTTAATATTTTATTTCATTTCTGCACAGAATCACTATATCTGGGTGAAGATTCTGAAGAGAGTGGAGTGGAGACTGAGGGGGGGGGACTCTAAACACCCCTCCTCTGGCACTGTCCCGTTCAGCACTCCTGTGTCTCCACCTGCTGCTCCACCCAAAACAGAAAATGAAGAGGTGACCACCAACCCTCCAGAATCCAGCCCCTCTCCTCTCCACCCCCTGAAATCCCCCCCCCCCCCCCCCATTTTCTATTAAACTGAGGGCCTCTTTTTGAATCATTATGGGTCATTGAATTAAAAAAAAAATCATTCTATCATTCACATCATTCTATAATTATGTTTTGTATTGCCCTGTTTTGTATTGTGATCTATTTGAAATTCTCATGTACAGTGGGTATACACTGTATGGAATGTCTATTCCATCTGACCAAGAGGGGAGCCAGTTGTTCCACAACCCTGAGGGTATTGCATACATATGGAAACACAGCAATAGCGACTCAACTCTACACAGCAGCTGCTGCGCCTGCCCCTCAGCATGCAGAAATATAGAATGACCTCATCAGCAGGCAGAAATTTAAATCTCTCTGTAAAAATTTACGGCTGTTGGAATAAGTGCGTCCATATCTCAACTGGTAAGTGAAAAATAGTGGACAATATTACATTTTATAAAATGTCATTTGTGTTAACACAGTTTCCGTTTGCCTAATATTACCTTTTGTCTAAAGATCTGAAACCATTCAGACTAATATTCAATAATAGAGGAAATCAGGAATGGGGCAAATACTTTTTCGTGGCATTGTATTTATAAGATACACATATAAAAGCAATATACAAATAAAATTGTTTTGATTTTGATTAAACATTTATCCAAAGCGTGAATTTCCCACGATCTTCCTTGAATAATAGAGTTTATTTATTTATTTACTTATTTAATTACTTATTTAACGTTGCCTTATGTTGCAATACATTAACACATTCCATGCAGAGTTCAGGCGCCCTAAGTATTGTGCTTGCAGCATTGTTTTGATTCTTCTGCTATCGTTTAACATACCAACAGCTAAGGGCACGGCCGACTCACATATGAGTCAAATATGATTTCACTTTCACCTTCACGGTGCTTCTCCGGAGATACGTGCTCATAATAATCCAGAGTCCAGTGTGAAGGTGACCAATGGCACACAGGCACGTCAGAATCACTACGGCGTTATTTGTCTTCGCAAACTTCACATTTGGTAAGAACTGTTGTTCTAAATCCCTTCGGTAATTATTCATCAAATATGTGCGATTTACAAGTCAGAATCTTTTTCAGAGGTTGCATGTTTAACCATCGAGCTAATATCAGATTAATATGCAGTTGGCTAAAATAATCGTGTAGGCTGTATTTGACGTTTCAGCGAGTTTCTGACATTACCCAGAAGCTTTCTAGCTGTAAATTCGTTTTTTCTCTTTCTGTCTTTTTTAGATATAATATTCTGGTGCATGCTAGTCAGAGAGTGAACATATTTTCAGAGACAGACTGGAGGACTATATAGACGACATACTAAATATACATGTCAAAATATGAGATAAAAACAAAACATAACACAATGACGAGAACAGGCCATTCAGCCCAAAAATGTTCTCCATTTTCCTAACTAAATTGTAGCTAGGGCTCTGATTACCTACAGGCGAAATAGTATCTAACACCGTATCAAGCCCAGTCTGGAAAATCCCCGAGGTTCATGGTTCTACTATGCGGCCTGGCAGGCTATTCCACTCAGCGTGAAAAGAAAAAATGGTTCTTAATGTCTTTACGGAATTTAGCTTTTACCTCATTTCCATTTATTTCTCCTCGCTCTGCTAACAGAACTCAACCTCGTAATCTCGTAGTTCACTTTGATAATCCCCTTTATAAATATATCCCCTTTATTATATAAATGTATGGGCGTGAAGGACGTAGATGACACTTTTTTATATCACCTAGTGTAATATATGTTACACTTAGAATAAATATATTTTATAAAAATGCAAGAGGAAGAGGTGAGTTTTATGCCTGGTTTTAGAAGTGCAGACTGACTCTGCTTCCCTGCCATGGTCGTGCTGACAGTTCCTCAGCAGAGAGGCTCTGTAGGAAATTTTTTTTAATTTTGGGGACAAGATGTCCTGAATCTTGGGAATGGAGAATTTGTGTGGGAACATACAGTGTGAGCAGGTTGGAAAGATGTGAGGGGGCGGGACCACAAAGCGATTTGTAAGTCAGCGGCAGTACATTGTATGCATGTTTTTCAGTAAAAAGTGATAAATAAATGAAAAAAGTTAGTATGTAGAACAGCAAAGGCCTAAGGACAGAGCCCTGTAGGACCCCGCATTTGACCCTACAGTGGTCTGAGGATTTATCATTAACATGAACAAACTGAAATCTGTCTGTCAGGTATGATCTCAATCATTGGAGTACTTGCCCACAAATTCCTACACACTTCTTATGTGTGTGCAAAAGAATGTCATGGTCTGCAGCAGAGCAGCCCAGTCCTGTTCCTGGAGATCCGTCCTTCCATCCTATAGGTTTTCATTTCAACCCTAATTTGGCACGCTTGATTCTACTAATTAGCAACTGAAGGACATCTCTAATTAATAAATGCGGTGTGGTTTGTTAGAGTTGGAATTAAAAAATACTGGAAGGTAGACCTTCAGGATCAGGATTGGGCAGCCCTGTTCAATCAAATGCTGTGCTGAGATTAATTAAGACGAGTATAGGAGTTTATTTCTGATCTGAGGCTAAAAGGAGGTCATTAGATCTGGTCTCTGTGCTGCAATGGGGTTATGAACATGAAGGCTTTCATCAATATTATTCATCTTCAGCAAAGCACTGAGCTGTTTGGCTGCAGCCTTCTCAAGTATTTTAGAAGAGGAGAATGGAGATAGGTCTGTAGTTTTTTAGGATTTCAGGGTTTAAAATTAGGCTTTTGCACCGGGGGCTTGATGACAGAAATGAAACTGTCAAGGAGCTGGGTACAAAACCAGAGGCTAACAAGGCCAGTTAACGAGGTTAAGCACAGGCACGCCCCATACCAGTCACAGTTCCTTTAGTAATTTGGCTGGTAGTGGACTGTAGGGCAGCTCACAGAAGTCTGCCTCAGAGTAAAATAGACTGTTTACTGTGCTGAAAGGGAGTCGGTTGGTGTGAGAGACAGTGCTGAAAACATCCTGTGTTATGTAAACCTTTGGTTCTCCATAATACAGTCTAATCATGCTTTGTATTGTTGGAAAGCTGATGACATGCAGAAGAAGTTGGTGTCTTTGCTGGTGGGTGCTGGGTGCCGACTAAATCTTGGTACCTATGGGTCAGTGCCCAGCCAGATGCAAAGGTTGACCCGGTGTGGTATGCTTACAGAGAAAGTGTAAGCAGGATCATCGATGTCCTGTTCAGTCATGATTGAACATTCATTTGATGATTTGGTTTTTTTCTTTTATCTTTTGGGTATATAAGGAGAAACATGGAATGGTTCAGGGAGACTCATCAACATGGTCTCTTATGCATCATATGCATATAGCCATCTCACTATACACACACTTTTGCACTATTGTATATTGCCACTATTGAACACACTGTACAAACTACATTCATTTTGACCTGGCATTCCTCTTTGTATCTTACATCTGCACACCTAGTAGTTTTAAGGTCCTAACATACACACGGAACTCAGGACATTGGCACCCCGTAGTCACTTGCTTATACACTAGTGTTGTAGCAGGATTTATGCAGGCTACACAAGCCAGAGGCACGTCCACGTCTACCATGATAGACAGCGATCGGTATGGAGCCACACTACTGGCGGAAAGCAGTCTCCTCAGTCTATGCATAACTGTTAGCACAGAGGAAATGTTAAAACATTATTTTGGAGTCAGATAATTGAGATCATTAAATTACTCCTGTTCTAGTAGCACCAGGTAAGACTACACGCGTTCCTTCACCACTCAGATACTTCCGCTGCATGTGGAAGGGGTTTCTTACAGCATCCAAAGGACAAATTAGGCTCCTCCCTGCCCTGCTGCTTCAGTGGAGAAGAGTGCAAGGGGAGATCTGTCAGTGATCCACTGATTAAAGTGATGCCATTGATTTTATATACACTTGGAGATTTATAGATTTGTATCTTTGATGTGGCGCAACACTTAAAGACCAAATACGAGATGATATGCAAGAGGAGAAAACTGGCACTAGTCCATTGAACAAATGTAGCACAATATGGGTAGCATTGCTTTGGAAAACCGCTTGCTTAGAATCACAGTGCAAAGTAAATCATAACACGAGGAGTTACCTGGAAACTGCAGCAGTTAAGTACTTGTGGGTGTGTGCGACACCTTTCAGCCAACTTCTTCGGACAGGGCAGACGCTGGTTTTCTTCAAATTTTTTTGAGTGCTCAGTATTTATGTTTGTAAAATCAATATCTGATTACTGCAATTTAAAGGAGGCCCCCTGTCTCATTACATTTAGGTCACAAAAATAAATAAAGCATTTCCCTGAGCAAAATAATGAACCATAAAATTCCATTATGAATGGGTTATATTTGCCAGGTGTCCTGGACTAGTGCCAGCAAAGGAACTTAACTGATCATTTCTGTAACTTCATTTACTGTATCTGTATACTTGCTAACCTGTTAGCTCAGATTAAAATAAAGAAATTGCTCATGATTTGTATTAATATACTTCACTTTCTTGCAGGTGATGTCATGCCTGAGATGATTGTCCAGTCTAATGGGAACTTCACACTACAGCCTAATGTTCAGGGTACTCTGGAGGAAATTTTGTGGAAGTGGAATCTTCATAAGGTGGTTGAATTTGACCAGAAGGTGGTTGTTGAATACAGGCAGTTTAAAGGACGGACGATCCTGGACCTCACAACGGGGGCCCTGACCCTCACACATCTCACAGAGGCTGACAGTGGGGAATATGTTGGTGAGCTGCAGATCAAGGGAGAGCTGGTGTACCATCGTAAGAAGGTGAAAGTGTTTGGTGAGTTTGCTTCTACTGAATGACGAAATCCCAGTTAATTGTGGGCTTTCATCAAAAAAATTTAGCTGTAGGTTATAAAAAATATATACATTGTCACTACTATATACACTGAAACATTCTGTGGGGCAATACAAAAATGTTTTTGTCTGTCCAAGCAGGTAGAAGCATGGCATTTTTTCATTATTTCAAAGTGCTTCACAAGTCGGTCTGTAACCACACGGTTATGGGTGTGAATATCGCTAAATGACACAAAAGTTATACCTGTAGTTTCACAGCATTCTCAACCATAAGTGTTTCAGTAAAAAAGTGCTTTATATCACTCCATCATGTGGGTCAGGTGTGTTTATCCATGGAAGACAATGCTAAAGTTAGCTGTGAGGTCACAAGCCTTTGTTCTCCATGTAGATGCTGTAGGTAAACCAGCAGTCACCTGCCAAGTGAACGGCCCCTCAGTAACCCTGCTGTGCTCTGGGGGCGACAGACCAAGCACTCAGTACAGGTGGGAGGGGCCTGCCATAGAGCCCCAGCCAGGGTCCCAGCTGAAGATAGAGGCAGCAGAGAGCTCTGATGCAATCTACACCTGTGTGCTGCACAACCCTGTGGGTGAGAGCAGAACAGACTTTCCTGTAAAGAGCTGCTTCCCTTCTCCAGGTAAGGCCCACTCAGCTGATGTAGGGACTGAACACAGGCCTGCCATCCTGGCTGCCACAGTCTGCTTTTTACTACTACTACACGCTCTGGCCAACACACAGACACACAAACACATGTATACACACACACACACTCGCAGAGACTGAACAGGCATTGCCGTTGGAAAAACTTTTTTCTGACTTCACAGTCCAGGGAGACACTTTCTTCAATTTAGATCACTCATTTCCACAACAAACACATATACCACATATTCTACCACATACAACTGATTTTTTTGTTGTAACAGATGTGTAGCACTTAACTTTGATTATGACTTTTGATGTAAAAACTGCTGTGTTAGCAAAGTGAGGATTAAGTGAAATATGTTTCATTTTCTGAATCCAGCAGTTTTAACAGTTAACACCCTCAATTTACATCCTGAATTCCAAACCGAACCTATCACAAGTGCATCAACAGTTAAAACCCCTCACTTATCCTACATGTAAAATACATTTGGTAAATTGAATTTCTTCTTATTATCAAAGATGAGGCTGCACGGTGGTGTAGTGGGTAGCACTTTCGCCTCACAGCAAGAAGGTTATGGATTCGAATGTTGGCTTGGGGCCTTTCTGTGTGAAGTTTGCATGTTCTCCCCATGTCCGTGTGGGTTTCCTCCCACAGTCCAAACACATGCAGGTAGGCCAATTGGAGACTCTAAATTGGCCATAGGAATGGGTGTGTGAGCGAATGGTGTGTGTCCAGGGTGTATTCCTGCCTCTCGCCCAATGCATGCTGGGATAGGCTCCAGCACCCCCTGCAACCCAGCTCAGGATTAGCACGTATAGATAATGGATGGATGGATTATCAAAGTATCAATAATTAATTAAATTGCCGAATTCATTGATAGGCAGAGCAATCTCCTGGATCAGCCTTTGTCAAATGGACAACTCAGAACCAGATAAAAATGAAGAAATTCATTAAGTTACAACAAAGATTCACATATGATAAAGACAAGGTTCTGCTACCTTAAAGAAAAGAAAACACAATGTTACTGACATGGACAAGTTACAGTCACAAAGGAAATGAGTGAGAAAACCAAACCACGGCCGGTTCTCCCAAACATGCCCCAGGAAGCCAAGATCACAGTCCAACAACCAAAACGCAGCCAAATATTCCAAAAGCCAGAGAATTAAATGTAAGGATGCCAGGTGAGCTGTAAGACAGAAACGTCAGATCCTGTGCACACCAAACTCCACACAACACCAGCCCTCGATGCAAAGCTCAGACTCCTTGGATGGCAACCACAGATCTCAACCCCAGAATGTCCACCGCAAAAGATGTTACTGGCTGATGTTAAGCCCCCCAGAACCACTTTCGTCGTCCTAACTCTGACTAACTACAGTAGCTAAAGAAAAATACACATTTTTATTTTGTCCCACGAGGGAGGGGGAACAACTGAGAGAAAGGGGGTGCACATGGCTGCACTAATTGGGAGAGGTGTGAAGTGTGGGGGTGTGGGAGCAGAGACTGTCTTATCTGAAAACTAGGCATTAAACTATGTATTAACATGGTCTTATGTTTTGGACGATGGGCTAAAGCACTGTGATATTATCAGAAGATTCATTATCTTACAATCTATATAAAGAGACCAAACATTAATATCTTAGGAGGTAATCCAGATCAGCTATCAAGTAAGGAAATATTATTACATTACATTACAGGCATTTAGCAGACGCTCTTATCCAGAGCGACTTACACAACTTTTACATAGCATTTTACATTGTATCCATTTATACAGCTGGATATATACTGAAGCAATTTCAGTTAAGTACCTTGCTCAAGGGTACAACGGCAGTGTCCTACCCGGGAATCGAACCTACGGCCTTTCGGTTACAAGCCCAGTTCCTTACCCACTGTGCTACACGCCGTCCTATATATGGAAGTCTACCTCTGCCTCCAACAACAGAATAAAGATAAAGGATTGTTTAATCTTATATGTGGCAATCTCCACCTTCAGGCAAAATAATTTCCATGTAACAAGACCAAATCATACCACATGCTTGAAACTGCTTGAAACTAGAATTGGTTCTAAAAATGGAGATTTCAACTATCAGGCTAAATTACCATAATCTATATCGGCATCAAGATTTTCAGTCAGTGATTTCAGTTAAATCTTAAATATTGCATTCAAACTTAAAAGGAAAACGGATCTTTGTGCAGCTTATGGCCATGTTTGGTCTCTGACCCCCAATATAGGGTGCTGTGTCTCTTCTGGGAGGTGGTAAATCTGTAAAACATTTGAAGGAGAGACAGCTCTCCAGGACACCCCAGACTTGTTTAGAGATAAGACCTGTAACATGGCTTCATTGCCCCATGGATGTTCCCTTTCATGTTAGTGGAGTGCAGAGCAGGGAGAGAAAACAGATACAATCCCATGGTCATATAAATGTCTAGATTCTGATCTTAGAGAAACAAAGACTAGATAATCCGACAACAGGGTTAAAAAAAAGACAATTGATCAACAGCTCAGCTGAACTGAGTCACTAAAAATCTGTGCATCTGCTCTCTGTGAGTGCTGCTCATTCAGAATGCTGCAGCTCGTCTGGTCTTCAACCTCCCCAGACACTCCCATGTCACTCCCCTGCTCACTACCCTCCACTGGCTGCCTGTTATAGCTCGCATCAAATTTAAAACATTGGTCCTAGCATACCAGGCAGTCAAGGGATCAGCCCCAGCATACCTCCACAAGATATTCAAACCCTACATGCCAGCCAGATCCCTCCGTTCTGCTACCTCAGGACGCCTGGCACCTCCCCCTCTTCGCACCTGCACTTCCAGAACACGTCTCCTGTCTGTTCTGGCCCCACGATGGTGGAATGACCTCCCCGTGGAGGTCAGAACAGCTGAGACTCTGACCCATTTCAAGCGACGACTGAAGACTCACCTCTTCAGGCTGCACCTCTCCCCATCCCTCCCTACCCCCCTGTAAATGACTGTAAGCTTAGGGTTGTAACTAGGCAGCTGTTTCGTTGGTGACTTAGGTGCATTAACTGTCTTAACTACTGCTTGTATTTTTCCCATAGACTGCGTTGTTGCCGTTCTCGTTGTGTTAGTGTTAATCAGTTTAACCTTCAGGGTCCAAGTTGAACTATGCGGTTGTTCCCTGCACTGGACCGGTACTTCTCTCTAGGGTTTTCGTCATACTTGTTCCTGGTTATGGTTATACACTTTGTTGTACGTCGCTCTGGATAAGAGCGTCTGTCAAATGCCTGTAATGTAATGTAATGTAATGAGTCACTCAGGTTCATCTCACACACCTGTAACCTGTATAACAGGTTGGTCTATCCCAGAAAAATAACACACCTGTATGGGATGTGTGTGCAGGTGTGGGAGGGGAAGTTGGTCTGTAACCACAAGGATATGGGTGTGAATAGCATGTGAGACCCTACAGTCATACCCTAGTGTTTCAGTAAAAAAGCGCTTTATATTACTCAATCATGTGGGTCAGGTGTGCTAATCCATGAAAGACAATGCTAAAGTTAGCTGTGAGGTCACAAGCCTTTGTTCTCCATGTAGATGCTGTAGGTAAACCAGCAGTCACCTGCCAAGTGAACGGCCCCTCAGTAACCCTGCTGTGCTCTGGGGGCGACAGACCAAGCACTCATTACAGGTGGGAGGGGCCTGCCATAGAGCCCCAGCCAGGGTCCCAGCTGAAGATAGAGGCAGCAGAGAGCTCTGATGCAATCTACACCTGTGTGCTGCACAACCCTGTGGGTGAGAGCAGAACAGACTTTCCTGTAAAGAGCTGCTTCCCTGCTCCAGGTAAGGCCCACTCAGCTGATGTAGGGACTGAGCACAGGCCTGCCATCCTGGCTGCCACAGTCCACCCCAATGCTCATTTCACAGGTTTGGGTAGCTGTTCCAGTTGCAATGCAGGTCTGTAGTCTAATCCTTTTAACCAGAGTTTTTAATTTGAGTTAAGCACACTTTTTTCCCTCTTGCTTAATTTACAATTTGTTCATGTTCTGCTGTTCTCCTGGGGTTACCAGCCTCTGTTGAATTTTCTGTGCTATCCTGTGAATTCCATGGGACTTCCACCCAAATTTCACCCTCTGGTCTACATCATAGAGTACTGGGTAAAGACCCTGTTTACGTTACTGTTGGGGTTCAACTAGGGGTAAAATGCTCAGTTGCCCCATCTACCCCACAGTCTCTGGGGCACATGGATTACTACTGACCCCAATCATCCCCAGCACTGTCAGCTGAGACAGCTGTTGCTGAGCAACCAGTCAACTTCACATTAACTGCCATTTCATGAACACAGGGAGCTAAATAAATCATCTTCTAAAGTCAGAAATACACACACACACACGTGTGTGTGTGTATATATATATATATATATGTATATATATATATATATATATATATGTGTATGTTTCAGTAGTCAGACCAAAATGGTTGAGCTTTGTGTTTTATATTTTTCTAACATGCTCTGTTTTTCTTTGTTTTTAGGAAGCGCCTCTGTCGTGATTTCTGTAGTCCTTGTCCTCCTCCTCATCTTCATCATTGTGGGATTGCTTTTATTTTACTACAAGAAATGCTACAAAAGTAAGAGTCTTTTCAAATAACACATGAAATGATATTAATAAACGCATCCATATGCAGATCCTGCTGTTTCTGGAGCAGTTACTCAGGACTGGATTCAGTAGGGCTGCACTCCTGTTGTCTCCATAAAATGAGCACAAGCTCTCCAATACTGTGGGACTGAAAGCGCATACATTAGCGCTACTACACCCAGGACTAATAATAATAAAATCATATTTTACATTGTAGGAAGACAAAATGAAGAGGTCATGGAAGCTCAATCTGAGGGTAAGCTGTAGAAATGATGGTGGTGACTGTGATGATGCTGGTGTGAAGCACGATGTGTATTGAATAATATTTCATAACTTATATTGTAGAAAAGACAAGACTGAAAGAGAGAGACTCTGGAGCTGCAGTAAATGGTGAGCTGTTATTCACTCTGGCCTTAGAGCTGCAGGTGATGACATCACTCCCTCTGGTACTTTATCTCCGAACTTAAAACACTGCAGCTGCAGGTTTCCTCCAAATAATTAACATCTATACAATGTATGCCTATACAGTACTCAATGACAAATGTATTACAATCAGATGTATTCATATTCATAAACTTCAGACGTAGGCGTGCTGCTGGTAAAACTAGATAAACTAAATCTGTGAAACATTTCTTTTGAAACAGAAAGACAACAGCTATTACCAGCAGACCCTGAAAACGTTGAGGAAACTCCAGGTGAGGCAGAATTAACTCAGCGCTGAACAGAAACGTGTCTCATAATGAAACAGCAGTACTGAAATGCCTCTGTTTCAGGGTTGGGATCAATTACCCTGCAGTTCAGTCAGTTCAGGAAAGGAAATACATTGCAAAATACCTGTAGAACATTGTGGACATTTTTCAAGCCATGAATTAAATTAGAAATTTCTTGAGTCTGCTTGACCCTTAACTGTTGACCGTTAAGTATTTTAGATGATTAACCAGATAATTTATCATATAAACCTTTTGTAAATGTCCAACAAGATAATAACTATACATCTTCTATCCCCATTCACAAAAGCCAACACTTGTCCTTCACTTTGGGTCAGAATTTAAGTATACAGTGCTAAACTTTTACTTTGAATTTGCCAAATTGTGAAAGTGAAGACCAAATATAACTGCATTACATGCATTATTTTGTGTGAACAGTGAGGAAACATGGGGATTGAATCCTGGCCTTGATGTAAAGCAGGATCAGATATTCACCTGTGAGCCTCCTTGCATTTGTACTGTACTCAGCACACGCAGTGATATTTCCTCTGTTTCTACAGGAAGTGTTGTGGCTGATGCAACACAGTCTGGTGGCTGGCTGGACACAGGTAAGACCTGTGATGAGCATCAGAACACACCTCTGACTGAGAGTAGAGACTCAGACAGCTGTACCTGGTGATTCTGTTATATGCAGGTGCAGTTGTTGCTCAGTCACTGTGTGCGTGTGTGTGTGTGTGACAGAGAGAGAGAATGAGGGAGCATGAGAACATGGTGAGAATAAAGGAACAGTAAACTGAGTACATAATGTATTTGAGCTGGGATACGCTACAGCAATAAATAAAGTACACTTTCAGAAAGAAGCTTACTAAAAGATGTCTAAACTACAAACGTGTCACAGGGGTGGTACCCTATAGGTACAAAAAATGTACGTTATTTCCTCTGTTTCTGCAGTAAAGCAGGTTGCAGGCTGGTTTATCCCAGGTAAGACCCATGATGAGCATCAGAAGACAGCACTGACTGAGCAGCACAAAGGGACTGATGAGAGTGCTGGAATTTCACAGGAGGAGAGTCACACAGGTAAGTACAGAGAAGCAGCAGGTAACCTGCCAGTCAGTCACCTGCTTTACATCAGGTTTAATATTTTATTTCATTTTTCCACAGAATCACTAAATCTGGGTGAAGATTCTGAAGAGAGAGGAGTGGAGACTGAGGGGGGGAACTCTAAACACCCCTCCTCTGGCACTGTCCCGTTTAGCACTCCTGAGTCTCCACCTGCTGCTCCACCCAAAACAGGAAATGAAGAGGAGACAATCCACCCTCCCAAATCCAGCCCCTCTCCTCCCCACCCCCCTAATTCTCCGCCCCATAAAGCACCAGCTCCAGTACAGAATCAGCACCAGGAAGCGAAAACAGAAAGAGCAGCAGCAGCAGAATCTACTGATGAGACTGGAGCCAATCAGAGAGCAGGAGCCCAGAGGCAGAGAGAGAAGAGGGAGGGGCAGGATGGAGATAGTGATGGGGGCGGGGCTCAGCCCAGTGGGGCAGGAGGGGGAGGAGCTGAGAACCCAACAGCAGATCCAGCCCAGGAGCTCCCCAGCAGCCCAGAGGAAGAGGAGGATATTCAGACATGGGCGTCCAGACTCCGATGGGAGGGCACCCCAGTGTAGTGAGGCAGGAGGGGGAGGGGACGAAAGTGTCCCAAAACTAGATTCACATCAGGATATAAACTCCAGATCAGCAGAGGAAAATCTAAGTGTCCCGCCCACTGAGCCGTTAAGCACAGCTGATCCAGCCCAGGGACTCCCAGACACCACGGCCCGTTCCCCCCCTCACACTGGGGCGAGTGAGGAGTCCTGCTGTGCAGAGGAAAGCCCAACATCAGGCCCAAATCTGGAGCCCAACAGCACCTCTGAGGCAGAGGTAGAGAAGAAGAGAGGAAGAGAGGAGAGAAAGGAGTCACTGGACAGAGGGGTGAAGTCCCCCCCAGACAAGCCTCCGAGAACCTAAACCCCCTTACGGCCCCTAAAAAACCCCTAAACCCCCTAAACCCCCTAAACCCTTTAGCAGGACTGTCCCAGAGCACACAGGAGGGAGAGACGCAGGAGAGCGCAGCACTGAGTCACATGACACAGGATGAAAAGACTGCAGACACAGGAAAAGCAGCTCCTAAGCCTGAGAACACAGGAGATCATTTAAAGAACTGGGGCCTCATTTCTAAAAATATTCTTAGATTTATACTTGAACTTAGTCTCAAGATCATTTGCGATGGTGTGCTTACGTTCGATTCATAAAAGATACTGAGCATAAAAAACCTTGCGTATGCAGGTTCTAAGAAGCCCATTTGTAACTTACGCACCTGTGATCTATAAATCTCAAATTAACTTAAAATTGACGGCACCTCAACGTGCCTTACAATCAGCGATTTCCCCTTATATAATGCTAGCAAAAAATGAGGGTTTAGTCAGGAATAACCATGGACCAAAAGAGAAAAGCAAACTTTTTGGAAGATCATCATGCGCAAAAAAGTAATTCCGGTCTCTGAAAACTCTCCCTTCTAAAAGCACGGTTTACAATGATTTCCAATAACGCAAGAACAGCCCTGGTTACTTTTTTCTAATTTGACAAACTATTTATAGAACATCGCATCCTGTTTTTAATTCAAAACACATTGCATCTGGCAATGAATTCCTCACACCTTTAATTGATAATTCCTATCAAATTTTTCATAAAGCTAATGCAAAGTTCCCCACTGGCTTGGACGCATATACGTCCCAAACTGCAATACCCCAACATAACCAGCAGGAAAAGTACTTACCACTCAAGTCTAGATGATGTGTAGGGATAAGATCATTTCCACATCAAAGTAAGGTTTTACAAATAACTACTTATATGTGGTTTTCTGCGTAAGTCCACTTAAGATCAAAATTGATCGTAAGTCCATTTTATAAATGAGGCCCCTGTTCTGTATTTAATTCCTTTTGGCCAGCTATGGAGGTGTTTCAGTGCTAATCCTTCTCATTTCTATTTCATGATCTGTAGATTATAGTGTGTGATGTGTACCAGTGTGGTCCATGTCAATTTTATATACTGAAGCCCACATGTACACTAAACTGCCTCTATGAGCCATGCTTTGTACACTAGACTGCCTCTATGAGCTATGCTATATATACTAAACTGCCTCCATGAGCCATGCTATATACACTAGACTGCCTCTATGAGCCATGCTATGTAAATGGACTGCATTTATATAGCGCTTTTATCCAAAGCGCTTTACAATCGATGCCTCTCATTCACCAGAGCAGTTAGGGGTAGGTGTCTTGCTCAGGGACACTTCGACACTCCCAGTGCGGGGATCGAACCAGCAACCCTGCCAGACAACCGCTCTTACCTCCTGAGCTATGTCGTCCCTATGTACACTGCACTGCCTCTATGAGCTATGCTATGTACACTAGACTGCCTCTGTGAGCTATGCTATGTACACTGCACTGCCTCTATGAGCTATGCTATGTACACTAGAGTGCCTCTGTGAGCTATGCTATGTACACTGCATCTGCAAAGTCCATGGACACACACTTGCATATTGCCTTACATGTGCTAATTACACTTGATTGATTTATGTTCTTTTTGTTTTGTATCTGTTATCTTATTTTATTCTTATGTATTGTTGTTGTTTATACACCTTGTGGGTGGGTGGGGGGGGGGGGGGGGGAATGGTTCAAAAAATGGGAGAAGATTCGTATTTTGTAGTTGAATTCCTCATTGTACAGTATATAAGAATATATCACTATGTTGCCAAAAAAGTTCAAGACTGTTATTGTTTCCCTTCAATAAAATGCATTCAAAACTACTTTCTGCAAATATCTGCTGCTTTCTTAGGCTATACAAGTGCTATCTCATGGTAAAAAAAATAATGTTTACACTTATGCAGTACCTTTAGCAATAATAATAATAATAATAATAATAATAATAATAATAATAATAATAATAATAAACATTTACTTCAATAAAGAAAACAAGTCTTTCTGCACTGTGAAGAGGGAAAACCCAGATATTCACACAGTTTGTGATGAATGACAGGTTGTTTCTTCATGCTAAACTGGTGGTCAAACTGGTGGACTATGTAGGCTGGTGACTATATAGGCTAGTGAACTGGAGAACAGTTGGTCGGCCAGTTAAGTGTCAAAAACACAGTTTAAACCAGCTTGGCCAGCTATACTGGTTTAAAATTGAATTTTCAGCAGGGAAGTATTGTGCTTGCAGCAGATATTGTTTGGATTCTTCTGATATTGTTTAACATACCAACAGCTAAGGGCGCGGCCGATTCACATCAAATATGATTTTACTTTCACTTCTACGGTGCTTCTCCGGAGATACGTGGTCATAATAATCGAGTCCACTGTGAAGGCGAGCAATGACACACAGCCATGTCGGAATCACTACGGCGTTACTTATCTTCGCGAACTTCAAATTCGGTAAGGGCTGTTGTCCTCGATCACTTCGGTAATTATTCGTTCTGTGCAATTTACAAGTCAGAACCTTTTTCAGAGGTTGCATGTTTAGCTACCTATCTGGCTAGTATGTCAGATTAATATGCAGTTGGCTAAAATAGCCGTGCTGTAAACGAACGACCCTACCTGTTTTGTATTTGACGGTTTCACCGAGTTTCCGACATGACCCATGAACTTTCTGGCTGTGAATTCGTTTTTTCCCTTTCTTTCTTTTTTAGATGTAATCTTCTGGTGCACGCTACTCAGAGAGTGAACATATTTTCAGAGACATACCATAGACCATGTAGACGACATACTATACATTTTGTCAAAATATAATGAGATCATAACAAAACTCAATGACGAGAATAGGCCATTCAGGCAAAAAAAAAAAAAAAAAAAAAATACTGAATTTTCCTAAGTAAATTGTACCTAGGGCTCTGATTATCTACAGGCGAGATAGTATCTAACACTGTATCAAGCCTAGTCTTGAAAATTCCCGGAGTTTCTGCTTCTACTATGTGGCCTGGCAGGCTATTCCACTCAGGCTATTCCATGCAGGCTATATACTGATATATATATATCAGTTTTGTCTGGATTAAGGAGGAGAAAGATGGTGGCCAGGTGGGGTACCATGCCTGTTTTCACATGAACGACTGCATTCAAATAAAGATGTATGCTGTGTTTATGGAGGATATTTCCCAGAGGTAGAATGCAAAGGGAAATCAAGAAAGGCTTAAGGACAGAACCCCATGGGACCCTTCATTTGACCCTACAGTGGTCTGAGGATTTATCTCTAACATGAATAAACTGAAATCTGTCTCCCAGGTATTTTATGTGTCGTCCTCTAGGTTTTCATTTCAACCTTAATTTGCCACAACCTGATTCTACTACAACTCAATGAGATCTCTAGATGCTGAATGTGGTGTGCTTTGTTAGGTTTGGAATGAAAACATACAGGAAGGTAGATATCTAGGAATGGGGTTGAGCATCCCTGGTCTACAGTATCAAATGCTGCACTGAGATCAAGTAAGACGAGCACAGGAGTTGATTTCTGATCTGAGGCTAGGAGGAGGTCATTGAACCTTGACAAGTGCCGTCACTGTGCTGTGATGGGGCGGAACCCAGACTGAAGGTTTTCATACACACTATCCATCTTCAGAAAGCTGCTAGACTTGTTGTTACAGCTTTGTGAAGCAGTTTAGATAAGAAGAGAAGATTAGAGATAGTTCTGCAGTTTTGGGGTTAAATTTTGGGATTTGGGAGGTGGGTGGTGGGTGAAAAGAGGTACAAACAAATGAATGTCTCAGCTCAAAATAGTTGTATCTTTAATGTATTGTGCACATAATTGTAATTAAGGAAAGCAATGTTTTAAAAAGAATGTATACTATTGATGCAAGCTTTTACATAAAATATTTCAAGTTTATTGAGTGTCATTAATGCTGAGAATTTTTTACCCACAAAAATAATCAGTCATCCTCCTCTTTTGTCCTCCCTTTCTTCCTCCTTTATCCATCTTTCTTTTTTATAGCCTACATTTATTTTCATTTGCAGTACGAAGTTGTATACATTTTTAATCAACATTTGTGGATAGCTACATGCACTTCTTTCTTCGCACTCGAATTCATGGCAAATATCTGCAATGCGTAGATTGTAAACAAAATTGAAGTGCAGGTTTTGTTTTTGCTGGTTATTCTGAAAGCTAACACAGTAGATAACAGGCTGGTGTAGTGTAGACTACTTGGTGATTAAAACAGATTTTTAACGGATAAATTGAATTTATGATTTAATCCCCCTAACACGGTATGAAGACGCTGAGTGTTAGGCTACTTGCCGTTTGATTAGTCTGATCGTTGGCAGGCTTGATAATAAAGGAAAAAATACTCATGAAAACAGGTTGAGATCAATGATTAGTTTAAAGGAAAGTTTTGCGCCCCAAACATTTTCAGCTCATCAATCGCCGCTGGATAAAACGTTATGTATGTGGGAAATATTCAATCCTAGCTTAGCTGCTGACCAGCAACCTGCTGATTTTGCTCAGGCAGTCAAAGTTGCCGTTAATAATAGCCGGCGTTCATGGGGGCTGTTTATTCATCTCTCTTTAAAATGTTGCATAGATGAAATTACATGTTAATGAAATTACCTACCGTTTCCACTTCCAAACAATCAAAAGTCAACAATATTTTTTTTTCTGTGCCTGTCGATATGAACGACTGCTCCTCCTGAGTTTTTTTCTTTGGATTTTTGATTGGTTGAACGAGTAACTGGCTAGAGGGAACACATGGACTGGACCATACGAAAAATGGATTGGATTGCCATAGTTATTTGTAAAACAGCCTGTCAAAATGATTTATTTATTTACCAAAGGCGGGTGGACGCTGTCCACCCACATCCACCCCCAATTTAACCCCTGGCTACAGTGTCAACATTAGACCTTTTCAGCTGGAGCTTGATGACAGGAATTTTAACTGGGCTGGGTTCACAACCAGAGGAAAGAGATCCAAAAAACAACTTGAGGATTTGGAGAACATTACAACTTTAAAAAACTCTTCAAGGGATACGGGCAGGAATGCTCCAAGTATCGAAAATTAGGCTCCTCCCAGCTCTGCTGCTTTAGTGGAGAAGAGTGCAAGGGGAGATCTGTCAGTGATCCACTGGTTAAAGTGATGCCATTTATTTAATATACACTTGGGCTTTTACAGATTTGTGTCTTTGATGTGGCACAACATTTAAAGACCAAATACGATATGATATTGTAAGAAATCTGTCTCTGATGCCAATATGTCTGCTGGCCACACATTCCCTTGATCTTATCATTATCACAATACAGTTGGTACAATGGTAGAATAGCGACCAGGAGTGAAAGATTGGGAACCATCCAAGTCAACAGACATGCTAATTCAATCACAATAGGATGGCCAATACACTACGGCCTAATTGGTAGGTGTTACAAAACTAACTATATCCTTCTTAGTATGTGTATTCAACACTCCAGATCAAAGCTTTGAAAACAAATAAGAAGCAGCCTCTGGAAAGGTTTGTGGTTCAGTCGGACTCTACTGAATCCAAAGTGTCATTCGTGCGCTTTGTCACTGCCGGTATTGGAAATAAACTTTGTACATTTTCATCACGTTCAAGAGACGTCCGTTTTTCCTTACAATATGCAAGAGGAGAAAACTCAGGGACAAGTCTTTAAAAAATGTGGGAAAATACAGGCAGCTTTGCATTGGAATAGCGCTTACTTAGACTCAGAGCAGAATCAGGAGAAGCTAACTTTAAACTACAGCAGCTGAGTGTTTGCAGGTGTGTGTAACACCTTTCAACCGACTTAGGGTAATTCTGTTTTTCAAAGATTTGAGAAGTATTATCTGGATGTAAAATGAACAGATGTTTCATAATCGCATTTTAAATGTGGATCCACCCTCTCATTTTTTTAAGGGCAAAAAGCTGTTTCCCTGAGTAAAATACTTAACCATAAAATACTGAGTGTTATGATTGCCTCCTAGTTTGACTTAGCATAGGTTAGGTCAGAGTAATGTTCACTGTGTGACCTGGACTTAATGTGTTCATAGCTATGAATAACTGTACAAAATGAGTAGAGTACCTTATCCGACCTGTGTTTTGTAGTTGTCCCAATGACCTTTTGTATGCACTTATTGTACGTCGCTTTGGATAAATAATAAATAAATGTAATGTAGTATTTAATTAATGAGTTTGTCAAATAGTTATATTTGCCAGGTGTCCTGGACTAGTGCCAGCAAAGGAACATATCTGATAACAACCAGCCACCAAGTTTCAGTCTCTCAATCCACCTACCTGCATACCAGCTAACCTCAGATTAGCTCATAAACAGATTCTGTAGAGAGCATGCATATGTTCCTAATGTCCTTAAAAAAACAAAATTGCTCATGATTTGTATGAATATACTTCACTCTCTTGCAGGTGATGTCACATCTGAGATCGTTGCCCAGTCTAATGGGAACTTCACACTACAGCCCAATGTTCAGGGTACTCTGGAGGAAATTTTGTGGAGGTGGAATCATCATAAGGTGATTGAATTTGACCAGAAGGAGGTGGTTGAATACAGGCAGTTTAAAGGACGGACGATCCTGGACCTCACAACCGGAGCCTTGACCCTCACACGTCTCACAGAGGTCGACAGTGGGGAGTATGTTGGTGAGCTGCAGATCAAGGGAGAGCTGGTGTACCATCATCAGACGGTGAAAGTGTTTGGTGAGTTTGCTTCTAATGAATGGCCCAACTTTTGGATCCCCGACCGACTGACCACATTACTAAAGGAACTCCTTCCAGTATTGAGTGAACCTATGCTAAACATCTTTAACTGATCTCTTTCCTCTGGTTGTGAACCCAACCCAGTTAAAGTCATCAAGCTCCTGCTGAAAGAGCCTAATGTGGGTTTTCATCACAGAGATCTAGCCATATGTTCTGAAAGAAATTATACGGTTGCTGCTGAAATGCACCTAGCATACCAGGCAGTCAAGGGATCAGCCCCAGCCTACCTCCACAAGATATTCAAACCCTACATGCCAGCCAGACCCCTCCGTTCTGCTACCTCAGGACGCCTGGCACCTCCCCCTCTTCGCACCTGCGCTTCCCGAACACGTCTCCTGTCTGTTCTGGCCCCACGATGGTGGAATGACCTCCCCGTGGAGGTCAGAACAGCTGAGACACTGACCCATTTCAAGCGACGACTGAAGACTCACCTCTTCAGGCTGCACCTCTCCCCATCCCTCCCTACCTCCCTGTAAATGACTGTAAGCTTAGGGTTGTAACTAGGTAGCTGTTTTGTAGGTGACTTAGTTAATGCACCTGTCTCAACTACTGCTTGTATTTTTGCATAGACTGCGTTGTTGCTGTTCTCGTTTGTGTTAGTGCTAAACAGTCTAACCTTCAGGGTCCAAGTTGAACTATGCGGTTGTTCCCTGCACTTGGACCGGTACTTCTCTCTAGGGTTTTCGTCATACTTGTTCCTGGTTATGGTTATACACTTTGTTGTACGTCGCTCTGGATAAGAGTGTCTGCCAAATGCCTGTAATGTAATGTAATGAAATACACCTTCAACCATTTTGCTGGTCACTGAAAGTCTGAGCATCTGCTCTCTGTGAGTCACACAGGTCACCTCACACACCTGTAACCTGCTCTCTGTGAGTCACACAGGTCGTCTCACACACCTGTAACTTGCTCTCTGTGAGTCACACAGTTTCATCTCACACACCTGTAACTTGCTCTCTGTGAGTCACACAGGTTCATGTCACACACCTGTAACCTGTATAACTGGTTGGTCTATCCCAGAAAAATAGCACACCTGTATGGGATTTGTTTGCAGGTGTGGGAGGGGAAGTTGGTCTGTAACCACAAGGATATGGGTGTGAATAGCACGTGAAACCCTACAGTCATACCCTAGTGTTTCAGTGAAAAAGAGCTTTATATTAATCGATCATGTGGGTCAGGTGTGTTAATCCATGAAAGACAATGCTAAAGTTAGCTGTGAGGTCACAAGCCTTTGTTCTCCATGTAGATGCTGTAGGTAAACCAGCAGTCACCTGCCAAGTGAACGGCCCCTCAGTAACCCTGCTGTGCTCTGGGGGCGACAGACCAAGCACTCAGTACAGGTGGGAGGGGCCTGCCATAGAGCCCCAGCCAGGGTCCCAGCTGAAGATAGAGGCAGCAGAGAGCTCTGATGCAGTCTACACCTGTGTGCTGCACAACCCTGTGGGTGAGAGCAGAACAGACATTCCTGTTAAGAGCTGCTTCCCTGCTCCAGGTAAGGCCCACTCAGCTGATGTAGGGACTGAGCACAGGCCTGCCTTCCTGGCTGCCACAGTCCACCCTAATGCTCATTTCACAGGTTTGGGTAGCTGTTCCAGTTGTTATGTAGTCCACCCCTAATCCTCAGTTCACTGGTTTGGGTAGCTGTTCCAGCTGGTATGCAGGTCTGTGGTCTAAGGGGTTTAACTTAACTTAAGCATACTGCAATTTTTTTTCCACTTGCTCAATTTACAATTTGTTCATGTATTGCTGTTCTCCTGGGCTTACAAGCCTCTGGTGAATTTTCTGTGCTATCCTGTGGATCCTGTGGATTCCATGGGACCTCAACCCAAATTTCACTCTCTGGTCTACATCATAGAGCACTGGGTAAAGGCCCTGTTTACGGTACTGTCGGGGTCCTACTAGGGGTTAAATGCTCAGTTGCCCCATCTACCCCACAGTCTCTGAAACATGACTGGGACACACTGATTACTACTGACCCCAATCATCCCCAGCACTGTCAGCTGAGACAGCTGTTGCTGAGCAACCAGTCAACTTCAAATTAACTGCCATTTCATTAACGCAGGGAACTAAATAAATCATCTTGTAAAGTCAGAAATATATACACACAGAAATATATTTATATACATCTTTCAATAGTCAGATCAAAATGGTTGAGCTTTGTGTTTTATATTTTTCTAACATGCTCTGTTTTTCTTTGTTTTTAGGAAGCGCCTCTGTCCTGATTTCTGTAGTCCTTGTCCTTGTTCTGTAGTCCCTTTGTCCTGACTGAGCAGCACAAATGGACTGATCGGAGTGCTGGAATTTCACAGGAGGAGAGTCAGACAGGTAAGTACAGAGAAGCAGCAGGTGACCTGCCAGTCAGTCACCTGCTTTACATCAAATTTAATATTTTATTTCATTGTTCCACAGAATAACTAAATTAGGGTGAAGATTCTGAAGAGAGAGGAGTGGAGACTGAGGGGGGGGGACTCTAAACACCCCTCCCCTGGCACTGTCCCGTTCAGCGCTCCTGAGTCTCCACCTGCTGCTCCACCCAAAACAGGAAACGAAGAGGAGACCTTCCACAGTCCCCCGCCCAGCCCCTCTCCTCTCCTTTCCTCTCCACCCCCTGAAACCCCCCCCCCCCCCCATCTAGCACCAGCTCCAGTACAGTCACGACTGCAGACACAGGAAAAGAAGCTCCTAAGACCAAGAAAATAGGAGATCATTTAAACAACTGAAACTTTATTGTGCTGTGTGTGTACGTGTGTGTACGTGTTTGTGTGAACTTATCTTGGCTAGTAGCAGCTATATTTTCAGTATTTTTACTTTTCTGACTCCCCCACGGACTCCCCCACACACGAACCCGTCAGTACTTCATGGTGTAGACACACAGTCCCAGAGCGGGGTCCAACAGCACAGCTGTTCAGGCTTATTCAGCAGAGACACCGCGGCTACCGTAGCATTTCAAAAAATCTCCGTACACCAAGGCTCGGGTACGAAGGGGAAAAATAGAAAAAAGAAAAAGAAGACACCCCAGCCCCTGGTGTGGTCTAGCTAAACTCCGTGGCCAGGTGTTTCGGAGGTCTAAGCTGTCATTGGCTGTTTGGAGGTCTGTGCTGCCATTGGCTGTTTGAGGTCTGCACTGTCATTGGCTGTTTGGAGGACACACCTTCATATCACTACCGCTCTTCCCATCGGGGGTGGATTTCGATTGGTTCAGTAAAATATTCACCAAATTAGATCAGGTTGGATAGTCATATAGCTGTACAAGATAATCAGATATACTTTATTCCATGATCTTCGTTATGAATTTTAGAAGATAACCATACCAAACATGACTGCCTTAAATACAGGTTAAGGGGATTACTTGCTAGTAGTATGCTACATTACATTACATTCATTTGGCAGATGCTTTTATCCAAAGTGACGTACACAAAGTGCATGCTGTGCACTTTTTGTACATACATGTTGTGATGACTTACAGTTGACTTTGAGTTGAAAATTTTTTTTTGACCAGTTGGGTAGCAGAACAGTATTTATTTATTAATTATGATTAATATGATTGTAATATTCCACACATTCATTCCACACACTCCTTTCACCCCCTCACACTCCCCAAAACGTCCTTAAATTAAAGCACTTTATAATGTACTATATATAAATGCTTAACTCACATCCTCATGAGCACTCATGTAACTTCTCCATCCTATTCATGCCCCTGAAATCATACTGTAATATGTAACCACAATGCTTTCTTTAATTCTGTTTTTTTTTAATGTACCTTCTGTCGTTGCTTCTCAGTTAATGTCTAAGTCCAAATGTTATTATGTGTTGCTTTTTGTAATCCCAAATTGTTCAGTGCCTGTTTGTTTGTTTTGTTTCCTCCTTGTAAGAGCGTGTGTGTACATGGCCGTATGCTTCTCGCTATACCTATTTGTCAAGAAATACAAAATTGCACGACCACCCCCATCCCGGATAGCATGCTAGTAGTAAAAACCGTTGGGGAAAACCGGGATTCCCAACCCGCAAGTAAGCTTTCACTTTCACATCAGGCCCTCCACCGGAGATGTGCCTGTATGAACTATGAAGGCGAGCAATGGCAGACACACGCTACAGAATCACTACGCCGTTGTTTTTTATCCTCGCGAACTTCGCATTCGGTAAGAACTGTAACTCGCTTCTGTTAGTTATTCGTAGTATGGTTTCCAAGTGATAACATTTTTTCACAGGTTACACGTTTAACTATCTTGCTAATATGCTAGATTAATATGCAGTAGGCTCAACTTAAATGGCTACGAAAGAAATACGTTTAACTTCGCTGTTCACCCGCGCTGCGCCTGGAGCGGTTAATAGAATCCTGTGTGTTTCTGCCTGAGGAAGAGCCCATGACCGCGGACCCTGCGGACAGTGTTGAGCGATCCTGCGTGTTTTGCATTTGATTGTTTCACTGAGTTTCTGACATTACTCTGGGACTTTCTACCCGTGAGTTATATTCTAGTGTACTCTACGAGTGGGCACATTTTAGAGACATTTAGGCCATGTAGACGCCATATTAAATATAGCCTACATTTTGTCCAAATTGAAATATGGGATACTATGATATCAGGTATCAGAATCTGCAGCGCGAGTCAATGATTTATCAGGACAGACAATACACACAAGCGGCTTGAGATTGGTGTAAAAGGGAAAGTGAAAGACTTTAATGAGACTTTATATTTGAGCTACCGTAATATTTTACGTTTAGAATGATAAATGTTAACAGAAGGGAAGTATTGAGATACTGTCTGTCTGTAGGTTTATCAGATTCCGTTCACGTAGGCTTGTAAAATTATTTGCATCTTAATTGAGTTTGTACTGTCATATTCTCGGTCAGTTATTGTAGTAAACGAGAACAGACGGATATCAGTGTGCCCCAACCCCCTGCATTAGTCTAAATAATTTGTCTTGGAGACTGGATTAATAGCCTACTGTCCGGTAATTAGAATATTATAAAACTACTAAGAGTAAAAACCAGGAACACAGCTTCTACACACAGGCTTGTCATCCATCCAGAGTTCGTCATCCATGACGCCCAGTGATAACAGCTGTCTTTAGTGCTGACGTCAAAACAACAAATGCAAATTTCAGAGGCTGAAAATGTTTTCAAAAAGGTTTAAACTGGCCCACATGAATACTCGCGCTTCAAAACGAAAGCGAACATAAAAGGAACGCCCTCAGAAGTAAGAGGCGATGCGAAGAGAAGGCAGGGGACCAGAGATAGTCATTCTCCGTTTATAAACTCCAGTGGTTACTCGAGGTATTGCAGTTTAGTAAGTCTGGTGCCGAAAAGCAGGTTTCCCGATTGAAGATCCACAATTTCTTCACACGGAACCAATTACTCTCCAGGAAACGAGTTCTTTTTGTAAGCCAAGGAGAAGATATGTGTCACAACTCAATTCAACACCAATGGGAGATTTTGGACCAACGTGTTAGACCTTGCTCTCGCCCACCATCACCAAAACACCAAATGAGGGCATATCTTTTGGAAGAATAGTGTTCTATCCCTCCAGTATAGTTCCAGAGATGTGTAGAATTTATGCCCAGGCACACTGAAGCTGTCCTGGTGGCTTCTGTTGGCCCAGAACCTTACTAAGACACTTTATGTTAACATTTTCTTTAGAAAAATGTACCCAGGCTATGTTTTTTATATTTTTAAAAAATAAGTGAAAAATTCCTTAATTCTAAAAGACTTACTGTGCTTCACATCATGAACTCAATTAATCCAGTTAATCATCCACATCAATGCCTCTGGCTTTCTTGCAGGTGATGTCACATCTGAGATAATTGTCCAGTCTAATGGGAACTTCACACTACAGCCTAATGTTCAGGGTCCCCTGGAGGACATTTTGTGGAGGTGGAATCATCATAAGGTGGTTGAATTTGACCAGAAGGAGGTGGTTGAATACAGGCAGTTTAAAGGACGGACGATCCTGGACCTCACAACGGGAGCCCTGACCCTCACACATCTCACAGAGGCTGACAGTGGGGAATATGTTGGTGAGCTGCAGATCAAGGGAGAGCTGGTGCACTATCGTCAGACGGTGAAAGTGTTTGGTGAGTTTGCTTCTACTGAATGACCAAATCCCAGTTAATTGTGAGCTTTCATCAAAAAAATTTAGCTGTATGTTATTAAAAAATATATACATTGTCTACTGAAATACACTTTCAACCATTTTGTGGGGCAATAAAAAATGTTTTTGTCTGTCCAAGCAAGTAGAAGCATGGCATTTTACATTATTTCAAAGTGCTTTACAAGTCGGTCTGTAACCACACGGTTAGGGGTGTGAATATTGCTAAATGACACAAAAGTTATACCTGTAGTTTCACAGAGTTCTCAGCCATAAGTAATTCAGTAAACAAGCGCTTTATATCACTCCATCTTGTGGGTCAGGTGTGTTAATCCATGAAAGACAATGCTAAAGTTAGCTGTGTGGTCACAAGCCTTTGTTCTCCATGTGGATGCTGTAGGTAAACCAGCAGTCACCTGCCAAGTGAACGGCTCCTCAGTAACCCTGCTGTGCTCTGGGGGCGACAGACCAAGCACTCAGTACAGGTGGGAGGGGCCTGCCATAGAGCCCCAGCCAGGGTCCCAGCTGAAGATAGAGGCAGCAGAGAGCTCTGATGCAGTCTACACCTGTGTGCTGCACAACCCTGTGGGTGAGAGCAGAACAGACTTTCCTGTAAAGAGCTGCTTCCCTGCTCCAGGTAAGGCCCACTCAGCTGATGTAGGGACTGAGCACAGGCCTGCCATCCTGGCTGCCACAGTCCACCCCTAATGCTCATTTCACAGGTTTGGGTAGCTGTTCCAGTTGCAAAGCAGTTGACCCTTTGTCTTCCCTGTGTGAAATTACTCGTTTCCCGCTCACTTAATTAAAAAGTTCCTCATATTCTGCCGTTTCCCTGGGGTTACCAGCCTCTGTTTAGTTTTCTGTGCTATCCTGTGAATTCCATGGGACTTCAACCCAAATTTCACCCTCTGGTCTACATCATAGAGTACTGGGTAAAGGCCCTGTTCACGGTACTGTCAGGGTCCTACTAGGGGTTAAATGCTCAGTTGCCTCATCTACCCCACAGTCTCTGACACATGACTGGGGCACATTGATTACTACTGACCCCAATCATCCCCAGCACTGTCAGCTGAGACAGCTGTTGCTGAGCAACCAGTCAACTTCAAATTAACTGCCATTTCATTAACACAGGGAGCTAAATAAATCATCTTCTAAAGTCAGAAATATATACACACAGAAATATATTTATATACATCTTTCAATAGTCAGATCAAAATGGTTGAGCTTTGTCTTTTATATTTTTCTAACATGCTCTGTTTTTCTTTGTTTTTAGGAAGCGCCTCTGTCCTGATTTCTGTAGTCCTCGTCCTCCTCCTCATCTTCATCATTGTGGGATTGCTTTTATTTTACTACAAGAAATTCTACAAAAGTAAGAGTCTTTTCAAATAACAAATGAAATGATATTAATAAACATCCATATGCAGATCCTGCTGTTTCTGGATTATGATTATAGTAATGTATAATATTTCATATTTTTATATTGTGCAAAAGACAGAGAGAGAGACTCTGAAGCTGCAGTAAAGGGTGAGCTGCAGAACAGTGTTATTCACTCTGGCCTCAGAGCTGCAGGTGATGACATCACTGCTTCTGATACACTATATGACCAAAAGTATCTGGACACCCTTCTGTCTGGGGCTGCTTTTCATTATTGGGCCAGGCCCCTTAGTTCCAGTGAAGGCAAATCTTAATGCTACTGCATAGTGACGTTCTAGATGATTCTGTGCTTCCCCAATAGTTTGGGGAAGGTCCTTTCTTGTTTCAGCATGACAATTCCCACAGGCACACAGCGAGGTCCATATAGAACTGGTTTTGTCAAGAATGGTGTGGAAGAACTTGACTGGCCTGCACAGAGCCCTGACCTCAGCTGCATCCAACATCTTTGGGATCACTTGGAAAGCCTGCTGTGAGCCCGGCGTAATTGCCCAAACAGAGCCCAACCTCACTAATACTGTTCTGGCTGAATGGAAGCAAATTCCTGGTGCAATGCTCCAACATATAGTGTAAAGCCTTCCCAGAAGAGTGGAGGTTGTTATAGCAGCAAAGGCTGGACCAACTGCATATTAATGCTTGTAATTTTGGATGAGATGTTGGATGTAAGGTGTCCATAAACTTTTGGCCATGTAGTTTACTTTGTCTGAATTTAATATGGATAAATATAAATACTAGTTTATGCCTATACAATACTCAAGAACAAAATGTATTAAAATCCGATGTATTCTTTTCTGTAATCTTCAGAAATAGGCATGCTGCTGGTAAAATAGATAAATTAAATGTGTGAAACATTTCTTTTGAAATAGAAGGACAACAGCTATTACCAGCAGACCCTGAAAACGTTGAGGAAACTCCAGGTAAGGCAGAATTAACTCTGCGCTGAACAGAAACGTGTCTCATAATGAAACGGCAGTACTGAAATGCTTCTGTTTCAGGGTTGGGATCAATTACCCTGCAGTTCAGGAAAGGAAATAAATGGCAAAGTACCTGTAGAACATCGTGCACATTTTTCAAGCCGTGAATTAAATCAGAAATTTCTTGGGTGGACTGAATTGACTCCAATTCTGCTCTGTTAAATATTTTACATGATTAACCTGATAATTTATCATGTAAACTTTACCTTTATGTCCAACAAGTGACTGACTCTATATTGACTGCCCCCCATCACAAAAACCAGGTTTGTCCTTACCTTTGGCATTTAGTGTAAATCCTAAACTTTTAGTTTGAATTTATCAAACTGTGATGGTGGAGAAAAAATACATCATTTACATTATTGTGTGTCAACAGTTAGGACAAATGGTGATTCAGTCCTGGCCTTGATATAAAGCAGGATCAGATATATACCTATGAGCCTCCTTGCATTTGTACTGTACTCAGCACACAGTGATATTTCCTGTTTCTACAGTAAAAGTTCGGGATAGAGTAAAGCAGTATGAAAATATGATGAGCTCAGGTAAGACCTATGATGAGCATCAGAAGACAGCACTGACTGAGCAGCACAAATGGACTGATGGGAGTGCTGGAATTTCACAGGAGGAGAGTCAGACAGGTAAGTGCAGAGAAGCAGCAGGTAACCTGCCAGTCAGTCACCTGCTTTACATCAGGTTTAATATTTTATTTCATTTCTCCACAGAATCACTATATCTGGGTGCAGATTCTGAAGAGAGAGGAGTGCAGACTGAGGGGGGGAACTCTAAACACCCCTCCTCTGGCACTGTCCCGTTCAGTGCTCCTGAGTCTCCACCTGCTGCTCCACCCAAAACAGAAAATGAAGGGGAGACAATCCACCCTCCCGAATCCAGCCCCTCTCCTCCCCACCCCCCTAATTCTCCTCCCCATCCAGCACCAGCTCCAGTACAGAATCAGGACCAGGAAGCAGAAACAGAAAGAGCAGCAGAAGCAGAATCTACTGATGAGACTGCAGCCAATCAGACAGCAGGAGCCCAGAGGCAGAGAGAGGAGGGGGAGGGGCAGGATGGAGGTAGTGAAGGGGGCGGAGCTCAGCCCAGTGGGGCAGGGGGGGGAGGAGCTGAGAACCCAACAGCAGATCCAGCCCAGGAGCTCTCCAGCAGCCCAGAGGAAGAGGAGGATATTCTGAGACGGGGTCCAGACACCAATGGGGGGGCAGCCCAGTGTAGTGAGGCAGGAGGGGGAGGGGACGAAAGTGTCCCAAAACCAGATTCAGATCAGGATATAGACCCCACATCAGCAGGGGAAAATCGAAGTGTCCCGTCCACTGAGCCATTAAGCACAGCTGATCCAGCCCAGGGACTCCCAGACACCACGGCCCGTTCCCCCCCTCACACTGGGGCGAGTGAGGGGTCCTGCTGTGCAGAGGAAAGCCCAACATCAGGCCCAAATCTGGAGCCCAACAGCACCTCTGAGGCAGAGGAAGAGAAGAAGAGAGGGAGAGAGGAGAGGAAGGATTCACAGGACCGAGGGGTGACGTCCCCCCCAGAATAGCCCCAGAAACCCTACAGCCCCTATAAAACCCCTAAACCCCCTACAGCCCCTAAAACACCCTTAAACCCTTGAGCAGGACTGTCCCAGAGCACACAGGAGGGAGAGACGCAGGAGAGCGGGGAACTGAGTCACATGACACAGGATGAAAAGACTGCAGACACAGGAAAAGCAGCTCCTAAGCCTGAGAACACAGGAGATCATTTAAAGAACTGGGGCCTCATTTCTAAAAATATTCTTAGATTTATACTTGAACTTAGTCTCAAGATCATTTGCGATGGTGTGCTTACGTTCTTTTCATAAAAGATACTGAGCATAAAAAACCGTACTTGCGTATGCAGGTTCTAAGAAGCCCATTTGTAACTTACGCACGTGATCTATGAATCTCAAATTAACTTAAAATTGACGGCACCTCAACGTGCCTTACAATCAGCAATTTCCCCTTATATAATGCTAGCACAAATGAGGGTTTAGTCAGGAATAACCATGGACCAAAAGAGAAAAGCAAACTTTTTGGAAGATCGTCATGCGCAAAAAAGTAATTCCGGTCTCTGAAAACTCTCTCCCTTCTAAAAGCACGATTTACAATGATTTCCAATAACGCAAGAACAGCCATGGTTACTTTTTTCTAATTTGACAAACTATTTATAGAACATCGCATCCTGTTTTTAATTCAAAACACATTGCATCTGGCAATGAATTCCTCACACCTTTAATTGATAATTCCTATCAATTTTTTCATAAAGCTAATGCAAAGTTCACGCATATGCGTCCACTGGCTTGGACGCATATGCGTCCCAAACTGCAATACCCCTACATAACCAGCAGGAAAACCACTTACCACTCAAGTCTAGACATTGCGTAGGGATAATATCATTTCCACGTCAAAGTAAGGTTTTACAAATAACTACTTATATGTGGTTTTCTGCGTAAGTCCACTTAAGATCAAAATTGATCGTAAGTCCATTTTATAAATGAGGCCCCTGTTCTGTATTTAATTCCTTTTGGCCAGCTATGGAGGTGTTTCAGTGCTAATCCTTCTCATTTCTCTTTCATGATCTGTAGATTATAGTGTGTGATGTGTGCCAGTGTGGTCCATGTCAATTTTATATATTGAAGCCCACATGTACACTAATCTCCCTCTATGAGCCATGCTATGTAAATGGACTGAATTTATATAGCGCTTTTATCCAAAGCACTTTACAATCGATGCCTCTCATTCACCAGAGCAGTTAGGGGTTAGGTGTCTTGCTCAGGGACACTTCGACACTCCCAGTGCGGGGATCGAACCGGCAACCCCCCGACTGCCAGACAACCGCGCTTACCTCCTGAGCTATGTCGTCCCTATGTACACTAAACTGCCTCTATGAGCTATGCTGTGTACACTAGACTGCCTCTGTGATCTATGCTATATACACTAAACTGCCTCTATGAGCTATGCTATATACACCAAACTGCCTCTATGAGCAATGCTATGTACATTGCATTACATTACATTTATTTGGCAGACGCTTTTATCCAAAGCGACGTACAAAAAGTGCATTTCATGGTCATAGACAACTGCTAAACACAGGTTCAGTAAGGTACAATACTTATTTTGTACAGCTATTTCTAGCCAAATTAGACTGCCGCTATGACTTATGCTATGTACACTAATCTGCCTCTATGAGCTATGCTATGTACACTAGACTGCCTCTGTGAGCTATGCTGTGTACACTAGACTGCCTCTATGATCTATGCTGTGTACACTAGACTGCCTCTATGATCTATGCTATGTACACTAGACTGCCTCTATGATCTATGCTATGTACACTAAACTGCCTCTATGAGCTATGCTATGTACACTAGACTGCCTCTATGAGCTATGCTATGTACACTGCACTGGCTCTATGAGCTATGCTATGTACACTAAACTGCCTCTATGAGCTATTCTATGTACACTAAACTGCCTCTGTGATCTATGCTATATACACCAAACTGCCTCTATGAGCTATGCTATGTACACTAAACTGCCTCTATGAGCTATGCTATGTACACTGCATCTGCAAAGTCCATGCACACACACTTGCATACTGCCCTACATGTGCTAATTACACTTGATTGATTTATGTTCTTTTTGTTTTGTATCTATTATCTTATTTTATTCTTATGTATTGTTGTTGTTCATACACCTTGTGGGGGGGGGGGGGGGGGCAATGGTTCAAAAAATGGGAGAAGACTCGTATTTTGTAGTTGAATTCCTCATTGTACAGTATATAAGAATATATCACTATGTTGCCAAAAAAGTTCAAGACTGTTATTGTTTCCCTTCAATAAAATGCATTCAAAACTACTTTCTGCAAATATCTGCTACTTTCTAAGGCTATACAAGTGCTATCTCATGCTAAAAAAAGAATGTTTACACCTATGCAGTACCTTTAGCAATAATAATAATAATAATAATAATAATAATAATAATAATAATATACATTTACTTTAATAAAGAAAACAATTATGACAGGTGTGTTGTAATAAAAATGAGTGGTATCCACTGATTAAATGCAGTCTTTCTGCACTGTGAAGAGGGAAAACCCAGATATTCACAAAGTTTGTGATGAATGACAGGTTGTTTCTTCATGCAAAATAGATTTGGGGTTTAAAATTCAATTAAGCTGCTTTATTTTAGGGGTTTAGTGAAGGCGGGTCATTTTTGACCCTTAGGACAAGGGGAGCATACAGGATGTTAAGACTACACAAGGATTAAGATGGTAGAGTAAACTGGTGGTCAAACTGGTGGACTATGTAGGCTGGTGACTATATAGGCTAGTGAACTGGAGAACAGTTGGTCGGCCAGTTAAGTGTCAAAAACACAGTTTAAACCAGCTTGGCCAGCTATACTGGTTTAAAATTGAATTTTCAGCAGGGAAGTATTGTGCTTGCAGCAGATATTGTTTGGATTCTTCTGATATTGTTTAACATACCAACAGCTAAGGGCACGGCCGATTCACATCAAATATGATTTTACTTTCACTTCTACGGTGCTTCTCCGGAGATACGTGGTCATAATAATCGAGTCCACTGTGAAGGCGAGCAATGACACACAGCCATGTCAGAATCACTACGGCGTTATTTATCTTCGCGAACTTCAAATTCGGTAAGGGCTGTTGTCCTAAATCACTTCGGTAATTATTCGTTCTGTGCGATTTACAAGTCAGAACCTTTTTCAGAGGTTGCATGTTTAGCTACCTATCTGGCTAGTATGTCAGATTAATATGCAGTTGGCTAAAATAGCCGTGCTGTAAACGAACGACCCTACCTGTTTTGTATTTGACGGTTTCACCGAGTTTCCGACATGACCCATGAACTTTCTGGCTGTGAATTCGTTTTGTCCCTTTCTTTCTTTTTTAGATGTAATATTCTGGTGCACGGTACTCGGAGAATGAACATATTTTCAGAGACATACCATAGATCATGTAGACGACATACTATACATTTTGTCAAAATATAATGAGATCATAACAAAACTCAATGACGAGAATAGGCCATTCAGGCAAAAAAAAAAAAAATACTGAATTTTCCTAAGTGAATTGTACCTAGGGCTCTGATTATCTACAGGCGAGATAGTATCTAACACCGTATCAAGCCTAGTCTTGAAAATTCCCGGAGTTTCTGCTTCTACTATGTGGCCTGGCAGGCTATTCCACTCTGCGTTAAAAAATTGTAATATCTTTACGGAATTTACCTTTTACCTAATTTTTATATATTTCTCCTCGCTCTGCTAACAGAACTCAACCTCGTAATCTCGTCGTTCACTAATCCCCTTTGTTAATTTAAAAGCCGAAATCAAATCACACTAATATAATGGGATATCCGACATCATGAACTTCTCCGTTAGTTAATGTTTGTCAGGACAAAGCCATCATAGATAATCGGGTTGTGATAGATTTCAGTAAAATGTATGGGCGTGAAAGACGTCGATGACACTTTTTTTATATCGCCTATGTTACACTTAGAATTATGCATGTAGACAGGACGGATGTGCAGATACGCTCTCTGCGTCTATAGGCTGTTGGTGTCCGTCAACTAGGCTTGCAAAACCACAGGATTGCACAGAATAAATATATTTTATTTTTAAAAAATGGAAGAGGGACAGGTGAGTTTTAAGCCTGGTTTTAAAAGTGCAGACTGACTCTACTTCCCTGACAAGGCCCGCCAGACTGTTCCTCAGCAGAGGGGCTCTGTATGAAATGCTCCACCACCTACTGTTTGTTAGTTTTTCTTAATTTTGGGGACAAGATGTCCTGAATCTTGGGCATGTAGAATTTGTGTGGGAACATAAGGTCTGAGCAGGTTGGAAAGGTATGAGCTGGGTGGGACCACAAAGTGATTTGTAAGTCAGAAGCAGTTCTTTAAAATCAACTCAGAATTTGATAGGTTGCCAAAGAAGGGATGCAAGGACTGGGGTAATGTGTTCTGATCCCCTAGCTCTGGTCAAGATTCTGGCTGCTGTGAGTTGAGGAGAGTAGCCTGGAAGAAACAAATGCATGAGCATATAATAGGATTATTATTGGTCCTTATATATATATATATATATATATATATATATATATATATATATATCAGTTTTGTCTGGATTAAGGAGGAGAAAGATGGTGGCCAGGTGGGGTACCATGCCTGTTTTCACATGAACGACTGCATTCAAATAAAGATGTATGCTGTGTTTATGGAGGATATTTCCCAGTGGTAGAATGCAAAGGGAAATCAAGAAGGACAGAACCCCATGGGACCCTTCATTTGACCCTACAGTGGTCTGAGGATTTATCTCTAACATGAACAAACTGAAATCTGTCTCCCAGGTATTTTATGTATCGTCCTCTAGGTTTTCATTTCAACCCTAATTCGCCACAACCTGATTCTACTACAACTCAACGAGATCTCTAGATGCTGAATGTGGTGTGCTTTGTTGGGTTTGGAATTAAAACATACAGGAAGGTAGATATCTAGGAATGGGGTTGAGCATCCCTGGTCTACAGTATCAAATGCTGCACTGAGATCAAGTAAGATGAACACAGGAGTTGATTTCTGATCTGAGGCTAGGAGGAGGTCATTGAACCTTGACAAGTGCCGTCACTGTGCTGTGATGGGGCGGAACCCAGACTGAAGGTTTTCATACACACTATCCATCTTCAGAAAACTGCTAGACTTGTTGTTACAGCTTTGTGAAGCAGTTTAGATAAGAAGAGAAGATTAGAGATAGTTCTGCAGTTTTGGGGGCTACAGTCAGGGGCTAAATTTTGGGAGGTGGGTGGTGGGTGAAGAAAGGTACAAACAAATGAGTGTCTCAGCTCAAAATAGGCCTGTTGTATCTTTAATGTATTGTGCACATAATTGTAATTAAGGAAAACAATGTTTTAAACAGAGTGTATACGATTGATGCAAGCTTTTACATAAAATAATTCAAGTTTATTGAGTGTCATTAATGCTGAGAATTTTTTTACCCACGAAAATAATCGGTCATCCTCTTTTGTCCTCCCTTTCTTCCTCCTTTATCCATCTTTCTTAAACTGTCGAATTGACACAAAGTACAACCAGCGGCGACTGGCGAGCTGAAAATTGGTGATGCGCAAAACTTTCCTTTAAACTAATCATTGATCTCAAACTGTTTTTATTTAATTTTCAGTGATTAACAAGCATGCAAACGATCTGACTAAGCAATTGGAAAGGGACACACAGCTTCTTCGCCTTGTGTTAGGGAGATTAAATAGTAAATGCAATTTAGAAAAATCCATTTTAATCACTAAACAGTTTCAATGCAATTAATCCACAAAATATGCTACTCAATAGCAATACTATCATATACAGCCAGCTCTCCCCAAATAGGCAGTTTTAGCAAGTAGCCTAGGCCTTATAGCCTACATTTATTTTCATTTGCAGTATGAAATTGTATACATTTTTAATCAACATTATTTGTGGATAGCTACATGCACTTCTTTCTCCACACTCAAATTCATGGCAAATATCTGCAATGCGTAGATTGTAAACAAAATTGAAGTGCAGGTTTTGTTTTTGCTGGTTATTCTGAAAGCTAACACAGTAGATAACAGACTGGTGTATCTTGTTAAGTGTAGACTACTTGGTGATTAAAACCGATTTTTAACAGATAAATTGAATTTATGATTTAATCCCCCTAACACGGTATGAAGATGCTGAGTGTTAGGCTACTTGCCATTTGATTAGTCTGATCGTTGGCAGGCTTGGAAATAAAGGAAAATTACTAATGAAAACAGGTTGAGATTAATGATTAGTTTAAAGGAAAGTTTTGCGCCCCACCAATTTTCAGCTTACCAGTCGCCGCTGAAAAACGTTATGCATGTGGGAAATATTCAATCCTAGCTTAGCTGCTGACCAGCAACCTGCTGATTTTTCTCAAGCAATCAAAGTTGCCGTTAATAATAGCCAGCGTTCATGGGGGCTGTTTATTCATCTCTCTTTAAAATGTTGCATAGATGAAATTACATGTTAATGAAATTACCTACCGTGTCCACTTCCAAACAATCAAGACAGTCAACAATATTTTTCTTTCTGTGCCTGTCTATATGAACGACTGTCCCTCCTGAGTTTTTCTCTTTGGATTTTTGATTGGTTGAACGAGTAACTGGCTAGAGGGAACACATGGACTGGAGCATACGAAAAATGGATTGGATTGCCATAGTTATTTGTAAAACAGCCTGTCAAAATGATTTATTTATTTACCAAAGGTGGGTGGATGCCGTACACCCACATCCACCCCCAATTTAACCCCTGGGTACAGTGTCAACATTAGGCCTTTTCAGCTAGAGCTTGATGACAGTAATTTTAACTGGGCTGGGTTCACAACCAGAGGAAAGAGATCCAAAAAACAACTTGAGGATTTGGAGAACATTACAACTTTAAAAAAACTCTTCAAGGGATACGGGCAGGAATGCTTCAAGTGTCGAAAATAAGGCTTCTCCCTGCCCTGCTGCTTCAGTGGAGAAGAGTGCAAGGGGAGATCTGTCAGTGATCCACTGGTTAAAGTGATGCCATTGATTTTATATACACTTGGACTTTTATAGATTTGTGTCTTTGATGTGGCACAACATTTAAAGACCAAATACGATATGATATGCAAGAGGAGAAAACTCAGGGACAAGTCTTTAAAAAATGTGGGAAAATACAGGCAGCTTTGCATTGGAATAGCGCTTACTTAGACTCAGAGCAGAATAAGGAGAAGCTAACTTTAAACTACAGCAGCTGAGTGTTTGCAGGTGTGTGTAACACCTTTCAACCGACTTAGGGTAATTCTGTTTTTCAAAGATTTGAGAAGTATTATCTGGTTGTAAAATGAACAGATGTTTCATAATCGCATTTTAAATGTGGATCCACCCTCTCAAATGTAGTGTAAAATTTAATGAATGAGTTTGTCAAATAGTTATATTTGCCAGGTGTCTTGGACTAGTGCTAGCAAAGGAACATCTCTGATAACAAACCAGCCACCAAGTTTCAGTCTCTCAATCCACCTACCTGCTTACCAGCTAACCTCAGATTAGCTCATAAACAGATTCTGTAGAGAGCATACATGTGTTTCTAATGTCTTTAAAAAAGCAAAATTGCTCATGATTTGTATTAATATACTCTCTTGCAGGTGATGCCACGTCTGAGATGATTGTCCAGTCTAATGGGAACTTCACACTACAGCCTAATGTTCAGGGTACTCTGGAGGAAATTTTGTGGAAGTGGAATCATCATAAGGTGGTTGAATTTGACCAGAAGGAGGTGGTTGCATACAGGCAGTTTAAAGGACGGACGATCCTGGACCTCACAACGGGAGCCCTGACCCTCACAAATCTCACAGAGGCTGACAGTGGGGAGTATGTTGGTGAGCTGCAGATCAAGGGAAATCTGGTGTACCATCATCAGATGGTAAAAGTGTTTGGTGAGTTTGCTTTTACTGAATGACCCAACTTTTGGATCCGCGACCGACTGACCCCATTACTAAAGGAACTCCTACCAGTATTGAGTGAACCTATGCTAAACATCTTTAAGTGAACTCTTTCCTCTGGTTGTGAACCCAACCCAGTTAAAGTCATCAATCTCCTGCTGAAAGAGCCTAATGTGGGTTTTCATATGTTCTAGCCATATGTTCTGAAAGAAATTATACAGTTGCTGCTGAAATACACCGTAAACCATTTTGTTGATCACTGAGTCTGTGCATCTGCTCTCTGTGAGTCACACAGGTCACCTCACAAACCTGTAACCTGCTCTCTGTGAGTCACACAGGTCACCTCACACACCTGTAACCTGCTCTCTGTGAGTCACAGGTTCATCTCACACACCTGTAACTTGTCTAACAAGTTGGTCCATCCCAGAGAAACAACGCATCTGTATGGGATGTGTGTGCAGGTGTGGTAGGGGAAGGGAAGTTGGTCTGTAACCACAAGGATATGGGAGTGAATAGCATGTGAGACCCTACAGTCATACCCTAAGGTTTCAGTAAAAAAGCGCTTTATATCACTCCATCATGTGGGTCAGGTGTGTTAATCCATGAAAGACAATGCTAAAGTTAGCTGTGAGGTCACAAGCCTTTGTTCTCCATGTAGATGCTGTAGGTAAACCAGCAGTCACCTGCCAAGTGAACGGCTCCTCAGTAACCCTGCTGTGCTCTGGGGGCGACAGACCAAGCACTCAGTACAGGTGGGAGGGGCCTGCCATAGAGCCCCAGCCAGGGTCCCAGCTGAAGATAGAGGCAGCAGAGAGCTCTGATGCAATCTACACCTGTGTGCTGCACAACCCTGTGGGTGAGAGCAGAACAGACTTTCCTGTAAAGAGCTGCTTCCCTGCTCCAGGTAAGGCCCACTCAGCTGATGTAGGGACTGAGCACAGGCCTGCCATCCTGGCTGCCACAGTCCACCCCTAATGCTCATTTCACAGGTTTGGGTAGCTGTTCCAGTTGCAAAGCAGTTGACCCTTTATGTCTTGCCTGTGTGAAATTATTATTTTCCTGCTCACTTAATTAAAAAGTTCTTCATATTCTGCCATTCTCCTGGGGTTACAAGCCTCTGCTGAATTTTCTGTGCTGTCCTGTGGATCCTGTGAATTCCATGGGACTTCCACCCAAATTTCACCCTCTGGTCTAGATCATAGAGTGCTGGGTAAAGACCAGAGGTGGGTAGTAACGCGTTATATTTACTCCGTTACATTTACTTAAAGGAGTACCATGGTGGTTGAATGTGACACTTCCCAGTTGTCTTTAGGCAACAACAAAACAAATGTGCACAATTTTTTTATTATTCAGTCATTTCAATGTACTTTAAAACGTATTTTTCTAAGCCTAAATTTCCCACTATAAAAATTCACCCGAACCATCTGGGCGTGGTAATGAGAACTGTCAGTTAGCTATGATTGACAGACCGTGCCCCGTTACCACAGCTATCCCCATGATACGCGCTCTTTTTGGGAGACTGAATTTTCACAAGCTAGCTAGCTTAGTAGTATATCAAGTATCGATAGATAACTAAGGTAAGGACGTTGACTTATATCCAATTATAATTTTTGCTATCTAGCTAGCCAAGTTAAGATAAAAGCACAATATAACGTCCTCATAAAAGCAAACTAGCAAGCTAACGTTATCGATAACACTGCCTTATGAAAGCAAACCTCCTAGCTAGCTAACGTTAGCTAGCTAGCTAAATGAATATAACCAGAAATAATCTAAAGGCACTCTAATTTAAGTGAACCTAACGTTAGTCAAATATTTGCATTGTCTTGCCTGTAATCCAGCGGCGCAAACCATGGGTCTCGAGTTATCCATGGGTCCCCAAACGATTTAGAATTAGATTTCTTTATGGGGCGTGGAAATGGGAGTGGTTACTGTATTCGTGACGTAGAAAAATGACAACTTTCTCAACCGGTTGAAAATAGGACGATGAATTTAAAACGCATATTTCTCCAAAAATACAGAACGGACATATTTAATACTTTGCTCATTGTGTTTCTTCAATGCCTCTTGTGCAAATAGCACATAAAACCGAGAAAGTGTGAAAATCACCATGGTACTCCTTTAAGTAACTTTTTGAATAAATTGTACTTGTAAGAGTAGTTTTAATGCAACATACTTTTCACTTTTACTCGAGTATATTTGTGAAGAAAAATGTTACTTTTACTCCGTTATATTCGGCTACATTCCGCTCGTTACTTTTATTTTTTACCCATTTTTTATTCAATGCACGTCCTGTTCGTTTCATTCTCTCAGAGAGACTTCAGCCAAAGAGGCTGACTGGTCTTTGCTTTGGCTCTGTCATAGCCCCACATGACTCCGTTTCACCAATAAAATATAGCCAGTCACAGCACACAGAAGGATGGGTGGGCGACAACAATGGCTGAAACAACGGCGGGTGATTCGTAGCAGGCAGAACACACCTGGCCTCACGTTCAAACTACGTTTTACTTACAGACTACCAAAAACAGTAGTTACATTGTGCGCTGCCTTCTTTGTCTGCCTAGAAATGTGGACATTTCAGCCTACAAGAACTCAACTTCGAACTTGAGAAAATATGTGGCGGTAAGTTGTAGGTTAGTTTTGGCTGTGGATAGCTAACTATTTGACTGAGTGGTCATTTATTGTCTTGGACAATCCGTTTGTGAAATATAAGGGCGTTTGTGATGCCTCGGTATCTTCCAAAATAGCTGTGCGTAATACCACACGCGTTGTTTACGGCGCTGTCGCCCTTTTTAGTACAGTCTGGCTTGATTTACAATTCATTTATTCAGTAGGTGAGAGTATAAGCTTTCTAACGATGTATAACATGTCTAAATTTGCTTTTGGAATAGCGTTTTTTAGGTCAGCCTAACCGAAATTTTTCTTATCGTCGCATTCACTTATGCATTTGGTAGCAGTAAAAGACGCAGCACGGAACGTGGTCAACGATTATTCGTAATTTCTTGGGAAATACTATTCTGGAGCAAAACAAGCGGATTGAACTGTATTGTTGATTTACGGTCTCTGTCTCCATCTACTGAACACATAAGATTTCATCATTGCTATGTAAGTAGGCTATTATTGCTCAAAATACTTCGGTTATACACGTTATTTTTTAAATTGAGTGTGTTTAAATAGGTTACTGGTATTAATGTGGATATTTCACACTGTAATGTAAGCATTAGTTAGTAGTGTAATAGTTTTGTGAAGCATGCAACAGTCAAGACGTGAGCGCTGGAACATTGCATAGCATACATAACGTTTGTTTACGCTAAACCGGAAGTTCTGCACATATTCCGCGCAAGGCATCATGGGACTTTGGAATATCGTGGAGAAGTGCCTCATAAGGTACAATAATGGTGCTACAAAGCATTATGTTTCCCACATATAAAGTTTCTGTTTGAATTTGAGCAGGCTCCTCTTTGTTGTGATGAGTCTATTTTAATGGATAAATCCCTGTAGCCTCATTGATATTTTTTCTGTCAACGGAGGGTTCACCCGAACAAACTGATACAGACTTAATAGAGTCCAACAGAAAGCGAAAATCCTCCTCTTCTGACGAACCTCCTGTGTATTGTTTTATTGTATTATTGTTTTAAGGGATATGATTTAGGCCATATTTGAATTTGCACATGGCTATTTTATATTTGGTTTATTTCTATTGGACAAGCATTTACAATTTTATATTTTGGACATTTAGATTTTTACATTCATCTTGCTCTTCTTATTTCAACATTAAATCAGATTATATGAAGTAACTCAGTACTTGAGTAGTCTTTTCACAAGATACTTTCTTACTCTTACTCAAGTAATTATTTGGATGACTACTTTTACTTCTACTTGAGTCATTATTATTTTAAAGTAACAATACTTTTACTTGAGTACAGGTTTTGGCTACTCTACCCACCTCTGGTAAAGACCCTGTTTACGCTACTGTCGGGGTCCTACTAAAATGCTCAGTTGCCCTATCTACCCCACAGTCTCTGAAACATGACTGGGGCACATTGATTACTACTGACCCTGTCAGCTGAGACAGCTGTTGCTGAGTAACCCGTCAACTTCAAATTAACTGCCATTTCATTAACACAGGGAACTAAATAAATCTAAAGTCAGAAAAAATATATATACAGTGTGTGTATGTATGCATACATACATACATACATACGCACGCACGCACGCACGCACGCACGCGTTTCAATAGTCAGATCAAAATGGTTGAGCTTTGTCTTTTATATTTTTCTAACATGTTCTGTTTTTCTTTATGTTTTTAGGAAGCGCCTCTGTCATTATTTCTGTAGTCCTTGTCCTCTTCCTCATCTTCATCATTGTGGGATTGCTTTTATTTTACTACAAGAAATTCTACAAAAGTAAGAGTCCTTTCAAATAACACATGACATGATATTAATAAACACAACCATATGCAGATCCTGCTGTTTCTGGAGCAGTTACTCAGGACTGGATTCAGTAGGGCTGCACTCCTGTTGTCTCCATAAAATGAGCACAAGCTCTCCAATACTGTGGGACTGAAAGCTCATACATTAGCGCTACTACACCCAGGACTAATAATAATAAAATCATATTTTACATTGTAGGAAGACAAAATGAAGAGGTCATGGAAGCTCAATGTGGGGGTAAGCTGTAGAAATGATGGTGATGACTATGATGCTACTACTGTGAAGCACAATGAATATTGAATATTTCATAATTTTATAAAACAAAATGAAATGGACACTGACGTTCAATCTGAGGGTAAGTTAAATTATGGTGATTACTATGATTATAGTAATGTATAATATTTCATATTTTTATATTGTGCAAAAGACTGAGAGAGAGAGACTCTGAAGCTGCAGTAAAGGGTGACCTGTAGAACAGTGTTATTCACTCTGGCCTTAGAGCTGCAGGTGATGACATCACTGCTTCTGATACTTTTGGTCATATAGTGTATCTGGACACCCTTCTGTCTAGGGCTGCTTTTCATTATTTGGGCCAGGCCCCTTAGTTCCAGTGAAGGCAAATCTTAATGCTACTGCATAGTGACGTTCTAGATGATTCTGTGCTTCCCCAATATTTTGTGGAAGACCCTTTCCTGTTTCAGCATGACAATTCCCTCAGGCACACAGCGAGGTCCATATAGAACTGGTTTTGTCAAGAATGGTGTGAACTTGACTGGCCTGCACAGAGCCCTGACCCCTGCTGCATCCAACATCTTTGGGATCACTTGGAAAGCCTGCTGTGAGCCAGGCGTAATCGCCCAATCAGTGCCAGGTCTAATCGCCCAATCAGTGTCTGACCTCACTAATCCTCTTCTGGCTGAATGGAAGCAAATTCCTGGTGCAATGCTCTAACATATAGTGTAAAGCCTTCCCAGAAGAGTGGAGGTTGTTATAGCAGCAAAGGGTGGACCAACTGCATATTAATGCTTGTAATTTTTGATGAGATGTTGGATGTAAGGTGTCCATAAACTTTTGGCCATGTAGTTTACTTTGTCTGAATTTAATATGGATAAATATAAATACTAGTTTATGCCTATACAATACTCAATAACAAAATGTATTAAAATCAGATGTATTCTTTTCTGTAATCTTCAGAAATAGGCATGCTGCTGGTAAAATAGATAAATGTGTGAAACATTTCTTTTGAAACAGAAATACAACAGCTATTACCAGCAGACACTGAAAACGATGAGGAAACTCCAGGTAAGGCAGAATTAACTGTGCGCTGAACAGAAACGTGTCTCATAATGAAACAGCAGTACTGAAATGCCTCTGCAGTTCAGTCAGTTCAGGGAAGGAAAAATGGCAAAGTACCTGTAGAACATCGTGGACATTTTTCAAGCCATGAATTAAATTTGAAATTTCTTGGGTGGACTGAATTGACTCCAATTCTGCTCTGTTAAATATTTTACATGATTAACCTGATAATTTATCATGTAAACTTTACCTATATGTCCAAGTGACTGACTCTATATTGACTGCCCCCCATCACAAAAACCAGGTTTTTCCTTACCTTTGACATTTAGTGTAAATCCTAAACTTTCAGTTTGACTTTATCAAACTGTGATGGTGGAGAAAAAATACATAATTTACATTATTGTGTGTGAACAGTTAGGACAAATGGTGATTCAGTCCTGGCCTTGATAAAAAGCAGGATCAGATATACACCTATGAGCCTCCTTGCATTTGTACTGTACTCAGCACACAGTGATATTTCCTGTTTCTACAGTAAAAGTTCGGGATAGAGTAAAGCAGTATGAAAACATGACGAGCCCAGGGAAGACCCATGATGATCATCAGAAGACAGCACTGACTGAGCAGCACAAAGGGACTGATGAGAGTGCTGGAATTTCACAGGAGGAGAGTCAGACAGGTAAGTACAGAGAAGCAGCAGGTAACCTGCCAATCAGTCACCTGTTTTACATCATATTTAATATTTCATTTTTCCACAGAATCACTAAATCGGGGTGAAGATTCTGAAGAGAGTAGAGTGGAGACTGAGGGGGGGAACTCTAAACACCCCTCCTCTGGCACTGTCCCATCCAGCGCTCCTGAGTCTCCACCTGCTGCTCCACCCAAAACAGAAAATGAAGAGGAGACAATCCACCTTCCCGAATCCAGCCCCTCTCCTCCCCACCCCACTAATTCTCCCCCCCATCCAGCACCAGCTCCAGTACAGAATCAGGACCAGGAAGCGGAAACAGAAAGAGCAGCAGAAGCAGAATCTACTGATGAGACTGCAGCCAATCAGACAGCAGGAGCCCAGAGGCAGAGAGAGGAGGGGGAGGGGCCGGATGGAGGTAGTGATGGGGGCGGAGCTCAGCCCAGTGGGGCAGGAGGGGGAGGAGCTGAGAACCCAACAGCAGATCCAGCCCAGGAGCTCCTCAGCAGCCCAGAGGAAAAGGAGGATATTCTGAGACGGGGTCCAGACACCGATGGGGGGGCATCCCAGTGTAGTGAGGCAGGAGGGGGAGGGGACGAAAGTGTCCCAAAACCAGATTCAGATCAGGATATAAACTCCAGAACAGCAGAGGAAAATCTAAGTGTCCCGCCCAGTGAGCCATTAAGCACAGCTGATCCAGCCCAGGGACTCCCAGACACCCCGGCCCGTTCCCCCCCTCACACTGGGGCGAGTGAGGGGTCCTGCTGTGCAGAGGAAAGCCCAACATCAGGCCCAAATCTGGAGCCCAACAGCACCTCTGAGGCAGAGGAAGAGAAGAAGAGAGGGAGAGAGGAGAGGAAGGAGTCACAGGACAGAGGGGTGAAGTCCCCCCCAGAAAAGCCCCCGAAACCCCCTAAACCCCCTGCACCCCCTACAGCCCCTAAAAAACCCCTAAACCCCCTAAACCCCCTACAGCCCCTAAAAAACCCACTAAACCCCCTACAGCCCCTAAAAAACCACTAAACCCTTGAGCAAGGCTTTCCCAGAGCACAGCATAGATAACACTCAGCACACAGGAGAGCACTGTATCACATGACCAGCGTAGATAACACTCAGCACACAGGAGAGTGGGGCACTGAGTCACATGACCAGCATAGATAACACTCAGCACACAGGAGAGCACTGCGTCACATGACCATCGTAGATAACACTCAGCACACTGCATCACTTGACCAGCATAGATAACTCTCAACTATAACATCTGAAGTGCAGGATAAAGGCTTCAGACACAGGGAAAGCAGCTCCTAAGATTGAGAAAACAGGAGATCTTTTAAAGACCTGAAATTGCATCAAATCAAAATAAAAGAACAAGAAACAGAGTAAGGGAGAAGGAAACAGAGTAAGGGAGAAGGAAACAGAGTAAGGGAGAGAGAAACAGAGTAAGGGAGAAGGAAACAGAGTAAGGGAGAGAGAAACAGAGTAAGGGAGAAGGAAACAGAGTAAGGGAGAAAGAAACAGAGTAAGGGAGAAATCAACAGGCCCAAAAGCAAGCACATGTGGGGGGACATACCCTTAAACGGTGGTGAGAAAACTCCCTGATGGGAAATCTCAGGAGGAGGCCTGCTGTATATTGCACTTTGAGTGGTTCTTCAAACACAAGCCGATGTAACAGGTCACTGTACAACTAGAAATTAGACAATTTATGTAAATTAGTCCCCTCTATTTTTTCTTTTCTTTGCTTTATACATCGCCACCTGGTTTGAGTTCTTAACGTTTGTAAACGTAATATTTAGCTAAATTTAAATCTGCCCTGATTAGCCCCACCCCAAGATGACTCCCATTCAATGGAGGGAGGAAGAGAAATTATCTTCTCATGAGGCTGTGACTTTAATATTATTCTATATTTTGTATTGTATTTATATCTATTTGTGTTTTTTAAAATATTTTTTATGTATATAACATGACTACACAGTACTGCAAGGAGAGTCTATTCCATCTGACCAAATGAGGAGCCAGTTGTATTGTTGCTACACCACTGACTGCGTTCTGTATTTCATGCCTTTTGACCACATGAAGACCAAAGACCCTCTGCTCTGTCTTGTCATCCTCTGTACATCCCAGCAGCATAACACCACGCTGTATAACTCAGTAGGCAGATATGTTCTGTGTTTACTTGGGTTTCCCTTGTCTGATGTTACATTTTGTTAAAAGATCTGAAACCAACACAAATATGCAATGAAAGAGGAAATCAGGGAGGGGGTAAATACTTTTTCACAGCACTATAGGCATGTAGTGTGAACAGTTTAATTCTATGCAAGGCAAGCGCAGTTCTTAATTGAGACAAATAGTCTGCCCATTGGTACTGGAGAGGCAAGTAGCATTTTCCTGATTTACATTCATTTAGCATAGAAATGCAACAAGGCCACTGTGGGCCACTAAGAACATTAAGCGTTTAAGGCGAAACTCTGGCGCACACCCTTTGTTATTCCAGCTGAGCCTTGGGCCTTGTAGTCTCACACAAAATGGCTGCTGTGCACCCTCACACAGGTTCTACACTACAGTGGCCATTTGGGTGAGCAGGCCTACCTCACTGTAAAGTCATCAATAAGGAGTATTACATTACAGACATTTAGCAAGAGCAACTTATACAACTTTTTACATAGCATTTATTACATTACATCCATTTATACAGCTGGATATATACTGAAGAAATGCTAGCTAAGTACTTTGCTCAAGGGTAAAAATGGCAGTGTCCTACCTTGGAATTGAACTTGTGACCTTTACAAGACTAGCTCCTTACCCATTACTTTAGATCCTATTAAAGTTGAAAAAAAAGTCCAGCAGGTCACAGAATTTTGAAAATGTTACTGACTAAATCCTGCAATTATATGAGTGTATAGATGATGTTCTGAATATTGGTGAAAATATATATTTTTTAAAAATACTTTTTAAATAAACAGTCATTTTTAGGAGTGTATCTGGTGTCTTTTGGCTTCTGTCATTTCAAGCCGTTAGCCCAGTGCAGTCTGCAGCGAGTGCTGCGGATCCCAGGCTGGGGGGGAGAGTGAACAGAATCAGTGCGAGGGGGAGACACTCCCACCTCAGGCTGTACCGCAGAGTGGACACCAGGGGGCGCTGCAGGGCAGCAGACCAGCGCGCCGCCATCCCTCCCTGCGGATGGGGCCATGCAGGGACAGGACACGCCCACATCTGTGAGACAGCGCTAGGGATGCTGGGTAATCACGCGGCATACAGGCAGCTCGGAGCAGTACTGGAGGGATGCTGGGCGACACTGCTGTTAAATCCTGAAGAATGATCGCGGCCAAGAATGTTGCCCAAGCGATACGTGATGAGCCTGGTTCTTTTCACTTAAATTATCTATGATACTACTACTACTACTACTAATAATAATAATGTTTTGTTAATATCATTAAGATGTTAAAGCAAGCTCTTGTTTAACTGCGTTCATTAACTCATTGCGCCCTAAGGTGATTTTAACGTTTTTTCCAGATTAAAGATAAGACACCTAATGAAAGTACTGGGGTGTTAACCACTAAGTGTCCTTATCAAAATCAAAAGCTGGTTCCACACAATACCTTACATTCCCCACCAATGTCACTACTTTGAGTTGACATTTCCAGGTTAAGAAAGGTTGGTTATGTTTTAGGAAAAACATGGAATGACAAAACCCAGCCCTTCCCCTTTCAGACGTCTGTTTCTGCCTTCAGCTTTCGATTAATAAATGAACCATATTGATTATTAATCAATAAAGCATGTAAAGCCACCAGATGCCACGTCGCATTGAAGCTGTGTGAGTCACAGTACACGACTTTCCACAGGAAGCCTCATTGCATGAAAATGGGATGAATTTACTGAGCTGCAGGGTCTAGGGTGTAGGGTAGACTGTGCAGGGCAGACCGTGTTGGGTAAAGTACTCGGATAGGACATGACCTAATTCTTAGATAAACTTGGCGGCTTTGAAAGATGATGGATTTTGATCTGTCACTATTCTCCTGTTACTACCATTGACCACTCTCTTAAAGTTGTGTTCTTCTAAAGGGAGTCCGTCAGGTGCTTTTATATTCTACAGGTTGTGGTTTGTCCTTCATAACCCCAGTATCCGATACATTAGGCATGTTTACACTGGGATCTCAGGTGGTGGAACAGATTGTCCAATCAGAGTAGAGACAGGGTCATGTGAGATTCTGTAGGGTGGAGTCACAGACAGTCGGGCACATGTGCCTTAACCTGTGCCAGGCCGCGCCAAACCACCAAACCACCAAACCGACAGAACTACTGCCCCCTGTCACGACCATCAGCTCAACTGACTGTTCGGTTACATCATCCACCCAATGCCATATCAGTTCTGTTACATCCCCCACCGAGTACATTATCAGGGCTGCTTCATCAACAAAAGGTAAATGCCCATCCTGGACAGTGTCAACTTTGTTACATCATGTCAACTGAACAATACTAAAAATTTTAGTGCATCAACCCGAGATGCTAATTTTCTGTTCTTGTACTGTGCTCGATATTAGCAGTGTGGCTATACTATTGGAGAGAAAAATGATAGCATTTTTAGGTGAAAGTTTTTAGGAGGAATCGGGCTGGGCAGGTATCAGTACCTCGGTACCTTCTGCAGCAGAACAGCATGCGGACCCTGAGGCTCCTCCTTCTTTCAGGTCCGAATGCAACAGGGGGTCCAGAGGACCAATCAGGAGCCAGAGAATGTGACACACCTGGTCATGCTGGTTTCGCAGTGTCTAGAATAAAAACAAGGGTTGGATCAGGAGCCAGAAAACATGACTAGAAACTCAGGAAGAACACCTCAAAATGATTCCCCTCCACATTTCCATATTAAGCGTGATTCAGTATGGCTCAGATTGAGTATGGCTCATCATGTGACAAGATGCTTACTTTAACTGTGAGAATGAGAAAGTGTGGCATGCTTTAATGAAGAGAGACTTTTATTAAACAGAAATAACAAGAGACAGCAGACCAGCCAGGCAGAACAAGCAGCTGACCTCTGACCCCACACTCTTATGCTACAGCACACCATTAGGCCATTGTTCCACAGATGCATCAATTCACCACTGTTGGTATAAATCACTGAATAAAGCTGCTCAGTCATTTCAGTTCATTTTTAGAGGCAGTTTCTCATGCTTTCCTCATTGACTATTTTAAAACAAACTGTCCTTGATGGATCCAAGATGTGCACATGTATGATAGTGGCTTCAACATTTACTCTTTTTGGTGCAGTTAGTTTTGTAGTCTGAACACCTTATAACATTACCTGTTCCAATATTTATACAGAGTAATATTCCCTATTTCAGTATTAACCCCCTGTAGAGTATACTCTTTCAGTATTTACCCCCTGTAGAGTATACTCTTTCAGTATTTACCCCCTGTAATGTGTAGTGGGGTCATATGTGGTGTCTGGGCCTGGGCCTCAGATATCGCTCATCTGGACCCGTTGAGAGATTTTAAGTTCTGCGGCCAGAGCAGTAAAGATTTGAGTGAGAACAGCGTGTTCCATTGTCATCACCATCACCAGCACCATCGCCATCACCATCTCTATCTCCAGCACATCTCCATCTCCATCTCCATCTCTATTGCCATCTCCAGCACCATCTCCCCCTCCAGCACCATTTCCTGCACCATCTCTATCGCCACCTCCATCTCCACCTCCAGCACCATCATCATCTCCATCTCCAGACTCAATACACAGTCCAACGTCTGCACCCCAAAATGCCAGTCAGCTGTCTCTCTGCAGCTCACCAGGGTCTTTCCATAAGCACCATGGCCAGATCACCCACATCACAGTCTTTCCATAAACACCATGGCCAGATCACCCATATCACTAGGATACTGTGTGTGTGTGTGTGTGTGTGTGTGTGTGTGTGTGTGTGTGTGTGTGTGTGTGTGTGTCGTTCTAGTGTGGCAGAGGAATTGGGCTGGACAGCTATGACAAACAGACAGAGCTCCTGGAGTGGTGTGGCTGGTATCTCACCCTCTTATCTGTCAGCTGTCTCTTAGGAACTATTGAAACTTTAAAATATAAAACATAAAAACATATTCATATTTTTATAATCTACTCGTTTTGTACAAATTTGTCATCTTAAACATACAAAACCCTACATCAACACCAACAGAACATGCCATGGACACTGGGCAGCTTGTCTGCGTTGCTCACAGCTAGTTTGTGCACTCAATCCAGGAGTGGAATTACACGTAAAAATATATACTCAGAATCATCCAGAGCCTGAGTGTTCAGCAGGGGCTCCCTGTCCAGACGTGACATCGACTATCTGAAGATTAGGGTCCCTTGGGTGCCTTTGAGCCGGAGTTCCAGGTTCAGAAAAGATTTCCCTGAACTCAGATTTTATACCTTTATGCGGAAGGCATGCCTGTATTTAAAAAGATAATCAGGCGGAAATCCACTGGGAAGCTTTTTAACGTTGTGTGTTTAGCAGGTGATGCAAAAATGCAAACAAATATTGCAATCCAAATGCACAGCTTTAGCTTGCAAAAGTCAAGCAGTAACCAAGAGAGATGCAGTAACCAAGAGGATTGGCCACCGCTGAGATTTACTGTAAATGCAGTAAATTAAGCACTCACGATGGCTTGTTTAGTGTGGTTTCAGTGCTGCAGGGCTGCATAACTCATCAGATTCAGGATCTGAACACGGGAGAATGTTTCTGAGGGGATTCTCAGCCCAGTATTCTGCTAGCATTCCTTACTGTTGGCTTCCTAAGAAATGAGACAGGATGTCAGAATACCCAAAGAAATAACACCACCAGGCTGTCACCACGGACACTTTACTCTTAATTTCAGGTGCCGCTGGGATACTGGAGGACCCCGCAGGAGGTTGTGATTAAGAAACAGATTTTCCCTGCAGAAGTGCTGACGCAGCTGGTCTGCCTCCCTCCGTCTCAATCCTGAACAGCACTGCTGCAGTGTGAGAGGGAACAGCACTGCTGCAGTGTGAGAGAGAACAGCACTGCTGCAGTGTGAGAGAGAACAGCACTGCTGCAGTGTGAGAGAGAACAGCACTGCTGCAGTGTGAGAGAGAACATCACTGCTGCAGTGTGAGAGAGAACAGCACTGCTGCAGTGTGAGAGAGAACAGCACTGCTGCAGTGTGAGAGAGAACAGCACTGCTGTAGTGTGAGAGAACAGCACTGCTGTAGTGTGAGAGAGAACAGCACTGCTGCAGTGTGAGAGAGAACAGCACTGCTGCACTGTGAGAGAGAACAGCACTGCTGCACTGTGAGAGAGGAGGCAGAGGAAGGAAAGACTCTCCATTCTTCAGGAGGTTCTGACAGCAGACAAATCAGCCAGTAAACCAAGCGCGCTCACACACGCGCACACACCCACACACACACACGCACGCACAAACACACACACTCACGCGCACACACACCCACACACACACACCCACACGCACAAACACACACACTCACGTACGCACGCACACACGCACGCACAAACACACACACATACTCACGCATGCACACACACGCGCACACACACCCACACACACACACCCACACGCACAAACACACACACATACTCACGCACGCACGCACGCACGCACAAACACACACACACACACACACACACACACTCACGCATGCACGCACACACACACACACACTCACGCACGCACACATACACGCACACACACACGCACAAACACACACACACGCACGCACACATACACGCACACACACACGCACAAACACACACACACGCACGCACACACACACGCACGCACACGCACGCATGCACGCACACATACACGCACAAACACATGCACACACCCACACCCATGCACGCACGCACGCACACATGCAGTGGGCAGCAGTCGGGTATATATAATGGATGGATGGATGGATGAACATTAATCTCTGCTCCTGGCTCTGGGAATCATTGCATCTCATTATTACCGCCACTGGCCATCTGATGCAGATAGTTTCTGTCAACCAATCATTTTGATACTTGTTGTAGAGATGGTAGTGGCCAGTCTGCAACAGGGGCCACCCCAGGACAGTAGTGTAGTGTGATTGGTAAGGAACTTTGTAACCTAAAGGTCACAGGTTCAATAAAAGAATGCTTGTAGCACCAGAAATCAGAATGAACACTAGTCAGAATGAAGCAGCTTGCGATCCATTGTGAATGTGTTCAGTGTGAATGTGTTCACTGTAAAGGTGTTCAGTGGGCCTGTGTTCAGTTTGCATACTGACCAGTGTCATCTTCAGGAAGCTTGCCCTGACTAACCACTTTAATCAGGCGCAATCCAAAGTACTCATTCCATATGCATGACGTCCGCTAAAAAGCTCTCCTTAATCAGTCAGCACATCTGAACACTGCTGAACACCTGCAGAGTTCAATCGCTTAATGTGACTGAACGGGCTGGAAGGTTACTGGTGTGATTTCTGGGCCCGAATCTACAACTGTGGGCTTGAGCAAGATTCAAAAGCCGCTTTTCCACTGTAGGGCCGAACCGTTACCAGGGCCACTCCCTGCCCTTCCGCGCTACTCAGTACTCATGGGAACGGTTACGGTTTCTGTTTCCACCGTCGGGCTGCTAGAACCAGGACTAGGAAGTATCTAGTGAGGACAGCAAGTGACGCGGTGGATCAGCGACGGCGTCCTGTTGTGAATGGAATGCGCGCCAGTTGTTGTCGTCGATCCCCATACTGTTTTGTTTTTGTTATGTTATGTTTCGTTGGCTGACGAAACGGACGAGGATTCTGTGTATTTTGGTCTGTTTTTGGTTTTTATTTTTAGCGTATCCTCCACTGACCATCACTGTTGCATGCATTCAAAAACTACTAACTAACGCTTACAACACTGTGTGAAATATCCACATTGTATACCACTAACCTATTTAAAGACACTCAATCCAAAAATAACGTGTATAACCGAAATATTGAGCAGTAATACTTACATAGCCATGATGAAATTTTATCTGTGTTCAGACAGAGACAGTAAATCAACGAGTTCAATCCGCTTCTGTTTTGCTCCAGAAAACGATGTCAGATAGGTCTATCAGCAAATGTACGGCTTAGTTATGCCCAGAAGTCCTCAATAATAAGAGTTTTTTTCCCCAAGAAATTACGAAAAATCGTTAACAACGTTTCGTTAGGTGCAGCGTCTTAATGCGTAAGTGAATGCGATAAGAAGAAAATTTCCGGTTACGCTGACCTATAAAACGCTATTCCAAAAGCAAAATTAGACATGTTATACATCGTTAGAAAGCTTATACTCTCACCTACTGAATTAGTTAATTGTCAATCAAGCCAGACTGTACTAAAAACGGCAACAACGCCGTAAACGATACGTGTGGTATTATGCACAGCTATTTTGAATGTACCCAGGCATCAAAAATGCGCGAAATATATTTCATAAACGGATGGTCCAAGACAATATATGACCACTCGGTCTCAAAATGGACATCTCTACGCGTAAAACCAATGGTAAGGTTATGTAGCCTATTTATTCAATATTTAGTCCCAGATATTGACTGTAGAATGACAGGGTATCATTTTTTAAAACTTTGTCCTATTTCGTTATTCAGTGAGCAAAGTGTTCACTGCTGTATATCTTACGGCTATTGTCGGGTTTATCTTGTTGCTATGAGGGAATACGACTTTTTGATTGGCATTTTTATTTATATTAGCTTCTCCACTGACCTAGCTTACGGAAGAGGACGTGGAGACCGTATGCGGAGTCACAAAACTGACGTGAATACGTCATTAAGCCTGCCCATCCGAACGATTCTGCAGCAGAGAAAATATCGTGCTGGGCACGGTTTGTAATCGTTCTGCGCCAAACCGTTTCCAGGTGGAAACACCATTGGAACCGTTCCTCTCCGTGCTCAGAACCGTTCGGCCCTGCAGTGGAAAAGGGGCTAAAATCGCTTTAATACGATGGATATTTGTCATCATGTATACCAGCAAATATCATTGCCTCTTTGTTCACAATAGGATGTAAATTGGGTACGTGCAAATGTAAAAAATAAATGACGAATAAACAGTAAAAAAGAAAAAAGAGAATGGCGCATTTCCCGTTAATTTACACAAATGCAAACATTTTCCGGTTGCTATGCGCTGCGCTCGTATCCATGCCCATATAAATATGGAAGACAGTGATGCACAAGCTGCTGTGGATTCGGGCCAGCCGAGCAAACACTGCTGCATCACCAGCAGCGCAGTGAGGAAGTGGGCGGGGCAGCAGACACCCTCGGGGGCGAGCAGGGGGCTGGGAGGGAGGGGGGGGGGGCTGAATTGGGCGCCTGCATTGCAGGGTGTTGGATGCATGCAGCAGGCAGTCCTGTGTGTGTGTGTGTGTGTGTGTGTGTGTGTGCGTGCGTGCGTGAGTGTGTGTGTTTGAGTGGGCAGTCCTGTGTGTGTGTGTGTGTGTGCGTGCGTGAGTGTGTGTGTGTGTGTGTGTGTGTGTGTGTGAGCGGGCAGTCCTGTGTGTGTGTGTGAGTGTGTGTGTGTGTGTAGTCCTGTGTGTGAGAGTGTGTGTGTGCGTGTGTGTGTGTTTGAGCGGGCAGTCCTGTGTATGTGTGTATGTGTGAGAGTGTGCGCGCATGTGTGAGTGTGTGTGTGTGTGTGTGTGTGCGCGCGTGTGAGAGAGTGTGAGTGTGTGTGCGCGTGTGTGTAAGTGTGTGTGTGAGCGGACGGTGTGCAGAAGCTGCTGAGTGCTCAGATCTGACAGCAGTGTTACGGATGGGAGTCGATACGTCTGAGCCTCTGACTCTCACACACACTCTGCTGCAGTAATAAAGTGAGGTAATGTTGCGCCAAATGTTTTAATTTTCTCCCATAATGCACAGGGAGGGGTGAAGAGAGCCAATAGATTAAAGAGCGCAGGGCAACGGGCTCGTTTGAATATCCAAACGGATCATTTAGCTACAGAACTTCAGATTCCTGCTCGCCTGGCGAAGATACTGGAAAGAGGAGATCTGAAGAGATCCAGAAGGTGTGGGGTGGGGACTGCTGCTTCACTCAGGGTGGGGGGTTGAGGGTGGGGGTGGGTTAACTGAAACTTTCTGCTACTGCATTGTATAAAATTGCATTTCAGCAATTTGATTGGTTGATTGATGTTCCTTCCATATCACTTGTGAGGGCACACAATATGCACTCAAGGACGTGATAATTTATTTTCACAGGGTGTATTTCTGCCATGACACCTCCCAGGTGGAGTAATGGGCACTTCCTGTTCTGTTCACCATCAGGGGGTACACCGTTCATATTTAATGAGACCTCTCACACATATTTGGTGAAACTAAAAAAAAAAAAAAAAAGGGATACTGAATAGAATGCAGTAAACCCTTAAATACCTCCCCCTGCGTGAGGACTATGGCAGTGCATTTCATGCAGTTTCCTGCATGTGAAGAGAACGTTGGTGAACCACGTGCGGTCTGATCTGAGCTCAGGTGGATCAGCCTTCCCCTGAGGACTGACCCATCTGTCTTCCAAGCGAAACCTTACGCTAGGTTCCTGATTCACTGAGTCATTATTTATTAAAAGGTCCCACTGCAGAGTACCAGGGGACTCCCCCTGCGTGCTGGACAGGTGCCCAGGTTCTCCTGCTCTAAATTATGAATCTGGCCAACTGTAGTTTCCCTGCTTAACTCCAGTTCCCCCCTCTTCACCCTCGCTATGGTGAGCAAGCTGGCGCGCGCACACACACACACACACACACACATGCTCACTCTCTCTTACACACGCACACTCACACATGCTGTCTCTCACACAGAAAAGCTGATTCACGCTCGCACACGCACACGTTGTAATTTTAGTAATGAAAGAGTGCAGGAGTACAGAAACAGAAATGGAAACTTATCTGCCCTGGCTACGGGTGGTAACCAAGTAACCAATCAAACGTCAGCTTTACCTAACTTTTACGCAGGTTTAGGTTGGTCAAAAGTAAACATGGCACAAAAGCAGATAACAGCAGGCTGCAGACACACAGTCCGCCTCCTGTTAGTTTATACATCATAAAGCGCATCTGAAGTTTCTGCTTTCATTCCATTCAGACAATGTTGGCCCCTCCTTTCTGCCATTGGTGAAATGACAGCTAATCAGCCACGCATCTCGTGTCTAAAAGCAAAACGTACAGAGAAACAAGAAGTGTAGTAACATCACAAGAGACCACACAAGTTAATTAACATAGTTAAAGTTACACACTTGCAAAGTGCATCAGTTTGACTAAGCAGACGTTAAGACTTTGCTGAACGAATGTCAATCCAGCTGTCAGCCAGTTAACATCAGCCACTTGGTACACAGTAATGCAGACATTCGCTATTTTGCCCACTTAATTGATCATTAGCATTCATACAGTTAGTGACAGAACCTACCCTATAGAACCCACCTGACAGAACATCCTGCAGAATACACATTATAGAACACGCCCTATAGAACACACATATCAGAACCCACCTGACAGAACATTCTGCAGAATACACACCCTACAGAACATACCCTATAGAACCCACCCTATAGAACACCACCTACAGAACCTACCCTTTAGAACCTACCCTATGGAACACACATATCAGAACCCACCTAATAGAACATTCTGCAGAATACACACTATAGAACACACCTTCCTTCTCTGCTCTAGAGAACACACCCTGCAGAATATGGCCTCCACAACAACCTGGAAAACATTCTAGAAAACACACAGCGTAGAGCACCCTGTAGAAC
>CM077286.1:3262109-3329609 GCA_039654925.1 Anguilla pacifica
CCGCCACATACCGCCACACCTGCCACATACCGCCACACCCACCACACCCGCCACACCTACCACATACCGCCACAACCACCACACCCCCCACACCCACCACAACCGCCACATACCGCCACACCCGCCACACCCGCCACACCCGCCACATACCGCCACATACCGCCACACCCACCACACCCGCCACACCTACCACATACCGCCACAACCACCACACCCCCCACACCCACCACACCCGCCACACCTACCACATACCGCCACAACCACCACACCCCCCACACCCACCACAACCGCCACACCCGCCACATACCGCCACACCCGCCACATACCGCCACACCCGCCACATACCGCCACACCCGCCACACCCGCCACATACCGCCACACCCCCCACACCCGCCACACCCGCCACAACCACCACACCCCCCACACCCACCACAACCGCCACACCCGCCACATATCGCCACACCCGCCACACCTACCACACCCCCACACCCGCCACACCCGCCACACCCCCTACACCCGCCACATACCGCCACACCCACCACACCCGCCACATACCGCCACACCCCCTACACCCGCCACATACCGCCCCACCCCCTACACCTGCCACACCCGCCACATACCGCCAAACCCACCACACCTACCACACCCCCCACACCCACCACATACCGCCACACCCACCACACACACCGACACAGCCCCTACACCCACCACATATCGCCACACCCCCTACACCCCCTACACCTGCCACATACCGCCACACCCGCCACACCCAGCAAAACTGCCACACCCGCCACACTCGCCACAAACCGCCAGACCCCCTACACCCGCCACAACCGCCACACCTGCCACAACCACCACACCCACCACACCCCCCACACCCCCTACACCCGCCACACCCGCCACATACCGCCACACCCACCACACCCACCATGCAAGACTCAGGAGAGAACGGGGTCCACCTGCTTCAGAACCACCAAGCTTTCACTAAAGAGCACTTTCATTCTGAAACTGCACTGAAACGACACTGAAAAGCTCTACAGCGTCGCCCAACAAAGGCAGGAAGTCAGCAGAATCCACCATTGATTTTTGGAGGGCTATTGTGCTGTGCTACATTTATGGAGACATACAGAGGAACGGCTTGCAAAAGGGATTGCCTGTTCTATAAAACAGCCTCCTTAATCATATTCAGTATTCGTCATCTTACATTTTTGTTTCTATTTAAAGATGTTCATTGAAAATGAGAGGCTTCACGTTTAGTCTACCAATAAAATAGCTGTGAAACAAAAACAGAAATGCCTGGAAAAATAGGTTTGGATGCCAAACGCAGCATACATTTCAGTTATACTAATAATATTTCCCCACACATCTGAGAAAAACACCACATATTCCACAGTTTTAAATTTTTTTGAAAATGTTCTCCTTCTGTAATTATTCAAAATTAGTCAACAAATTTTCCCTTTATCCCAATTGGAATATCCAAATATATTCCAGACCCATTTCATTTCACCTCACTACACAATCCTTTTACAAACCAAAATACCTCAGGGTGGTCTAGAGAGAGGTATGGTGCTGTGTGACTGTAAAGGTGAAGGCTCCGCTCATCCTGGGGATTGTCGCTGAAATCAGGCCCCCAAATTATCAAAGGTACTTCCGGAAAGCGTAATTAGATAGCAAAGTGCACCGTTTATGTGAGTTAACATTGAACATTAAGCTGTAGTATGTGTTTAGCTTGTGCTTTTAGCCCCATGCGCTGTAAATACAGCCCGTCAGATACACTGTCATGCACTTTAAGTGCAGATCATGTGACCACCTCCGGGAAACACTGAGATTTATGGAACCGCTCCCTGAGAAAGGAGGGGAGAGGTGGAGGGAGGAGAGGAGAGGAGGAGGGAGGAGAGGAGAGGTGGAGGGAGGAGAGGAGAGGAGAGAGAAGAGAAGGAAAAAGGAGAGGAGGAAGGAGGAGATGAGAGAGGAGAAAAGGAGAAAGGATGGGGCAGGGAGGGGAGAGAGGAGAGGAGGAGAGAATGGGAGTGGGGAGGAAAGGTGGAGGGAGGAGAGGAGAGAAGGAGAGCAGGAGAAAAGAGAGTGACAGGGAGAGGAGAGAGATGAGATGAGAAGAGAAGGGGAGAGGAGAGGAAAGGTAGAGGGTGGAAAGGAGAGGAGAAGATAGGTAGAGGGAGGAGAGAGGAGAGAGAGGAGAGGAAATCAGTGATTGTTCTCATACCTGCAGCCATGTTAGAATTGAGAACGATATTATTTGAATGCTTCCGATGAGTACTGTGCAGTTACCTGATTATTTACTGGCGACAGATCCCACAGAACACTCTAGTTTGGGCTCCGGTTCCAGTAATGAAAGACAGAGCCCCAGCCCTCCTCCTCAGTTTTCTGCCAGTTCCACTTTCCCTGTATTTCCTCTGATGTGTTCCCTGCATGACCTGCCAAACCTCATTCTGACGGAACTGCAGGGCTTCAAAGCAGAGGAAATGGATTTAACTGGGCTGTAATTCATTCATTTTACAAGATCAGACCCCATCCACTGTCATTCACTTTGCTTGCATTTGACAGGTGATCTGTTCCATACAGTGGGGCGGGGGGAGGGTTGGGAGGGGTGGGCTAAGGACCATGGCACTGCCCTATTTGAAGCTTGAACATTGAACAGGTCCTTTTGCTGAAACACTGTATAAACACTGAACAGTTCTTTTTGCAAACACACTGCACTGCATTAACTTTCTGAGCTAATAATGACTGATCTTAGAAATTTGTGTTTGAGACGGTTTGGGTGTGTGATGGAAAAGAAGCATGCTCAGTGATAACTCACAGACATAGCCATGGTTTTTTTTCTCCATTTGTGAATAGAGTGGATTTATTTATTCTCTAAAAAAAACCCAATTAATTAATTGCCAAATCAAACCATACTAGATGATTTCTTGTGTTCTTTTTTAATGCTAATTAGGAGATTAGAAATTCTAATTGATTCTGTGAGCAGGGTGTTGAGTGTGCAAAAATCAGCTTTACGTTAATCTCTGACAAGCAAATCCACTTCATCACTACTGTCCATGCTCTCTCGTTCTCTCTCTCTCTGTCTTTCCCTCTCTTTGTCTCTCAGTCTCTCTCTCTCTGTCTCTCAGTCTCTCTCAGCTCATATTTTTTCTATTTACTCTCCATTCTTACATCATCTTGCTGCCTGCCTTATCTTAACAGGGATGGAGCAGCAGGTCACGATGTGATCGATATCGATTAGTAATGTCTGAGCCCATTGTGTGCGATCGGCCCATTTGGCTCTCTCAGAGGATCAGAACTCATCCCCATTTGCATGTTGAAGATCAAAATAGAAATGCAGCTAATGGTTTATAATGTTCATGGCTGTCATTAGTGCAAAATGGGATGTACTCAGAGTGTTGGTTCAGGAAAGCCATGTACGCTGAATGAAAGGCACAGGTGAAGTAAGTGAGTAATTTCTCTGTTCGCTGTGATGTTCGTTTGATGGCTGCGGAGGGGGTGCAGCTTCAGTGGATGGATTAGCTGGGGCTGGAGACAGAATGTGCTCTGTAAGCACAAGCTGCAGGATCCTTATTCCCGGCCTCCAGAGTTCACAAGCTACTGCAGACACTTCAGTTACAGCCTTTAAATATTCAGCAATCAGCCCACACTGAGGATGTGAGCTATGACCAGCCCACACTGAGGATGTGAGCTATGACCAGCCCACACTGAGGATGTGAGCTATGACCAGCCCACACTGAGGATGTGAGCTATGACCAGCCCACACTGAGGATGTGCACTGATGAACAGCCCACACTGATGGTGTGAGCTATGACCAGCCCACACTGAGGATGTGAGCTATGTCCAGCCCACACTGAGGATGTGAGCTATGACCAGCCCACACTGAGAATGTGAGCTATGACCAGCCCACACTGAGGATGTGCACTGATGAACAGCTCACCCTGAGGATGTGAGCTATGACCAGCCCACACTGAGGATGTGAGCTATGACCAGCCCACACTGAGGATGTGCACTAATGAACAACCCACACTGATGGTGTGAGCTATGACCAGCCCACACTGAGGATGTGAGCTATGACCAGCCCACACTGAGGATGTGAGCTATGACCAGCCCACACTGAGGATGTGCACTGATGAACAGCCCACACTGATGGTGTGAGCTATGACCAGCCCACACTGAGGATGTGAGCTATGTCCAGCCCACACTGAGGATGTGAGCTATGACCAGCCCACACTGAGAATGTGAGCTATGACCAGCCCACACTGAGGATGTGCACTGATGAACAGCTCACCCTGAGGATGTGAGCTATGACCAGCCCACACTGAGGATGTGAGCTATGACCAGCCCACACTGAGGATGTGCACTGATGAACAACCCACACTGAGGATGTGAGCTATGTCCAGCACACACTGAGGATGTGAGCTATGACCAGCCCACACTGAGGATGTGAGCTATGACCAGCCCACACTGAGGATGTGCACTGATGAACAACCCACACTGATGGTGTGAGCTATGACCAGCCCACACTGAGGATGTGAGCTATGTCCAGCTCACCCTGAGGACGTGAGCTTTGACCAGCCCACACTGAGGATGTGAGCTTTGACCAGCCCACACTCAGGATGTGAGCTTTGACCAGCCCACACTGAGGATGTGAGCTTTGACCAGCTCACCCTGAGGATGTGAGCTATGGCCAGCCCACACTGAGGACGAGAGCTTTGACCAGCCCACACTGAGGATGTGAGCTTTGACCAGCCCACACTCAGGATGTGAGCTTTGACCAGCCCACACTGAGGATGTGAGCTTTGACCAGCTCACCCTGAGGATGTGAGCTATGGCCAGCCCACACTGAGGACGAGAGCTTTGACCAGCCCACACTGAGGACGAGAGCTTTGACCAGCCCACACTGAGGATGTGAGCTTTGACCAGCCCACACTGAGGATGTGAGCTTTGACCAGCCCACTCTCAGAAAACCTGTATGCAGGTGAGCATTTGCTCAGATTGTTCTGCTTAAGCACCTGTTCAAGGATACCAGGGCCAGCCTGGGAACTGACCGTGTGGAGAACAGGAAGTAAATAGAAGCAAGTCTTTAGTAAATAATACAGAGTACTTCTGTCTGTTTTTCACTGGCACAAGCTGGGCTTCCGCCAGGCTGTTCCTCCGTTGGTTTCCCTGGCTTGGACCTGAGGCCGGTCTAAAGGCCTTTCTGTGATGCTGTTTTTAGTGGAGGGAGCTGGTGGCTGTTTGTTAGTTAGCCTGCTATCAGAACAGCTGCTCCATTCATTATAATGCTGTGCGCTGCTTAGAGGCAACCAGCCCGATGGCTTCCACTGGGCGCTGCTGTCATAGGGCATGTGTGCTCGGTCATCCTGCCCTGCACAAATAAAGGCTAATGACGTTATAAAAACCACACAGGCATACCGTACTCTAAAATGGCTGACTGGAACATTTGTGTTTCACTTCTCCAAGTAACCTCTGGTGGTATATTGTTCTGCTACAGTCTTTCATGCAAACGGGAAAGCATTGGCTAATAGTGAAGACTATTTTATACTCTCAACAATTGCCTTTGTGATAGAATTCATACCAACTAGAGACAATTTAAACTCCTCGTATTTATGTCATAAGAATCGCATGACAGGTGGGTTTCTGTGACTTTGGGGTAATTAACTGTGTCCTGACCCTGACAGTGGTTGACGATTCTTGCGCTAAAATCATCAGCTCGTGAGTTTCCATGGCTGACGGGAGGAGCCATTGGTCCTCCAGCTCCTCGTTGACCTATAAACTCGCCAAACTGGGGCAAGCCCCGGCTTTGTAATGTTATATGGAATGATAAAGCAAATATGAGCAGCACATTTAAGTGCAATGCTTTCTCAGATGAATCCTAAGTGAGCAAATGTTCCCTGGCTGAGGGCTCCTGATGGGGTTCATTCATAAGTCATTAATGCTGACGTCTCCACCACCTGTTTTCAGAAATGGGGACCAGATCAAACTGAAGAATAACTGGAGGTTATTCTTCAGAAATGAGCAAAGTGAAAAGGCAGAAGTCTTTTGCATCTAATGGTGGAAGATATGTAATATACAACCATTCCCTCATAATCAGCTTGTTTTATGGGCTGAGTAACAGCAATGTTTCAGCAGATCTGAAAGAGTCTGGAACAATGCATGCTACGAACACAGAACTTTATTGGCATACCAAACCTATTTTCCATTGGTTTGCACAGTTAACAGGGCAACTTATATAAACGACTATCATTGAAACCATGTGATGCAGTAACTCTGGTTTTGTGCACTTTCAATCCTCTAAAAATGTGTTTTGGTTTCATCATTAAAAATACATTTGATCACCAGTTATGAACCCAAATCTCTGAGCTCTTTTCATCAAGATGATTTAATCAATCAGAAATGAGACATTAAACACACTGTGGTTGAGGGGAACCAGCTTCTCCTAGCTACAGACTCAGGACCAATATCACCCTCTCCCCTCCCCTCCTGTCCTCTCCTCTCCTCTCCCCTCCCCTCCTGTCCTCTCCTCTCCTCTCCTCTCCTCTCCCCTCCCCTCCCCTCCTCTCCTCTCTCTGTCCTGGTGGGTCTGCTGCTTAATGGCACACAGCCCCCGGGGGGGTCACTCGCTGAGTGAGGGCCTTGCTCTGGGGAGATGGGGACACACACACATCTATTTACTGTCTTAATCCTTTGAAGAGTAGGTTTTTTGGAATGTTTTTTTTCCCAAAAGTTTAAGTCTGTATTTAAAACACATATCTGTAATCTCACACCTTAAACGGTTAATTACCTTAGCAGCCTCTAGCCACAATGAATACACAATCAGAAAATACACCTGTCCTGGCAATGTACCTGAATCAAATACATCTGTCCTGACACCATCTTTTGGTCTCCAGGCTCTTCTGTCTGCCCATTGGTTGGAGTTACATCTGATGTGCATGCTCATTGGGTAGAGCTGGTATCTTGTATCCGAGTGGGAGGTGATTCTGGCCTGAGGGAAAGGCCCTGTTCTGTGGGAGCTGGCCCAGTCAGAGCAGGAGAGGACTGATGACTGACCTCCTACATCAGCAGAGTGTACATGAGCAGAGTGCACATGAGCAGAGTGCACATAATCAGAGTGTACATGAGCAGAGTGCACATCAGCAGAGTGCACATAATCAGAGTACACATCAGCAGAGTGCACATAATCAGAGTGTACATAATCAGAGTGCACACCAGCAGAGTGTACATGAGCAGAGTGCACATCAGCAGAGTGCACATCAGTAGAGTGTACATGAGCAGAGTGCACATCAGCAGAGTGTACATGAGCAGAGTGCACATCAGCAGAGTGCACATAATCAGAGTGCACATGAGCAGAGTGCACAGGAGCAGAGTGTACATCAGCAGAGTGCACATCAGCAGAGTGTACATGAGCAGAGTGCACATCAGCAGAGTGTACATGAGCAGAGTGTACATAATCAGAGTGTACATGAGCAGAGTGCACATCAGCAGAGTACACATCAGCAGAGTGCACATAATCAGAGTGTACATAATCAGAGTGCACACCAGCAGAGTGTACATGAGCAGAGTGCACATCAGCAGAGTGCACATCAGTAGAGTGTACATGAGCAGAGTGCACATCAGCAGAGTGTACATGAGCAGAGTGCACATCAGCAGAGTGCACATAATCAGAGTGCACATGAGCAGAGTGCACAGGAGCAGAGTGTACATCAGCAGAGTGCACATCAGCAGAGTGTACATGAGCAGAGTGCACATCAGTAGAGTGTACATGAGCAGAGTGCACATCAGCAGAGTGCACATCAGTAGAGTGTACATGAGCAGAGTGCACATCAGCAGAGTGCACATGAGCAGAGTGCACATCAGCAGAGTGCACATGAGCAGAGTGCACATCAGCAGAGTGTACATGAGCAGAGTGCACATCAGCAGAGTGCACATCAGTAGAGTGTACATAATCAGAGTACACATCAGCAGAGTGCACATCAGTAGTGTACATGAGCAGAGTGCACATGAGCAGAGTGCACATCAGTAGAGTGTACATGAGCAGAGTGCACATCAGCAGAGTGCACATCAGTAGAGTGTACATAATCAGAGTACACATCAGCAGAGTGCACATCAGTAGAGTGCACATCAGCAGTGTACATGAGCAGAGTGCACATCAGCAGAGTGTACATGAGCAGAGTGCACATCAGCAGAGTGCACATCAGCAGAGTGCACATGAGCAGAGTGCACATCAGCAGAGTGCACATGAGCAGATTGCACATGAGCAGAGTGCACATCAGCAGAGTGCACATCAGCAGAGCGTAAGGGGAACATTCCGCTCCGAGTTTGGCTCACACCCGAACTGGAATATTAAAGAAAAGCTGCATCTTTTCTGGTCAAATGCTGAAGATAAAAACGTCTATATTAATCACTAGAGCACACAAGCTGAGCTGCAGCAGTATCTGTGACACCACAACTCTTGCTCTCTCTGCTTCTAGGTGACCAGTCCAAAAAGTTTAAAAAACAAACAAACACACCTGCTCTTGGTATTTGGGGAGTGTTTTATTGCAGGTTTTCAAACTTTTTATAGTTCAGTTTACTTTGTATCAAGAGCAAAAGAAAAAAAACTGACTACAGTGAGGAAAACAACGTTGGTCGTGTTGTGGAAGGCTAGACCATACTTTCATCACAGCAAGTGCAACTGGCAACATTTCATAGTTTGTAACAGATTACTATTTTAGCAGAAACCAAAATTTTGTTTACTGCATGACAAACTGAAGTCAAACAGGCTACTCCTGAACGTGAAACATGCAAAAATGGCTAATGAATCAGAACATTGTCTCTCAGTACAAAAAAAAAATATATTATACCAGACTCGAATCGGACTGAGAGGTTATTTTATATTATACACTCTTAAAAACATGTATAAAATTTGTCCTGCTCCAGAACAAAGGCACACAATCTCTTGGTTCACGATCTCAGTTTTTGTGTCAGGCATTCTCTATATAAAAACACATCCAGAAGTTACTGAGGTTAAAATTTTCCGAGCAGCAAGACAACCATGCAAAAGGACTGTGTGACGCAGACAGGAAGCTTCAGTAGTACGTCTCGCGCTCCACCCAGCCTGCAAAAGAGGAGAGCAGGTCGGGGTTTGAGCAAACTCACGACAAAATGTCCTCACAGCACAGTTCCCTCAGTAGAGCTGAACATAAACCTTTCTGCACTTCTAGAAATGACTAGAGATCTGATGAATCTCAGACGAGCGGGTCAGTGTCTGCAGTCTTAATCAAAGTGGATCTGAGACGTACCTCCTGGACTGCGCCGGATGATGAGTTTTCGGATTTCATCGTAGATGAAGATGAGAAGTGAGTAGGGGAAGGCGCAGAACCACCAGCTGGGTCTGAGGAGAAAAACAAACCAAAAATGAATCTTAGACGAGATCAAATGTAAAGCGGAAAAAAGCAAAACACATTTTGAGCTCTTAATGGCTGACAGCAGACCAGCTGTTACAGGCAGGGCTAAGACCTGCAGCTACGCAGACAGAGGGAAGCCTCCCCTTTGGGTGACGCACGGCAGGAGAACTCACTTGAGGGGGTACATCCTGAGGGCCACGTCCATTCCCGGGCAGTAGGACAGGAAGGCCGCCAGGGCCGTCTCTTCAAACAGCCCAAAGATGAGGATTTTATTCCTGAGGAGGACAGAAATAAGACGCGGTTTCAGTTGAGTTTAGTTTATTTAGTTGTCACCCACCCATGGGAATTCTGTTTCCTGTGCTTACTTCATGCCCTGCTGAAAGACAGAGTTCCTCCTGGTTTTGCAGATGATTAAATCAGCCCACTGCACGATCACTATACTGACGAAGAAGGATGTGTGGCAGGTGTATTCCACAATCTTTCTCTGCTCATAGGTCTGAGATACAGGAGAGAGAAAGAGAGAGAAGGTTTAGTTTTTCATTGAACTTTGACTCTGCTCACTGTCATATATTTCATTGTCTCTCAGAGGTCCCTGGCATTAAGTACTGACCCACTGCTGGCCGTAGCTGTCCTCCAGGTCGTTGATATTCTTGTTGTCCCATTTGACACGGATTCCCAGCAGTGTGGAGGGTAGGAACCCATTCTCAGCAAGGATGACAAAGTAGGTGAAGAACCCTGCGGTGGCTTGCATCATACCTGGGGAGAAGGAGAACAGAGGTGAGCTCAGAGACCTCCATCAAACTCTACTCTGCGCCACACACATATCCACCCTTGCACTCTTAACATCTGTTCCATAGGGAGAAGTGCTGACTCAATTAGGAAGCCTTGATTCTTACCTATCTGACCATAGGCGATGCTGATTAGCCTCTCATTCACCAGCTTGTCCGTTTTGGGGTTTCTGGGCTGTCTCTTCATGATGTCACTCTCAGCAGCTTCATAAGCCAGAGAAATAGCAGGAACCTGGCAGATTATAAGAGTAGTCCAGTGTTAGCAATCTAACCACATCTTGAGTGAATGAAAGACATCACCAGCAGAAAGGTCAGCACTCCTACCATCAGGGCTATAACTACCATTGAGGACAATGAGGTCATGTCCTTGGTATTTTATTTTGCAATTAATTTAGGAGTCTCTTGACCTCTGTATTTTTTAGGTCCCGGTTACAGTCCTGCCTACCATGTCAGTGCCCAAGTCGATACAGAGGATGGTGACTGTGCCCAAGGGCAGGGGGATGTTGGCAATGATGAAGAGGAGGAAGGGGGTAATTTCTGGAATGTTGCTGGTCAGGGTGTAGGCAATGGACTTCTTCAGGTTGTCAAAGATCAGACGGCCTGGGAAGAACAATCGGAGCATGAACAGAGGCCTGTGATTCAGGCTCCTGAGAGATCAGCTGTGATGGAGTGGAAACCTCGATAGATCCCTCTACCTTCTTCCACTCCTGTCACGATTGAGGCAAAGTTGTCGTCCAGGAGGATCATGTCAGCGGCCTGCTTGGAGACATCAGATCCAGCGATGCCCATGGCAACACCGATGTCCGCCTTCTTCAGAGCGGGGGAGTCGTTTACACCATCCCCTGTCACTGCCACTATGGCACCCTGAGTTTAAAGACACAGAGAATCCTGTCAGACGTCCTGCGGTAAGCTCAGACCACAGCTTTCAGGACTGCTCCACAATCATGCATATAACCAGCGAATGTACAAAACAGGAGTGAGACACTCACTTTAGCTTTTCCTGTATGGACTACGGAATACAGTAGAGTACCCAATTATCCCAAATGCAATTACGTACACGTCTCACCACGTGGCATTAGTTCAGAGCCATCCCAGGATATGTAAAAATAGGCAAGGGTACTGCGCGTGGGCAGAATTACAGGGATGTGCAGAGTTTGGAGTGTGGTGTGGCTATGAGATACTGTTTGAGATACTGTTGGGGGAAGGGTTTTTGATGTGAGCCAGGTTTAGAGCACCAGCGATGGTTGTGTACCTGTCTCTGGCAGCCCTCGACAATGATGAGCTTCTGCTGGGGCGAGGTTCTGGCGAAGACAATCTCAGTGTGGTACTTCAGAATGTCATCCAGCTGTTCTGAGGTCAGGTCCTTCAGCTCCCCGCCGTGGACCACGCAGGCTTTGGCATCTCTGCAGAGGATGAAACACAGAAACTTGCTTTAGTTCCACATTAGCAGCACTGCTCATGATAGGTCTGGTCTCAGTCTAAAATTAGCACCAGATTCAAAACAGACATTCCTAAACCTTTCAGGCTCAATTCACCAATGTGTTTTCTTGAAAGTCATGATGGCTTGGGAATTGTAATCCGATTACAAGCTGATATAAAAAAATTTACTAGCGAAGAAAGTTTTTACGTCTGATAATTATTTACTCAGAAACACTTCATTTAATCAGCTTAAGAAAGATTTGTATACTTCCAAACTGGTGGATTTGGGCTTAGGTTTCTCAAACCCAGACCTGGGTCAAATACGTATTTGTTTTGGATTCAAATACTTTTCTATGCTTTACTGGTCTTGTCTGGTGTATTGGAACCAATTAAATACTCTGAAAAAGTACCAATCCCACCTTCTGCTCAGTTACTACAGGCAAGATCAAGAGCACAGAAAAGTATCTGAATCAAAACAAATATGTATTTGACCCAGGTCAGCTCAAACCAACTAAATACCACAAAAAAGAGATTCCCTCCAGCCTTGTACTCAATACAACACCTTCGCCGGTAGCTGTAAATGATACCGAGGGTTGACTTGATTAACTGGGAGGTTTATACCGGGGTTCACCTCATTAACTGGGATGTTCATACCTGGGGTTGACTTTATTATCTGGGATATTCATATCTAGGGTTGACTTCATGAAGTGGGATGTTCATATCTGAGGTTGACTTCATTAACTGGGATGTTCATACCTGGGGTTGACTTTATTATCTGGGATATTCATATCTAGGGTTGACTTCATGAAGTGGGATGTTCATATCTGAGGTTGACTTCATTAACTGGGATATTTATACCTGGGGTTGACCTCATTAACTGGGATGTTCATACCTGGGTTGACCTCATTAACTGGGATGTTCATACCTGGGGTTGACTTGATTAACTGGGATGTTCATACCTGGGGTTGACTTCATTAATTGGGATGTTCAGACGAGCAGCAATGTCTTCCACAGTCTCGTTGCCCTCAGAGATGATACCCACACCCTTGGCAATGGCCTTGGCAGTGATTGGATGATCACCAGTTACCATGATAACCTGAAATAAGCAAAGGGAAAGTTGGCGGTCTTGTTTTTGGTCTTGAACATGGCTCCAGTTTGACAGTAATGAGTGACGGAGAGGAGAAGGCGAGAGACGCACCTTAATTCCGGCGCTCCTGCACTTCCCCACGGCGTCAGGCACAGCGGCTCGGGGCGGGTCGATCATGGACATGAGGCCGATGAAGCACAGATTCTCGGTGGGGAAGTTGACATCATCGGTGTCAAACTGGAAGTCCTCGGGGAACTGCTCATCCGGCAGTGTGAAATGACAGAACCCTGCAGGATGAAGGAAAACTGCGACTCACTGAAAATTCAGCCACCACTCCGCTGCTCCACAGCTCTGTATGGATAAGCACCCTCCAGTCAAGGAGGCTCACTGTTCAGCAAGAGGTCAAAGTTGAACAGTGACAGTAAATGAGTCACCCAGAGAATGTGTCATTCACATCATGCTGTTACCCAGCTGTCTCTACTGTGAGCTTTTTAACCCTAGGTTTGCCCCGTTGCATTGTGGGCACTTGCCATACCCAGTACTCTCTCTCCCAGGCCACCCAGCTCCATGTAGGCATTCTGGAAGGCGTCCTTCATCTCATCATCGAGGGGCTGTTCTTTTCCGTGGATCATAATAGTGGAGCAGCGATCCAGGATCCTCTCGGGAGCACCTTTCATCACCAGGAGGTGCTTAGACTCTTCGGAGTTGGGGTTCTTGTGGATGGAGAGCTACAAGAATGGAATATCCACAAACAATTGTTAAGCTGTGTTTCCTAGAAAGACGTGATTAAATCATGTTCGAACCTTTGCCCTTAAAGGAGTGGAAAAACCGCGTTCAGGTCCATGTACCTGGTGCAGGTCCATGGTTCCACCGCTGTAGCTGACCTGCGCTGTCACACACTTACCTGGTACTTGTTGGTGGAGTTAAAGGGGATTTCTGCGATCTTGGAGTAATTCTCTCTCATGTCCTTCACAGAGCCACAGCACAGCTCAATACACTTCAGCAGGGCCGACTCAGAGGCGTCTCCAGCAACATCTCTCTGTGAAGGAGAAAGGGGAGGGGCCACTGGGGAATGAGCTGGGGAGCAGCTCTATCAAACCCTCACACCACCTGCTGAACTCAGGCTCCGGGGGAGGGGGGGGGGTGGTTTCTATAGCGGCAGTTCAGGATGTGCCCCTATGCCTGGGGGAATGTCAGGAAGTCAATGGCTGTTCCTGAATTCCTGTTCGGCACAAACACAGAGCTCGCGGCTCCACCTGATTATTCAGTGTTCATCTTGGCTAGTGAGCTAAAAAGGCATTATTAGATTCCAAATTACGTATCAATGGTTAAACGCATTGTTGAATTAGCCGCATGTTGTGAATTTGAATTGGAGCAGCATTATGATAATTCCCCACATTAAAAACAAAGGGCATAAGGTGAACTGGGAAGAGGTTTTAGATCCTAGGGACCGAGGGGAGGGGCGTGTGCGTGGGGGGAGTTTAGCCAGTCAGACAGCACATGACAATGGTACATCAGGAGCAGAGCAGTTATAGGAGCACATTATACCCTTTCCTTTAACTTCAGTAAAAATAAAAACAAATTAGCTGGTGCACCAGTCTGCTTTACCCAAGAGGACTTAAGCAGACAAGCCCCAAACAGAATCAGGAGACACAGAAAACAACAACGTTAATGACACAGCTGCAGAACCAATGGTCTGAATCTACAGATGCAAGAAAGCGCTTCCTGTCCAGGCATTTTTCACACAATAAAATCCCCAGTAATCTGTGGCAGCTTGTGGCACTGAAAGCTGTTACACCCTAAATCGTACCTCCCACTAGGCAATCCAAAACAGAAATCCCAAGCGTTGCTAAAATAAATTGGGGTTGGTGATTGCAGGGAAACTCAGCGGAACAGACCTTCAGGATGGGCACGTTGCCCTGTTCAGCCAGGAAGACGGCTCGGTTGCACAGGCCGGCGATTCGAGCCAGAGCCGCCCAGGTGGCAGAGCTCCTGTCGAAGGAGGTTCCGCTCTGGTTCTCGGTGGTGTCGGCCTCGTGGATCTGGTTGTCGAACCACATGTGGGCCACGGTCATGCGGTTCTGGGTCAGGGTGCCGGTTTTATCGGAGCAGATGGTGGAGGTGGAGCCTAGGGTCTCCACGGCCTCCAGGTTCTTCACCAGGCAGTTCTTCTTGGCCATGCGCTTGGCAGTCAGGGTCAGGCACACCTGAGAAAGGGGGTGAAGAATGGTCACATGACAGCTGAGATCATCGGTTCACATGACCTCAGAGAGAGGCCGCTGTGATGAGTGCTCACTGGCTAAAAACATTTGTTCTGATTTTGGCAGCCTAGCAACAGTGCAGGTCAGCGCATTAATCTCCTCAGAATCCATGGCAGGATGGTCACAGGTGACTGCAGCGCAGTCTGAACCCTTGAAGTTTACAAACTGGAAAGAATTTCAGGAATCTCTGTGTGACTGAATCTTTTAAACAGTGTTTGAAGGCAATCTCAAGCTTAACTGCCTGCGCTCGGAAGTCCAAGATTAGCTACAATGATTCTTCTCTTTAAATTGTGCATTTTAGAGAAAATTTCAAGGAATTTTGACACTTACAGTAACAGTGGCCAGCAGACCCTCGGGCACATTGGCGACAATGATTCCAATGAGGAAGATGACGGCTTCCAGCCAGGAGTACCCTAATATTATTGACAGGATGAAGAAAGACACGCCCAGGAAGACGGCCACGCCTGTGATGATGTGGATGAAATGCTCGATCTCGATGGAGATGGGCGTGCGTCCCACTTCCAAACCCGAGGCCAGTGTAGCAATGCGTCCCATCACCGTGCGGTCGCCAGTGTTGATCACAATACCACGGGCAGTGCCTAGCAGGAGGTACACACAGCATGGAGAATGAGGAAGATCAACGACATTATAATCATTCTTATAAACAACACACAAAGCGCACAGCTCGGAAAGACATGATATGCACAGCTGGTTATAACCATGAAACAAAATCGTGGACTGCTGTCACAAACAGCCTATTCATACACAAGATGGTAACAACCTCAATCATGTAGCCAGGTTCTCTGGCTAACTGAATCCAATTGCCTTACTATGCACAGAACAATGAGCTCCTATGAGTTCCGCTTTACCTTCAACACAGTTAGTGGAGAAGAAGGCGATGTTCCTGGTCTCCAGCGGGTTGTCATTGGAGAAATCGGGGGAACGAGTCTGAGGCTCAGATTCTCCAGTCAGGGAGGAGTTGTCCACCTGAGTGACAGACAGAAAGCACAGTAAGGACCAGACTGTCCATGGGGCACTGCTGAAGGGCTGGGGCCTTTGGAGAGAAGCTTTGGGGTCTCACCTTGCAGCCATGAGCAGAAACAATGCGCAGGTCAGCGGGGATCCTGTCTCCTCCCTTCACCTCCACCAGATCTCCCACCACCACCTCCTCTGCATTGATGCACTTCTTCTCACCGTCACGGATCACCAGGGCTTGCTGGCAGACGCAGGAGACAACAGCCGGATTATTCCTAAATTCTTATGGCTGATCATTCCCCTTACAAGGCCAAAGGTGGATTTTTAAAAAACTTTGTGATACATATATTATGAAGGGTGGATCAATAATCCGATTGTGAATCCAGTGAGCATTGTGAAGGTTTGTGAGTCCCAAACAAGGTATGACTGCTGTATTTTTTCAGCGATTTAACATGTCACTCAGTTACCTAAACCAGAAACATGTTAATTCACACTCTCTAAAGAAAAAGACCTCTTTATTGATGATTCAGCTGATGTTTGCTACTTACGGAAACAAGGTTATTTCCATCGAGTTCGTTTTGATGTGACAGTTTTATTGGAAACAGCTGAAAGGCCATACCTGAGGGACGAGGTTCTTGAAGGAGTCCATGATCTTGGAGCTCTTGGCTTCTTGGTAGTAGGAGAAGCAGCCGGTGATGATGACAACAGCAGAAAGCACCACCCCCAGGTACAGCTGTGGGGGAAAGAAGCAGGAGGTCCAAGACATCACAAAACAGGGCCTTATTGTGGGCAGTCAGAAAGCACTCACTCCTACGATGGGGTGCTACTGGGCGTGGCCTCACGTTATCATTGGCCGGCTCTTCCTCCACGGCGGCCTGGATGCCATAGGCCAGGAAGCAGAGGACGGCTCCGGTCCAGAGCAGCATCGAGAACCCTCCAAACATCTGCTTGCAGAACTTGACCCATTCTGGGGTGGTGGGGGGAGGGGTCAGCGCATTGGGACCATCCCGGGCCAGAACCTCAGCGGCTCGGGCACCTGTTAGGCCCTGAGGAACAAAAGAGGAACGCAGTTTTAAAAATCCTGCATAAGCTTAGAGTTGCAAGCACAATCATTTAGAAATGCTTAATTAACATAATGGGATGAAATGAAAGACTAAAGGATTCATTAATTCAAGAACATACGAGTTTTCAAGACTTGTGTGAAAAAACTGAAAAAAAAAACCAAGTCCAGAGAGCTGGAGAGAATCTAGGTTCTTGCTGTTGCTAAGCAACAAACGGTTGCAGTAAAAACAGGGCTGTCTCTTCGTATGAAAGAGTTGCAATCCTCGGGGCGAGTTTCTGTGGTGAATTATTCAGAGGTGCTGAACTGCACAGCTGTGTGCCAAACTTCACTAAAATTCACACTGAAATCTGCATATAATACCGAAGTAGTGCACACGCATGTACACAGGGGTGAATGACACGCACTGTCAGACAGAACACACATTCTGGCTGAAATCCTTACTTATTAATACCTACCTGTTTCCTGGATGGCAGCCAGAACAGCACTAATACCATTCAGTCAATTATCATAGAGACTCACTCTTTTCAAATCTGCACACTAAAGGATAAAACTTTAGTGTACAAGATTTGTCCGGTTTGGATCTATACTGGATCTACACTGGATCTATACTGGCTAGCTCCATAATTATCTTTGCAGGATTAAAAGTATCACCACTCATAATTTTACTGGAGAGCCAACTTTCCATTTTCAGCTCTACACACTCACCCTGGTCAGGTCTGTGCCATACTTGCGGTTAAGCTCTTCCAGGGTAAGCTTATGGTCATCCTACAGAGAGAAGGAAGAAAAACACAAGTCATTTTTAGTCCTTTAAATCCACTACAGCACCTGTACGATACAGAACCAAATATACGCCAAACACTGTAGCATTGTCAAATCAGGTTCCACACACAAAATTGCAATTACAATTTCAGTAAGGTCATGTTTACATTTTTTACAAGCATGCATTTGCTGCAGGACACCAACTAGAGGCTAATTAGTCCATCAGTGTGGAAGTGCGCAGTCAGGGGTTCAGAAGTCCTTCCTCACCAGATCCACTTCCTTCTTCAGCTCGTCCATGTCCTTCTCCTTCTTCTTGGACTTCTGCTTCTTCCCAGTCTGCTCCGACGTGGCCGCCAGCTCATACTGATCCCGTCCTTCCTACAGAGCGGGCAAAAAGCCGGTCATCATCATCATCATCACGCTCATTAAGCACATTATTACTTACACGCATGGTACAGGTCTTTGTCCAGGACAAATGACAGACCTCCCATATGGCTCCCAATGATTTATTCAAGCTGGATTTTGGCTAGACACTGAATTGATTCACGTAACATTTTAGTGGCAAAACATCAAAGCCACACCTTAGAACCTCAAGTCACATGACCACTGCACCTCACTGTCATTGTGATTGTCGCTAGCTCTTTGCACACACATATATATATAATACACACTCTACTTGTATCACTGGGGAAAAAAGCACCAAAGCCCATGACCTTACCAGGAGAACCTGGTGAAAACTAGACCAAAATGTTCCAAATCATTGAATGCAAGACTGAGGCCCCTATTTACCCAGGTTATGCTTCAAGGTATGTTCTAGAACGTGCTCTCACCAATTTATGGTTTGAAAGAAAAAAATATCTTTTGCAGTGTGTTCTGGAAGCACAGAAGTGTACAGTCAGTGTTCAAGTGCATATTTCTGGGGGAGGTACCAGGGTGATTCACCCTGGAATACACACACTGCAGTCTCAGTGCAAGCAGCCAAAGCTCCAGTAATTCACTTACACATTTTCCTTTTATACAGGATCTTCACTCTGCCCTTCCCACTTCAAATGCTCCATTAATTAGTCCTCAATCATTTTTTCTTTTACAAGTCAAAATAAGGCAGCAAATTTTTGCCTACCAAAAAAATGCCACGTTATTGATCGGCTGAACTTTACTGCAGCCATAAACCTTACAGACAAATGATACACAGGATGCAAGAAGACCTTGAATCTCAGCAGGTGATCTTACAGAGTCATGGTCAGATTTATGGAGAAACATAAGCCACTGCTAAAAAGAGCTGTAGCCTGTGGCACAAAACTATCAAGGGCCACGCTTCTGAGCATGTCAGACCTGACAAAACCAGGAAGTCGTGTCACCAACCCCATTCAAAATAGGAAACAGCTTAAATTAATTGCTTATTATGGATATGACAGATGGCATAAATTACAGTGGGGAATTTGAGCCAACAGACCATCTCTGAATCAAGCCAAGTGAGGAAGGATTGCTATTCATCAACCTCAGCCCCACTCCTATACTATAAACCTCAGTCCCACTCCTATACTATCGACCTCAGCCCCACTCCTATACTATCGACCTCAGCCCCACTCCTATACTATCGACCTCAGCCCCACTCCTATACTATAAACCTCAGTCCCACTCCTATTCTATAAACCTCAGCCCCACTCCTATTCTATAAACCTCAGCCCCACTCCTATTCTATAAACCTCAGCCCCACTCCTATTCTATAAACCTCAGCCCCACTCCTATACTATAAACCTCAGCCCCACTCCTATACTATAAACCTCAGCCCCACTCCTATACTATAAATCTCAGACCCACTCCTATACTATAAACCTCAGCCCCACTCCTATACTATAAACCTCAGCCCCACTCCTATACTATAAACCTCAGCCCCACTCCTATACTATAAACCTCAGACCCACTCCTATACTATAAACCTCAGACCCACTCCTATACTATAAACCTCAGACCCACTCCTATACTATAAACCTCAGACCCACTCCTATTCTATAAACCTCAGACCCACTCCTATTCTATAAACCTTAGCCCCACTCCTATACTATAAACCTCAGCCCCACTCCTATTCTATAAACCTCAGTCCCACTCCTATACAATCGACCTCAGCCCCACTCCTGTACTTGCAGAGATCCATATGATCATATTGCAGTGTGTTCTCCTGTAGTAAGGCGAAGTGCACAGAGGCATTAAGATGTTTACGATGGTTTATGAGAACAGCTCTGGCAATAATGGAGTCCCCACAAAGGAAAAGCATTTACCTTATGAGGACCGTCCGAGGGGTGCTCCCTTATCAAAGCCACACAAGGGGCTTCCAAAACCTAAAAGATAGGAACCAGAGCAAGCGCTGGATGTAGCCTACTTCGGGCTCAGTGACACATGATAAACAGGCTAAATTTATCCCGCCACCACACTGCGGCGCGAGGAGCCACAGCCTCCTTCCGCTCTTAATTCCTCAGCCAATAAACTCCCGGCTCATCCATCACAGTGTCAGACTGCGGGAGAAAGAAGAGGCCGCGCCTTTCGGTCTGAATATCGCAGGTAACTCTGCACCACAGCTCCAGCGCCAGAGCCCGGCCCCACCCAGCAGACAAAGGCCCAGCAAACCGCTCCATTCAGTCTCAGTGAACTCCACCAATCCCGCAGCTGTCTGCCTGGACCGAAGCTGGGCGCACTGGCGTTCTGTGTGACCACTTTTACACCCGATCGGTGGCTTTAATGCAGATCTGATTACAGGAGACCAGTGAACTGAACAGGATGCTCAAGGTTCCAGCCACTGTCACGAAGAGCACGTCTGCATTGCTGACCAAACGGAGCAGACCAGCTCCACAGCACCACCACCTGGGTTTCAGCTCACTGACTTCTCGTGTGATTACAGGACAGCTGCTATGATGGACAGGCGTTAAAGCTATAAGTACAAAACATCATAATGCATATCACAAACAACTCACTGAATCCCTGAAGTTATCACTCAACACTTCCTCCACAACTAGATTAAAAGAGTCATGAACCATCTGCACAGAGGTCTCAAGACGTCACAGTATTTCTGTCCGACTGCTGGCAGTAAAAAAATGGATTTCATGAAACTCAGTTCCAGCCCTGCTAGGATCTCCTTGTGTGCATCAAGCATGTCCGTCTCAGCACTGAGCAGAGCAGGCACGGGCTGCTCTGACTGATCCCCACGGGGCTGTATGAATGTCCTCCTTATTTCTGAGGCCAACGAGGAACACTACAGTTTGTCAAGCTGTCCGTAAGCTGGAATCTAGACGTCTAGAGGGGTCTGAATGTGGGCTGAGAGATGTTTTTACATAGACTGACAAGTTAAACCCAATATAGCTCAGGTTTTATCTGGATGCAGCCTGGCTGCGTCCTAGTTGATTAGAAAACTTTCACTTTTCAACTAAATGTAGCCGAGCTATAATGAGCCAGCCTGGTTCAGCTCTACAGTGGGAAAGAGGTATAATGAACCAGCCTGGTTCCAGCTCTACAGTGGGAAAGGGCTATAATGAACCAGCCTGGTTCCAGCTCTACAGTGGGAAAGGGCTATAATGAGCCAGCCTGGTTCCAGCTCTACAGTGGGAAAGGGCTATAATGAGCCAGCCTGGTTCCAGCTCTACAATGGGAAAGAGGCTATAATGAACCAGCCTGGTTCCAGCTCTACAGTGGGAAAGGCCTATAATGAGCCAGCCTGGTTCCAGCTCTACAGTGGGAAAGAGGTATAATGAGCCAGCCTGGAAGTGTTTAAGCTTTGCATTGTCAAGCTCACCTTAGCTCACATTTTAATGATTACGATGTTGTTTCGTTTAAAGATTGACACTACTGAGCTATGGGTTTGAAATTAATACATGAAAAAATCATACTGTTCCAAATAGAAAGATTCTGCCACTCATGGTATGCCACTTTGGATAAAAGCATCTGTCAATTAAATGCAATGTAATGTATAAATTCAATACTTTTTCACTGTTCGTTGCAGTTTTGTTTTTTTATTTAACTCCTCAAAGAAGCTTCTTTCTCCCACAGCTAGACCCAGCCCTGTTGCCATGGTCACAAAGCCACACCCCTGGCTGAGAGGCTTGCTCAGCCCCGCCCGTCTCCTTAATAGAGCAGTCCCTTAAATACAAGCCCATGCCTGTATCACACAAGCTCAAAATTCCCTGTGTCTCCTCTACAGGTCTACATTCTGCACACAAGCAGGGGACCTTAGTAAAGGTGTGTCCCTGTAGGCCGGGCTCTGCAAGGCCGGCTGAGATGGCCCTATAAGTGCCTCTCCTCTGCTGCACTGCGAAATTCGAACGTCCAGCAAACTGCAACGCAGCTCCACGTGACTCCACGCTTCACACAAGAGCTCCACTATTAAAATTCCACACGTCACGGGAAGGAAAGACAATCAATGACTTTTCCTGGACTGCTGGGGGTGGGGCGAGCAGCCCCTCTTTATTTTAAGCTTTAATGACCCGCCTGAAGATGGGATCCCAAGGGGCGGGGTTTCCTGAAACACTGTGCACTGTATAAACGCTGTGGATCTCTAAACTGTGTGCTGTATAAACGCTGGGGATCTCTAAACTGTGTGCTGTATAAACGCTGTGGATCTCCAAACTGTGTGCTGTATAAACGCTGTGGATCTCCAAACTGTGTGCTGTATAAATGCTGTGGATCTCCAAACTGTGTGCTGTATAAACGCTGTGGATCTCCAAACTGTGCGCTGTATAAACGCTGTGGATCTCTAAACTGTGCGCTGTAAAAACACTGTGGATCTTTAAAAGCACAGCACTGACCAGCCCCACCTGTACTCTCTGGAGGACTGGGGGACCACTGCACTAAGTCCAGCAGCATCACAGCAATCAGAGAAAAAGTCTCTCTGTTGTTAGGGATGTCCCAGCTTTATCAACAAAATAAAAAGGGGGGAATGAAAACTATTTAATATAAAATTGATCTATCTATAGCAATTAACATTAAGAACTTGACGATTTGTGGACTATCTTGTCTCTACAAAATAAATCCAAGTTTTCAGTACATTTGTCTCAGTAATTCTCACAGTATCTCTGGGTACAGGAAAGCTGTTATGGGCCTTTGGGTTGTATGTTTGCATTATGGGCATGATACCTGTAAGGGAAAATACCAACTGTTTAAAGACATCTTAGTTATCTGAATAAAGCTTTCGTATAAATGTAAATCATACCAGTTGCAATTAATAGGCAAGTCTGCTAAGAAAAACAATGAACAGACACAGCCAGTGTGAGAACCGGAATGAGGACCGGCGCAAGAAACCTCACAGGACACACCTTGCGATTATTTGATTGACTGGCGTGTGTAACGCCCAATAACGCCACTGGGCGCAACCGCCCGGCTCGAGACTTGCTCGCTGCGAAAAAGGCGGAAGGCGAGCTATTAACCTTTCAGCGATTCGGCACGCGGTAAATCCATGGTGTCAGGTTGAAGCATGTTTGAAGCATCTGTAAGCCCACATCTTTCTTTAGTCTTCATACAGGGGCGTTCACAGTGGACGGGCTTGTTCCTACATTACGTTCTGGCAGCAGGCTGCAGAGAAACCTCGTTTACGACACAATGCGCTTTTCACACACCCCCACCCAAATTTAATTTTAGAAAATATCAACTACAACTCGGCTAGAACAAGGCTCAAGCTGGTACTAATTTCACACACAAAGCCATTTTCAGACACGTGTAGAACAGAATTTACGCATACGCGTATGTTTTAGCCCACTGCAGTCCCTAAGTTGTCTGCGTTTCGGTAATGGAAATGTGTGCGCGGCGCTCTTCTGCACATCCAGCCCACTCCGTCTCAATCTGCGCTCGCTCTCAGAAAAGTGCAGACATTACTACGTCAAGTCACAAGATCACTTTCTTTGTAAGAGCCCGGCGACACGGGCCACGCTGCTATGTGGCGGTCTAGGCAGGAAATTAACTCGCTCCGTTCCAGTAATCTTGTTGGTATGTTCCCCAGCGCAACCATTTCACACCGCGTGCTTGGGTACCCATCAAAATACTGCGAATCCACCTGAACGACTGCGATGTTTCCTTACAAAGCACATATTACACAAAATAATACTTTTATAACTTGAGAGATCAGAATTTAAAGTAATATATCTAGATCGCAACTTTCTTGCACCAATGCGGAAGTAAAGCAGTCTGTAATTAAACCCGCAGCCTTTTGATAGTTATTATTTATCGACATTAGACACAATTTTGGAAAGTTTGATATGTTCTCCTTTTATGAACCACCTGTTTGTTAAAAAAAACCTGTTTGTCAAACAGAACACGAAACATATCTGACAGACGGCAGCACAGCAACCTAACCAAAGAACATACTTTTAATGAAACACTAAATTAAATAATAGACACTTACTCCAAGTCCCATCTTTGCCGACTTAGAATAACAGTCTTCTTGATTGCAAAGTGTTAATAAAAACGAATAAAAAACAAATATTTCCCTTTAAAATGAGTGTATTTTGCGAGCCCCTGTCTTCCCCGTCCACACGTGTCACTCCTCCGCGACACGCACAGAACCGCCCTTGCAGTCAATCCGAGGTTCAAATACTTATATACTCTGTTCCTTCGCTCGTGACGTCTGCTCCTTTTGCCATGGTAACCATGAATAAGGGGAGGGGTTTTTGCGGTCCAACGCTTTATTACTATCGGCTCTTGCTATAAACGACCATGTCTGTATAATGTGCTAAAATACCCTGATCAGGAACCTCCAAATAGTTTCATTCCAGTTTCATTCCTTTCATTTGCGAGGTCCTGGCACTGAAACGTTAGAAGATATCTCATGTTGTGTTACTCCTATGGAGATTTTATTCAAAACCTCCGAAGTGTGATGATTGTGTGGTGTCATTTGTATCACAATCTAGCGGAATTCAGGAACTATACTGAATTCGTTTTTGGTGACCACACACGAGTAGAGTCAGACAGAGAGCCAGTCTCTTGCGTGATCCAGGTTTCTCAAATCTCAAACCCCAGGTGGAAGCGTCTCTCTCATCTTGTGTCTATCCTACACGTTTGACCTTCACCAAATCAATGATTCATCGCGTGAGGAAGCATAGTGGTTTTCAAAGGCTTTTGCTGTTTTGCAAATATGTGGGGATTTTCTCCATTGCCAGTGTTGGCATATTTTATTATTCACTCTAACAGGTATCGTTGTGTATTTTATTTCCACTGTGTTCATTAGGCTACCTTCACTCCCAGCAGTTGTTGATTAGTGGACTTCTAATAGAAATTCAAAGTATCGCAATATAAGGATCACTTGATTACCGGATCATATAGCATCTTTTTTTTTTTGAAAAGTTGAACGAGCCTATACTTTAAGCCTGCACATAAGCACATTCACAATAATACTTGCCAAGCATATTCTCTTTGGACAGTGCGCAGTAAGAAAACAGTGTGTGCAGTGTGTGTTTAAAATTTGAGGGATAAAAATTCCCACCCTTTTCTTTTAAACTGTGCGGATTGAATGTGTTGCCATGGAAACAGCCATGTACTCGCCCTGCCCAAAGCACAAAAGATTCTGTTGGACTGCAGTGTTTCTTTGTTGGAACAGCGTCCTCTGCTGGCGGCTACATGTTCATTAGTGAGAAATATACCGCCCTGTCCTCCGAGCACACCCAGCCGGTACAGACTTAACTGAGGGTGTGCACTTTTCTAAAACACAGCACCAAGACCCCACTGCAGATAAATCCTCATGAATTATTAAAGCCTCCGTTTTACTGAACACACGTTTTCCAAACACTCTCATGCTCCCAAAGAGATCGATGAAAAGACAGGACATTATACATCAGGACAGCAGCTAACTGAAGTACTTTGTGTGAACCCACAGAAAGATATTTACAGCCGTGTTTTTGAACGGAATGGGGAAATTTCAATGATATGTCAAATAAGGCAAGAGAAGAATGAGGAGAGAGAAATATTTTGGTAGGTATGTCAGGGTATAAAAATAACCCCAAGGATATACACCCACCCCTCCCAAAAAAATACATTGTTTTTTGACTGCAGAATAGAAGGGAAAATAATACCAGTCACAGAGGGATCTCCCCAGCCCCCTCCACCCCCACCTTCATGCAGACATGCAGTGTTCCTCCCCCAGGCCAGATACAGGGCAGCCACACAGTGTCTGAAATTTGCTCAGCTGTCAGTGAGGGTGGGGGGCAGGGGAGACGCTCTGTCAGTGAGGGTGGGGGGCAGGGGGGGTGGGGGAGACGCTCTGTCAGTGAGGGTGGGGGGCGGGGGGGTGGGGGAGACGCTCTGTCAGTGAGGGTGGGGGGCAGGGGAGACGCTCTGTCAGTGAGGGTGGGGGGCAGGGGGGGTGGGGGAGACGCTCTGTCAGTGAGGGTGGGGGGCGGGGGAGACGCTCTGTCAGTGAGGGTGGGGGGCGGGGGGAGACGCTCTGTCAGTGAGGGTGGGGGGGGGCAGGGGAGACGCTCTGTCAGTGAGGGTGGGGGGTGGGGGGTGGGGGGAGACACTGTCAGTGAGGGTGGGGGGCGGGGGAGACGCTCTGTCAGTGAGGGTGGGGGGCGGGGGGAGACACTCTGTCAGTGAGGGTGGGGGGGGGGGCAGGGGAGACGCTCTGTCAGTGAGGGTGGGGGGCAGGGGGGGTGGGGGAGACGCTCTGTCAGTGAGGGTGGGGGGCAGGGGAGACGCTCTGTCAGTGAGGGTGGGGGGCAGGGGGAGACACTCTGTCAGTGAGGGCGGGGGGCGGGGGGGAGACGCTCTGTCAGTGAGGGTGGGGGGCGGGGGGGTGGGGGAGACACTCTGTCAGTGAGGGTGGGGGGCGGGGGGGTGGGGGAGACGCTCTGTCAGTGAGGGTGGGGGGCAGGGGGAGACACTCTGTCAGTGAGGGTGGGGGGCGGGGGGAGACACTCTGTCAGTGAGGGTGGGGGGTGGGGGAGACGCTCTGTCAGTGAGGGTGGGGGGTGGGGGAGACGCTCTGTCAGTGAGGGTGGGGGGTGGGGGGAGACACTGTCAGTGAGGGTGGGGGGCGGGGGGGTGGGGGAGACGCTCTGTCAGTGAGGGTGGGGGGCGGGGGGAGACGCTCTGTCAGTGAGGGTGGGGGGCAGGGGGGGTGGGGGAGACGCTCTGTCAGTGAGGGTGGGGGGCGGGGGGAGACGCTCTGTCAGTGAGGGTGGGGGGCGGGGGGGTGGGGGAGACACTTTCAGTGAGGGTGGGGGGCAGGGGGGGTGGGGGAGACGCTCTGTCAGTGAGGGTGGGGGGCAGGGGGGGTGGGGGAGACGCTCTGTCAGTGAGGGTGGGGGGCAGGGGGAGACACTGTCAGTGAGGGTGGGGGGCGGGGGGAGAAGCTCTGTCAGTGAGGGTGGGGGGCGGGGGGAGACGCTCTGTCAGTGAGGGTGGGGGGCATCGGGAGACGCAGAAGGAGTCTCCACCTGTGGGACTGCATGCAAACCCAAACACAGCAGCTGAGCTCACTCAGGCACTGAGAAAATACTGCAGTACAAACGCAGCAGCCCCCGCCCTGCCCACCCCCCCCCCCGCCCCCCTACACCACCCACCGCCAGCCTCCCCCCAACCCTCCCCCTCAGCCGAAGGAGGGGATGTTTTAGTATCAGAAAGGATGTGCTGGTTGCAGTCAAAGGAGCCAATCTGTGACTCTGCATTGATCTCATCAGCCCAAAGTGCCTACAAACCAACACCCAGAGCACAGCCAACGCGCGATCAACGCCCCATGCAGTGTGCCTGCAGGAAATGTAAAATGGGCGGGGCTGGTCCCTCTGTTTACTGCGCTAGCTCTTGTGAAATGAGTGCTTCAGATCCAGATAGCTTTCAGGAAGCTGGTATAGGTTTGGTAAGCCCAGCATTGCACAGTGACTCTCGGCAGATCCACATTATTCTTTTAAAGAATCATGCATTAAAGAACCATACATTTTGCTCCATAAACCACAAAAATAAAAAAATAAAAATGTTTTTGTGGAACCATACATTTTGCTCCATGAACCACAAATTTTTTTTTTTGAAACACCGCTTAAAACATTTTTAAACAATTGTGGAAACTCAATGTGCGTGTTTCATTTTGCAGAGAATGAGTCAGGAGACCTGTGCTGGTACTGGGGAAGGGACTAGCTGTGTGTCTTGACTTCCTGAATTAATCTGATTGGCTCTGAACGACCATAACACACAGTGAATGGGTCAGTAGAACCATGTGAGTTTTGCCAAGTAGGAGAAGTTGTTGCCAGATTTAAATTACCATTGAGAATATACTGTACGAAGCAACATATGCTTCATTTCATGATTTCCTGATCATTAACTTCATATCATTTCAGCATATTAAAAACTTGAAACGCTGTACAAAAGGAGCAAATCTTCCCTGTGGCAGTGACCCAAACCTGGTTAGGAACTAGTAAAGTCTCTTTAGTCCTCCAAAGGAAAGGAGGACTAAAGAGACTTTACTAGTTCCTAACCAGGTTTGGGAAGGACTACCACAGATTAGACCAGTCTCCAAACCTCTTTAGCCCTTCATATTCCATAACAGCTATGTTCTGAAGTTAGCCAGACCCACCACGTGTCTTTGGCACTAAAATCACAGGGATTCTAACAGGTATTTCAATCGTTATCCTTCAGTAGACCAATAATTAAAATCAAAAGAACATTATATGCAGTCTGAGTTCTGCACTGAGGGGGAATCGTCTGTTAGCAGGGGAAAAGACATGTCATTCAGGATTTAACAGGTGCATTTCAAAGTGCAGATACCCCTCTGTAAAAAGGTGGGGCCGGTTATATCTTATGTACCTTGTTTGTTCTTCATGGATATTCCATCACAGATTATATGGAAGTTTTCCTTGCTGATGCACAGTTCCGTCCGATCATGAAAAAAGTTTACTTCCTGTTGGTAGAGAACTGAAACGCATGGGAACAGGCAAGTACAGACACACTAGGCTCCCTACAGGCAAGTACAGACACACTGGGCTCCCTGCAGGCAAGTACAGACACACTGGGCTCCCAACAGGCAAGTACAGATACACTGGGCTTCCAACAGGTAAGTACTCTTATAAAGTACATATGATTCCTATTGAACACATATGCAATATGTCAGAGTTGAATTAACCCTGGACATTTTAACTTGCGTAGGCCACAGCAGATGGTCTGACCCTTTAATGTGACTGAGTGGGTTGTGTACATTTACTTACTATTTCTGAGATTTTCTGCATATCTCTTAAGCAGCTGCCAATCTAAACCTCCTGCATACCTGTCCCAGAGCCCAGCTACCTGCTGTGACAGGCAGGCTGACCTTCTCAGGTTTACCTTCGTTCTTTGTGTTAGTTCATTTTCTTCCTCCTCAGGCCAATGCTCGATTAGCTTGGTTGCTGCTGATGTGCATCTGATCCCTGCTCTGACTGATGATGTATTGAAGGCAAGTTAGATTCTAAAACTGCTTGACTTCGTCAAGGCCAAAGCCTAAATATTAACTTCATTAAGAAGAGCTGCTGCCAGTTTAATAAAGTGAGTTACAGCAAGTCATACTTCTCTGGATTATTCTGGATTATGTATTTGTGTTTGCCAACACACAGAGTCTGGTTTCCAGAGCCAATCTGTCCTGTTGTTTGCCAGACCGACAGGTGTGCATTCCTGGCATGGCTTCTTCAGCCAATGTGGACAGCAAACCCACAATCCTCTTCAGTCCCTCACCCCTATTATCGCCTCTACCCCTAACCTAACCCTAACCCTGTCCATTACCTCACCTCTATTATCGCCTCTACCCCTAACCTAACTCTAACCCTGTTCATTACCTCACTTCTATTATCGCCTCTACCCCTAACCTAACTCTAACCCTGTTCAGTACCTCACCTCTATTATCGCCTCTACCCCTAACCTAAACCTGTTCATTACCTCACCCCTATTATCGCCTCTACCCCTAACCTAACTCTAACCCTGTTCAGTACCTCACCTCTATTATCGCCTCTACCCCTAACTTAACTCTAACCCTGTCCATTACCTCACCTCTATTATCGCCTCTACCCCTTGGGATTCCAGATCCGCCAGTAGCAACATACCGTTTGGAATGTGAATCTAAATCTGGAAGCGATTGGGGAAAATATTTTTTTCTCATATTCTACTAATTTGGTACTCCAGTTAATGCATTTAATGGGTCCACAGGGTCTGTTTTATCTTGTTAAGCAATCAGTTATGATGATGGAATTCGTGACAGGCATTCTCTGGGTGTGTTGGGCAATGTTATTTCTGAGGGTTTATTGCAAAAGTGCTTTCCTATTTACGTGTGGTTGTGGCCATGCTATTTTAGCCTGTTACAGCTCTGTTACAGTGGACAGTCATTAGTATTTAATGAATACGGTATCTCCACATGAAAATATGTTTATATTTTGGTTGTGTTATATTTAGTGTTTATATTTACACTGATTGAAAATAGTCGTGTTTGTATTCACTGTGTTGTAGTTCACTCGGAATATTATAATCCATTAAATAGATATAAAATAAATTCAGAGGTTAATGGCAAAGCTACACATAACCAGTTGCATTGTATCCTTCTCTTAGGCTAACCCTAACCCTTCTCTTAGGCTAACCCTAACCCTTCTCTTAGGCTAACCCTAACCCTTCTCTTAGGCTAACCCTTACCCTTCTCTTAGCTCACGCATTTGCACACTGGCGCGTCACTGAAGTAGATCAGGTGGAGCAGCTCGCTGAAGAGTATGGCCCCACCCGGGACTGAGCGTGTCACCCTCCAGGAGCTAGCCTGTTACCTTCCGGTTATAGTCATTTCCTTATTGCGATTGCCACATTCATTTTGTGGAAAGGAATGTGGTAGTCGTCTTAAAACCCCAAAGTTTGTATGCAGTGATTCATTTGTGAATATTCATAATGCGCAGTTTTTTTCACAAGGCCACTAAGTGACTCTTAGCAATACACAAGTTAGCAAGGGAGTCGCTTCAGAGAGCAGCCCAGCCGGCCAATCGGAAGCAGAGATCCTTTTCTTCTATAGCACACCTTTCCTCCCTCTTCATAACCACAACACAGATCACTGTTTACTTGGGCTGAAAATTCCAGATTTTTAAATTCATTCATTCCAACAGTCCCTGGTTTATGTATTTCTGTCCCCTTTGTTTGGGAATTGGAAACGAGGTCACTCAAACTAGCACAAACAAGCCAACTGTAAGAGAACATCACAGCTCTCTCTCACGCAAGGATGCGGTGTCCAAACCACTCATGTGAAGGAATGACAACACAGCAAGAGACAGCACTGCCACAGACAGCACTGCTACAGACCGCACTGCTGCAGAACACAGACAGCACTGCCACAGACAGCACTGCTACAGACCGCACTGCTGCAGAACACAGACAGCACCGCTACAGACCGCACTGCTGCAGAACACAGACAGCACTGCTACAGACCGCACTGCTGCAGAACACAGACAGCACTGCTACAGACCGCACTGCTGCAGAACCCAGACAGCACTGCTACAGACCGCACTGCTGCAGAACACAGACAGCACTGCTACAGACCGCACTGCTGCAGAACACAGACAGCACTGCTACAGATCGCACTGCTGCAGAACACAGACAGCACTGCTACAGACCGCACTGCTGCAGAACCCAGACAGCACTGCTACAGACCGCACTGCTGCAGAACACAGACAGCACTGCTACAGACCGCACTGCTGCAGAACACAGGCAGCACTGCTACAGATCGCACTGCTGCAGAACACAGACAGCACTGCTACAGACCGCACTGCTGCAGAACACAAACAGCACTGCTACAGACCGCACTGCTACAGATCGCACTGCTGCAGAACACAGACAGCACTGCTACAGGCCACAGACCTCACTGCTACAGACCACAAACAGCACCTCTATAGACCGCACTGCTACAGACCACAGACAGCACCTCTATAGACCGCACTGCCACAGACAGCACTTCTATAGACCACAGACAGCACTGCTACAGACAGCACCTCTACAGACCACAGACCGCACTGCTACAGACAGCACTGCTTCAGACCATAGACCACACTGCTACAGACTGAGTTACCTGAATACTGAGTGAAAAAAAGACTGGACACCAAAATCAAACCCAGCAGACCATTTATTTAAAATCACACTAATAAAAACGTGCATAAAGAACCCAAGGGCTTGCAGGTTAAATCTCCAGGCAGCAAGACAACCATGCAAATGTGTGATGCAGGCAGTACTCTTCAGTAGTATGTCTCTCGTTCCACCCAACCTGTAATGGAGGGGAAAATGACGGTTTCAGGAAACACATTCACTACCTTTCTGATCCATAGGAAAATCTCCACAGTACTTTCAGTACTAATTAGCTGAACAGAAAGCCATATATAGTCTGACTTACATACCCTGTCTGCTACAGTCTAATTTAAAACACCAGGCATGGAGAATCAGTTCAGTTTTTAGACTACAGTCTTCTGGGCAGCCAATGTCTGCTAACCATTACGCATTACGCAAAAATGCACATGGAAACATATGGAAGCGAAAAAATTAAATTTTAAAATAGATAATGAAATAGATGAATATCTATTAATTGTTTTATGCCTCTTTTATTTATTTCACAGTGTTTATATTGTTTCCTAAGGACACTATTGTGTGTGCGTGTGTGTGTGCGTGTGTATTAGTGTGTGTGTGTGTGTGCGTGTGTGTATGTGTGTGTGCATGTGCGTGTGCGTGTGTGTGTGTGTGTGTGTGTGCAGTAAGCAGACCACAGGCTTACATTGGGAAGAGAACGGTCCAGAGACTGTGTGCAGATTCTGTGCTACGTGGTTTTGCCAGTGTGGCACTGATCTCTATGGTAAATTAATTTCCTAAGGCGTTATTCTCTCTAGATATGGATCAGCTGTGCCAAAGGTCTCTATGGTACATGGATCACTCTATATGTTGCTGATCTCTGTGGTATGGTTGATGTACCACTCTCAACAGAAAATGAATTGACCAAAGTAGTAGACATGGTAAACAGGGTGAGTCAAAGTAAAGGGATGATTTAAAAATGCATATAAGTATTGGGAGAAGCATCTTACCATCTGGATTGCGCCGTAGGATAAATCTTCGGGCTTCATCATATAGGAAGATGAGAAGTGAATAGGGGAAGGCACAGAACCACCAAGAGGGCCTAAAAACCAGACATTTATTCAGCCAGCAAGCAAACATTTAAAAAATACAAACATGGTTGAGTAGAGTGTTGTGAAAGATAGGCTGATAAATGAACAATTATGGCATCCATCAGGAATTCAAAGAATAACAATTTAAATTTAAAATGAAATTTTAAAAATGACAATTTAAATTTAGAAGTGACTACAAACACTTCCTGCATTTAAGAAAGAAGGTGTGTCGAAGTGTCCCTGAGCAAGACACCTAACCCCTAATTGCTCTGGTGAATGTGAGGCATCAATTGTAAAGCGCTTTGGATAAAAGCGCTATATAAATGCAGTCTATTTACCAAGAATCAGCTAGAACACATAAAGAAGCTAAGTTATTAAAGTGTGGCACGACAGGCCAAAGAAAATATGCTGGTGGATTTGAGGTTCTCCTAAATTCGTAATGGCTGGTAAGGAGGGACAGGAGAACTCACTTGAGGGGGTACATCCTGAGGGCCACGTCCATTCCCGGGCAGTAGGACAGGAAGGCCGCCAGGGCCGTCTCTTCAAACAGCCCAAAGATGAGGATTTTATTCCTGAGGAGGACAGAAATACACTCATTTTATCTTCATGTTAATCTCCGAACACGCATCATTTTCCAAGTCTGAGGTAAACATACAGGAAAACTTACTTAATATCAACACAGAAATGAAAATTTGGTGCTTCAAAATACATGGTCCAAATGAATCATGAAATCTCCCAAACTGTTAGGTGTCATGGTGGTGTAGTTCTGAAGATTATATCCATATCTTCAGTGTTTTGTGAATAAGCAGACACCTGTCCCTTACTGGCCTATTATTCCCCATGTTACATAGAGATGGAGTCTGTTACGCCATTCCGGGCCAATCAGAGACAGGCATGCTGGTGTTGATGAAGGAAATCTTGCTTGCCCTACTTACTTCATCCCCTGTTGAATGATGGAGTTCCTCCTGGTTTTGCAGATGATTAAATCAGCCCACTGCACGATCACTATACTGACGAAGAAGGATGTGTGGCAGGTGTATTCCACAATCTTTCTCTGCTCATAGGTCTGAGATACAGGAGAGAGAAAGAGAGAGAAGGTTTATTTTTTCATTGAACTTTGACTCTGCTCACTGTCATATATTTCATTGTCTCTCAGAGGTCCCTGGTGTTGAGTACTGACCCACTGCTGGCCGTAGCTGTCCTCCAGGTCGTTGACATACTTGTCGTCCCATTTGACACGGATTCCCAGCAGTGTGGAGGGTAGGAACCCATTCTCAGCAAGGATGACAAAGTAGGTGAAGAACCCTGCGGTGGCTTGCATCATACCTGGGGAGAAGGAGAACAGAGGTGAGCTCAGAGACCTCCATCAAACTCTACTTTGCGCCACACACATATCCACCCTTGCACTCTTGACATCTGTTCCATAAGGAGAAGTGCTGACTCAATTAGGAAGCCTTGATTCTTACCTATCTGACCGTAGGCGATGCTGATTAGCCTCTCATTCACCAGCTTGTCCGTTTTGGGGTTTCTGGGCTGTCTCTTCATGATGTCACTCTCAGCAGCTTCATAAGCCAGAGAAATAGCAGGAACCTGGCAGATTATAAGAGTAGTCCAGTGTTAGCAATCTAACCACATCTTGAGTGAATGAAAGACATCACCAGCAGAAAGGTCAGCACTCCTACCATCAGAGCTGTAACTACCATTGAGGACAATGAGGTCATGTCTTTGGTATTTTATTTTGTAATTAATTTAGAAGTCTCTTGGCCTCTGTAATTTTTAGGTCCCGGTTACAGTCCTGCCTACCATGTCAGTGCCCAAGTCGATACAGAGGATGGTGACTGTGCCCAAGGGCAGGGGGATGTTGGCAATGATGAAGAGGAGGAAGGGGGAGATCTCAGGAATGTTGCTGGTCAGGGTGTAGGCAATGGACTTCTTCAGGTTGTCAAAGATCAGACGGCCTGGGAAGAACAATCGGAGCATGAACAGAGGCCTGTGATTGAGGCTCCTGAGAGATCAGCTGTGATGGAGTGGAAACCTCGATAGATCCCTCTACCTTCTTCCACTCCTGTCACGATTGAGGCAAAGTTGTCGTCCAGGAGGATCATGTCAGCAGCCTGCTTGGAGACATCAGATCCAGCGATGCCCATGGCAACACCGATGTCCGCCTTCTTCAGAGCGGGGGAGTCGTTTACACCATCCCCTGTCACTGCCACTATGGCACCCTGAGTTTAAAGACACACAGAATCCTGTCAGACGCCCTGCGGTAAGCTCAGACCACAGCTTTCAGGACTGCTCCACAATCATGCATATAACCAGCGACTGAGTTTAAAGACACACAAGAGGTTGTCATAATGCCTGCTGTTAGCTTTTCAAATCAGATTGGATTCAGATTTTTAACAAGCCATTGCAACATTCACTTCTAGAACATGCTTCTTCTTTTTTTGGAAAACACTTTCTCAGAATGACTTAAAATAGTCTAAGAATTACAGAGGTGATCTTCACTACAAAGTAATTTCAGGTTTTCATTTAAAATGATGATGATGACGATGACGATGATGATGATGATGATGATGATGATATTATTATTATTATTATTATTATTATTATTATTATTATTATTATTATTATTATTACCTGTCTCTGGCAGCCCTCGACAATGATGAGCTTCTGCTGGGGCGAGGTTCTGGCGAAGACAATCTCAGTGTGGTGCTTTAGAATGTCATCCAGCTGTTCTGAGGTCAGGTCCTTCAGTTCTCCACCATGGACCACGCAAGCTTTGGCATCTCTGCAGAGGATGAAACATAAATCCTTGCTCTATACACTCACTTAGATGCAGCCGACCTGTATACAGCCAAACTCATCATACTTATAAAAATGGCTGATAGCCAGACAGGTCACATGCCTAATCCTTGGCAAAGTCCATCTATCCTTACACTGATCTCACAGGAATGGTAGAAGTATTAGGGAATGCCCTGACATGGGCTGTCATTTTTTTCCACCTAAGTTTAGCTGGTACCTAAGAGGATTTGGTTTATACTAACCTAGCAAGTGCACTGAATGGTACCTCCTAAGGATATATTGTTCACTTCATTGTAAATCATGTTTAATACTCTTGCATTTCTCATTGTCACATGCTGTACCTCTGATGTTCACCCCTAGGGGGAGTGCCAACAACAGTCACTATACAGCCATCGAGCTCAGAGAAATGAATAAGTGATCCGAAGCCTGTGAAGCTAGTTTAGGGAGACAACTCGAGAAGTGTGCCAAATCACCATCAGGTGTCATGATGCTTGCCTCTTAATGGGAAGGCTATTTAAATCACCAGACTCACCTGCTATGCCTCGTTGTCCTTGTGTGCTGCTGCTGCGGCTTTGCCTGTTACTGGTCACTCCCTGTTACCATTTTGGCTGGTTTATGCAAACAGGGAGCGATAAGAGGCCAAGCCCTGGCGCCAAAGTTGCAGTCATATTAACCCTAATAAATATTGCTTAATTCAAATTTTGGAGTTGTCAGACTAATATGGTGAAATGGTGTCCTCTTTTTAAACTCATTTGAGAGCATGTCTTTTTGTCTCTGATTTTGGATTGTGCCCTGCCTTGATTTTAACTATCCACTCCGGTTCAGATTTAGATTTTTGAACTGTTTTGAACTCATGAGTCATGACTAACTGGAGCAATCATTTCCGCAAATCAAAGGGATACTGACCACTGGTTTGATTTCCCTTTCTGCTCCAGCCTCTCTGGGTTGCTCACTTGGGACATCCCATGTACTTGTTTCTCCATGTGTATGTTTCTATTGGACCATATGTCTTACTAGAAAAAGACCATTCTGCCCAGGGCTCACTTAATACCAGGGGGTGACCTCATTAACTGGGAAGTCCATACCTGGGGGTGACCTCATTAACTGGGATGTTCATACCTGGGGTTGACTTGATTAACTGGGATGTTCATACCTGGGGTTGACTTCATTGACTGGGATGTTCAGACGAGCAGCAATGTCTTCCACAGTCTCGTTGCCCTCAGAGATGATACCCACACCCTTGGCGATGGCCTTGGCAGTGATTGGATGATCACCAGTTACCATGATAACCTGAAATAAGGAAAGGGAAAGTTGGCGGTCTTGTTTTTGGTCTTGAACATGGCTCCAGTTTGACAGTAATGAGTGACGGAGAGGAGAAGGCGAGAGACGCACCTTAATTCCGGCGCTCCTGCACTTCCCCACGGCGTCAGGCACAGCGGCTCGGGGCGGGTCAATCATGGACATGAGGCCGATGAAGCACAGATTCTCAGTGGGGAAGTTGACCTCATCTGTGTCAAACTGGAAACCCTCAGCGAACTGGTCATCAGGGAGGAAGTAGTGACAAAATCCTGCACAGTAGAATCAAGAGAAGGTCATGATACGCAGAAATTAATGGTTTTTCCACATAAGCCCTAAAACGCTGATTGAGGAGACTCTACAAAATTACTTTCATACAAAATTCTGCAACATCTATTTAGTTTTTTAAGTGTTTTTTCAGCTTTTTTGGACAGAACAGTGTAGAGAGACAGGAAGAACTAGGAGGAGAGAGAGGGAGAGACGTGTGACAAAGGTCAGATTTGAACCGCCGACGTCGTGGCTCGCATTGAGCTCTACGGGCTGTGCCACGAGAGGCCCCAACATCTACTTCTTTAATTGAATGATTACTTTGCAAATTCTGTTTTCATTACAGCTAAGCACTACTTGTTCTGTTCCTGTACATGTAAGACAAAATACTGCAGTTTCTTCTACATTTTTCAAGATGTCAACAGTCTGGAATGCCTCCACATTCCAAGTATGGCATTTTTATTTAAATCCTTTCTTCACTCAAAATCTTCAAGAATTGAATTAGCTTCATACAATTTGGACGGTCATCAGGTGAAATATTTTTGCTGGAGTACCATGAGAGCATCATTTCCCAGCCATACTGAATTCTTTGGCCCAGATTTGAAATAAAGCTTCATGAACTTCGTACAATCTTCATAAATGTGTCAGTATTTTGTGTTAGATGGAGCATAAGCAGTCATATTTAAATACAATACAGCAAATATAAGAGTAATGCGTTTTAAATGGCAATGATTGATCAATTTAAAATGATTTATGGTTGAACCTATGACCCAAAGTGCCTCAAGAACCAGAACTGATTTTAACCCTAGGTTTGCCCCATTGCATTGTGGGCACTTGCCGTACCCAGTACTCTCTCTCCCAGGCCACCCAGCTCCACATAAGCGTTTTGGAAGGCGTCCTTCATCTCATCATCGAGGGGCTGTTCTTTTCCGTGGATCATAATAGTGGAACAGCGATCCAGGATCCTCTCAGGAGCACCTTTCATCACCAGGAGGTGCTTAGACTCTTCAGAGTTGGCGTTCTTGTGGATAGAAAGCTACAAGAAAGGAAATATCCATCAGCAAAGAGACTATCAAAACCAATTTCCAAAAAATAATTTCTGCTGACTTGTTCCCCTAAAGGGAGGGGGATATAGGGCAATATAACCTTCATTAAAGTAGAAGGTCCCCTGAGATGCAGAATCTGGAGTTGCGAGTCTGGAATCTGCCCACAAGAGCAGCTCCAATAAAAGAACAGGAATCTCACAGAAAATGCAGAGAACCTCTAGTTTCCAACAATTTCACGCTTCCTGAACTCCAGTATGACCATGGGAAGAGGAAACCAGAGACATGAGCTGGGATGTCATCTCCATTACAGCCTGACATAACATCAAGAGTGATTTGTTCCCTTGGCTGGGAACCTGGATCTTTAGCTCATTGGTATAATCATATTTGCTGTCGTGCAGGGTGGCAGGTGAAGTCTGTGGTTCCACCGCTGCAGCTGACCTGCGCTGTCACACACTTACCTGGTACTTGTTGGTGGAGTTAAAGGGGATTTCTGCGATCTTGGCATGCTTGTCTCTCATGTCGTTCACAGAGCCACAGCAGAGCTCGATACACTTCAGCAGGGCCGACTCAGAGGCGTCTCCAGCAACGTCTCTCTGTGAAGTAGAAAAGAAGAAGGAGCCATAAGCTCGGGAGCCTGTCTGTTACCTGCACCTCCATGCAGGGGTGATTACGAATAGGACTGGGGATCAGAATGGGTCCAGCAAACCTTCAGGATGGGCACGTTGCTCTGCTCAGCCAGGAAGACGGCTCGGTTGCACAGGCCGGCGATTCGAGCCAGAGCCGCCCAGGTGGCAGAGCTCCTGTCGAAGGAGGTTCCGCTCTGGTTCTCGGTGGTGTCGGCCTCGTGGATCTGGTTGTCGAACCACATGTGGGCCACGGTCATGCGGTTCTGGGTCAGGGTGCCGGTTTTATCGGAGCAGATGGTGGAGGTGGAGCCCAGGGTCTCCACGGCCTCCAGGTTCTTCACCAGGCAGTTCTTCTTGGCCATGCGCTTGGCAGTCAGGGTCAGGCACACCTGAGAAAGGGGAGCAGGTGAGACGAATCTAATCCACAGCAGCATCCACACCCTCCAAGAAGGTTTGCGATGTCTTACTTCATAATTAGACTAAATTAACAGGCCGCTTTTACTAGTATTTCATCAAATGCTACGTTCTCTGCATCACATTATGAATGAACTGAAGTGAAAAGACAACAGTTGCCTTCTTTCAGTCCCTGAGTTGTCTGTTTATGACCTTTTGCCTGGAATTCGCTCAGCAACTGACAACATCATGTGGTTTATTGGAGTCATGCCCTTCTTTAACAATAGTAATTCTTCTACATTAATGCATTCGTTATATTCAGGAAGTCGAGCTGCATTGTGATCTTCCACTCTGCTTCTGCTGTAGCTGCAGGACTCTCTGCCTTCATGTGTCTTAGTGATTTATTCTGTGCTTGGGAAATGAGCTTCTGCGCTTCTGTGCTTCCATGATAGGGAAACACCAGGGCTGCTATCCTTGAAATCACATGGTTTTACACTTTCTTGGTATGGGCACACAAAAGTGAAAACACAGCCGAAAGAAATCTTTGCAGATTCCCAAATACTCACAGTCACAGTGGCCAGGAGACCCTCGGGCACATTGGCAACAATGATTCCAATGAGAAAGATGACGGCTTCTAGCCAGGCATATCCCAGGATGAGGGAGAGGATGAAGAAAGACACGCCCAGGAAGACGGCCACGCCCGTGATGATGTGGATGAAGTGCTCGATCTCGATGGAGATGGGCGTGCGTCCCACTTCCAAGCTGGAGGCCAGGGTAGCAATGCGTCCCATCACCGTGCGGTCACCAGTGTTGATCACAACACCACGGGCAGTGCCTAGCAGGAGGTACACACAGCATGCGGAATGAAAAAGACCTGATCTGATGTTTCTCAGCCAACAAATTTGATCACTGAGAGTTTTTTCTTTTGATTTCTCCTCATGGAAAATATTTTGCAAGTATATATTTTAAATAGTCGCACATTTGGAAAATAGTTACCAGACATAAAATATTTTTGGCTGCACTTTGTTAAAAAGCATTTTCTAGAAATCTAAAAAAAACCCCCACGTTTTTTTAGATTGCAGATATAATTAGGCACTTCCTGGTGTGTAGGAAGTCTTCTATAAACCTGCCACTTGGTACTCCTATGAGTTCCGCTTTACCTTCGACACAGTTAGTGGAGAAGAAGGCGATGTTCCTGGTCTCCAGTGGGTTTTCATTGGAGAAATCGGGAGAGCGAGTCTGAGGCTCAGATTCTCCAGTCAGGGAGGAGTTGTCCACCTGAATGACAGCCAGAAAGCACAGTAAGGACCAGACTGTCCATGGGGCTCTGCTGAAGGGCTGGGGCCTTTGGAGAGAAGCTTTGGGGTCTCACCTTACAGCCCTGAGCAGAAACGACGCGCAAGTCAGCGGGGATCCTGTCTCCTCCCTTCACCTCCACCAGATCTCCCACCACCACCTCCTCTGCATTGATGCTCTTCTTCTCACCGTCACGGATCACTAGGGCTTGCTGGCAGAGACAGCAGACAACAGCAAAACCACACGTTCAGCAAAAACACGCTCTGTAGACGGATCCTCTGTAGATGCAATTGTGCACCTGGGGGGTAGTTAGTGTTTGTGTACTGGGTCGGGGTGCCCTCCAACTACCATGGACACAATGCATGGATGGTGGATGGTGCTGATGGACTGCACCCGACCGAAGCTGGTGGCCTTCACTTGAGCTCACGTATTTAGGGCCCCAAGGGTTCTGAAGAGATCTTTTCAAGATGAAAAGCGATGTTACATTTGGTCGAATGATGTTTTGCTGATTCAGAAGTTTTAAAAGGAACAGAGCATGTAAAAGCTGTGGACTGTGAGGACCATGATTAATGGTACCTAAATGTCGTGATCTTTCACCAGGTATTGTTAATTTAATGAAATTGAGTTTAGTATAGCATTCTTGCCAAAATAACCATTAGAATGCATTACAGTAAATAAAGAATGTTACTTAGAAACAGTGAATGCTTGATTTATGTGTGCATGAGTCGAAGAGAAATGTAACTAAACAAACAAAAAATAAAAAATAAATTTTTATGAGAGGGATATTAATGACATTGAACTAGGCTGGTTATAGATCAAGCAATGCCCACACTAAGCATTTTGTGGAATGCCATGAGTATACAGTATAAATACATATAGGTCCTTGTATATGTAAATGCACCTTAAAGAATTATTCTTTAGTTGAGGAAAATCCACAAAATAAAAATGATGAAACAAAAACAATGAATTCCATAATTACGGCCAAAGATATGTCTGCATTTCCATACCTGAGGGACGAGGTTCTTGAAGGAGTCCATGATCCTGGAGCTCTTGGCTTCCTGGTAGTAGGAGAAGCAGCCGGTGATGATGACAACAGCGGAAAGCACCACCCCCAGGTACAGCTGCGAACAGGTGAGTGCAGGTAACACGTTACTAACATGTACAAAGAAGACAGCAAGAAGACGGCCTCTCATCCATATATTTTCTCACGTTATCATTAGCTGGCTCATCTTCTGACGCAGCCTGGATGCCATAGGCCAGGAAGCAGAGGATGGCTCCGATCCACAGGAGCATGGAGAACCCCCCGAAAAGCTGCCTGCAGAACTTCACCCACTCTGGGGTGGTGGGGGGAGGGGTCAGGGCGTTGGGTCCGTCCCGGGCCAGGATCTCCGCTGCACGAGAGGAGGTCAACCCCTAAAACAGGAAGATGAGACCTTACTTCCTATCAAATGCTTATGATCATAACTCTGGTGACATTGCAATCAGCAGCCATGTTGTGATAAGCGATGGCGGCATGTCTCTGACTCTTAACCCCTGCAGGATACTGAGCTACAAACAGGGGAAGCTGAGAATTCCACCTCAATTTCAAAATCATCCTCAACCTTTCATTTTCTTTAGATTGACACATATGATTTAGAGTTTTTCTGTTTTCTGTTTGAAAAGAAAAAAAACAGATGTTTACTAGAAAATCATTTTACAATCTCATTCCTTAACCTAGATGTATCTAATAAATTATTTCACAGAGTAATCTGATGTCTCTGTTACTGTAACTGAAAGAAAAGCCCCATGGGAAGAGCATGCCCATCACCCTCAGGCCGAGGAAGAATTCAGAATGAGTGGGATGCATCACATGCTCCACCAGGAGTGTGACATACACCCTACTGTGCCCATGTTTAGCTGTATTTAGGCGAGATTTCTAGAACCCTTAAAGCCAGCACATCTGAATTAAAGGAGAAGTATTAGGACCCAGGGCAAGGGGACCCCTGTTACTCTATATTTCATGGAGGCCCATCATGATGTCTCCTCTTGGAGATCTTACGGTGGAGATCTTTTGGTGTTGGACATGTTTCACTATTTGGATGGGGGGATGATGTTAAAAAGATTTTATTGCAAGGGAATACTTTCTAGATTCACAAATTAAATGGCTTATTGCCTTCTGTAAAGGATATTGATTGCAATATAAAACCTTTCCTGCAATAAAACGAAATCATTTTGGATTTGTTTCTTTACGGAATTAATCCATTGCGTACTTGTACAAGTATGACTTTTTTATGTTATACTCGTCATATGTATTCATGTCACAGTGGACTATAATATTATTTTTCTGATGTGCAGTTTCCCTGTTCTGTCCTTTCTTCAAACCTGTTCCAAGTCCTTGCCTTGGCTCAGGAGGACCAGCTGGTCAGGTGACTCATAGAACCATATATGGGCATGAACTCATATGCCTCCTAGACCGGCCGATGATCCGCTTGGACAGAAACATTGTGAGACAGTACAGGTGCGCATGGAGCAGTTCAGAGTGTGGAAGTGTCCTTTTTTCTTTCTATCATGCGCTTCTCATTATTAACTAGATGTGCTGCTTGTTTGTTACTGTATGAAGTTAACTCTGCCACAAGTGGCAGATCCTTGTTAGAATTTGCCAGGGAAAGCAGGTTTAAATTTTCATACAGTCGGTGCGTTCTCAGCAAGTTACCGGTTAACTTCCACTCCTGAATCCTCTGTGTTTCCCTGCCACGCTCAGAGGGAGGCCTTGTGAGGCCTTTTCGTACATGGAGAAGGACTTTTATAAAATCTGCCACTTTGTTTAGATTAAGAATGCTAGAAAAGTGTACTGGACTTGTATCTAGCCTGAACTGAACAAAATCTCAGCTTGGATCTTTATAGCACTGGAGAATCTGGAGAAATGTGTTTAGATCCACTGTGGCTGTTTAGAGGTTTAGATCTGCTCTGAAACACTGAGACTTGTCCTGTTTAGACCTTTCTCTGATTGCACACTTACCCGGGTCAGATCGGTGCCATATTTTCGGTGAAGTTCATCAAGGGTCAGCTTATGATCATCCTAAAAAAAAGATTTCAAAGGAGTTTTGAAGATATGGAATTTTCTTCTCTTACAAATGCTCTTACAGGACACATTAGTATCCCCCTATTCATAAAAAATCATTTTAAAAACATATCTTACATATGTTCTGGGGCTTTTAAATGGTTTAGCCTCCTACCAAATAAGAATATTCTGGTTGAAACACCCTGAATTTGGAGTGGTTCGGCCCACTATAAGACAGTGCCCAGCCCAGCACACATAAGATCACTGTTCCTCAGAGATACATGCCTGCATCAGTGGACCCAGTGTCACCTCAGTAACCCCATGTGCTTCTCTCTAAACACATGCTCTACTCACCAGGTCCACCTCTTTCTTCAGCTCATCCATGTCTTTTTTCTTCTTGTCGCCTTTCTTCTTCCTGCCCCCCTCGGAAGTCGCCGCCAGCTCATACTGGTCGTGCCCCGTCTGTGAGAGAAACACAGAAGATTTAAAATGGAGGACGACGTGTTCACCTGCCAGGGACCCGCCGGCTGATTCCCGTGAACATACGGAAGCCTGAACTGCAGCATGTGCGGAAAAAAACCAGCATGGATATCTGTACCGCGATAAAGATCTCCACAGCGATAAACAACAGCGCCAGGTCTGAAGAAGCCCTCTCGCGACTGAAAGGTGTGTTTCCTGCACAGACTCTAAATCAGGTCTTTACTGGCCTGTATCACACCAGGCTGCCCAGCCTGGTTACTCCCAAGGTTTCTTCCCCTTTTTTTTACCTCAATTTCTCGCTTTTTGTGGGTTCAGACCCAGTTTTTGCCCAATTATTTTTACTATTTCTACTGCAAGGCGTCTTTGAGACAATGTCTGTGTAAAAAGCTTTATACAAATAAGTTGAACTGAACTCAATGGTGAGAACACTGAATGAAAAATAAGAATGGTAAATAAACAGAAACTCAGCAAAGATGGGTTCATAATAAGCATTTTAAACAGATTCAATGTGTACAGTCTGATTCTCAGTCCTGATAGAGCAGGAACAAACCCCAGCTCATTCTGTGAGCTTATTCTGCGAGCTGTCTTTATTCTGAACTCTCTATTAAATATAATCACAGTTTGCTTGTCTGGATCTTAACCTGCACATGGATCTTAATCTTAGTCTTTTTCTTCTTCTTGTTTCAGTTTCTTTCAAACTTATTTTATTGTTTTATAGTGCCAGTAAACGCAATCATGGAAGATAGCAGTTTCATGAATGAGTTTAAACATCGCTGGCTTCCTCTCCTTGGCTCGATGTCTTTAGGAGAAACCCGGTGTTTCCCTGTCAGCATAAAAGTGTTCAGCATCTGTCCTGCCCCCTGTGCCACATTCAGGTGCTTTGAACACTTTAAACTATAATGCATGTCTCACACACCTCCTCTGTCTTCTGATAAGGAAAATTAACTCATGTGTGCATCAACACAATTCATACAGCCTCCCTGATTACCTGTCCTGCCTGCCTCCCTAATCACCTGCACTGCCTCCCTGATCACCTGCACTGCCTCCCTGATCACCTGCACTGCCTCCCTGATCACCTGTACTGCCTCCCTAATTACCTGCGATTCTGATCACTAATGCGCAGCTGTAAAGCCATGGTGGACTGCCGTCTGCACATCACAATACTGGCCTGGACCCCCGCATGTCCAGCTGCTCTTATTGCACTACTCTGATTGGTGCGTTTCTGTTTGATCTTTACAGCCCTGTCACTTCTTCCACACAAGCAGTTTTATTGCAGCAACATCCTGTCTATTGTGCTGACTTTCAACAGCACTGAGGAACCTGTGGACACGTATAACAACCCAGCTAGGGCCCAAGACAGATCAGCTCTGTCAGATCAGCCCTTTCTGTTTCACGATAAGCTTCCATATACATAAAATCATTATTATTATTATTATTATTATTATTATTATTATTATTATTATTATTATTAATAATAATAATAATAATAATAATAATAATAATAATAATAATAATAATAATAATATTATATTAGCACTGCTGTTATCAGACCACTGCCCATTTCACACAGGACATACTGGCCATACTCAGTCAGAATTAGCCCTTATCACTGAACTGTAAATTAAATGAATGTCTAACTTAAATCTCCAAACTCACTTTCTTCATGAAATGTGTTCACAAAGAAAGAAAAGTTCATTTTAACGTTGGGAAAGTTAAAGAAAATGTTGGATATATCTAGGCTGCTTCTGAAAGGCAGACAGATTCACCTGAGGGAGTTTGCCTGTTTAAAACAGGATAGTTAAGTTATGGTAATGTAGTATTAAAAGCACTAATAGCTTATTTTGGTTGTCAGCACAGTTGACATTGTGGGGTTACACAGTAGAGATCATTAGAGGTCAAATCTAAGATGAAACCCTGTCTGAAAAAACTGACTCACTTCTGTGCTGACGCAAACTTTTAGTTATAAAATACAAAGTTTTAAATTACTTTTTACAACTTTTAAATCTGAGCTACAAACAAATAAGAACCCGGCGACGCATTTAAAAATACAAACGGAGAGAAAAAGAGGCAGACTCACTCCTCGTCCCATTGTGGCTGGCGTGGTGCTACAGTCCCCTTAAATGTTTGAGTCCAAAGGTCTGAGTCCAGAGCAGTGCTGTATGAGCCCGGCTGTTCCTGCACTCCAGCGAGCCGGAGCAGTCCTGAGCCCCGCTCCACACGCCCTTAAATACTCTCTGCCTCAACCTTCACCCAGGGGCGGAGCCTTCGCTGAGGTGGGTGGAGCCTCGCGCAGTGTAAAACTTAATTTATTAATTTATTCAACCTTCATTCCGCCAGGTAGGTCAGCTCAAAACCAGACTTCCTTTTCAGTGAAGCCCAAAGAAAAGGTTCTCTGTGCAAACACTTCGATAAGAAGAGATATAAAGCTGTGTGTGTGTGCCAGAGTGTGTGTGTGTGTGAGTGTGCCTGCGTGTGTGCGTGTGTGTGCCTGTGTGTCAAAGATGTGTGTGTGTGTGTGTGCCTGTGTGTGTGTGTGTGTTTGTGTGTGCGTGTGCCTGTGTGCCTGTGTGTGTGATGCATTAAATTTAACAGTAAAATTAAGCTATTTTAATGAAACACAGTGCCAAATTCACCCGTCCAATGCTTTCAGGGGTACCTAGAGGATTGTTGCAAATGTACATTAACAGTTTGGCACATTGTTCAAGTCCATATGACACCATTTACCTTGGTTATCTATATGTGAGAAGTCATATGACCTTGAGAGGAAAGACAAAAATTGTACATTGTAATCCCTGGGAGAAAAGATCTCACCAGGTTGGTAATAATATACTTTATACTATTTAACACATGTTGACCAAGATTTATACAAAGCCTTTGTGCCTATATGTCAGATTAGGTTTAAAACACTATAAAACTACACACAAAGCAAAGCAAAAAAAAGTTGTCTTTTGGCTCAGACCCAAAACACCGTCCTCTGGTAGATGGGGGAGGGAGGGGGGCGAGGGGAGGAGATTCGTTTTGTGTGTTGTGAAAACTCTGAATTGTTTGTTGTTCGTCAGTGTTAGAACAATGGATTGTATCTGCTAGATGAGCAGTATCTGCTGGCCTCTACAAGAGAGACCACAATGACAGTGACCTTCACACCGAGTCATAGACTCACTAATACACACCGAGTCAAAAATTCACTAATACAAAGCAAGTCATAGACTCACTAATACACACATAGTCAAAGATTCACTAAAACACACCTAGTCATGGACTCACTAATACAAACTGAGCCATAGACTCACTAATACACACAGAGTCAAAGATTCACTAATACACACCGAGTCACAGACTCACTAATACACACCGAGTCATAGACTCACTAATACACACCTAGTCACAGACTCACTAATACACACCTAGTCACAGACTCATTAATACACACCGAGTCATAGACTCACTAATACACACCTAGTCACAGACTCACTAATACACACCGAGTCACAGACTCACTAATACACACCGAGTCATAGACTCACTAATACACACCTAGTCACAGACTCACTAATACACACCGAGTCACAGAGACTCACTAATACACACCGAGTCACAGACTTACTAATACACACAGAGAGTCACAGAGACTCACTAATACAAACACACAGTCACAGAGACTCACTAATACACACCAAGTCACAGACTTACTAATACACACAGATTCAGAGACTAACTAATGCACACCGAGTCACAGAGACTCACTAATACACACAGAGTCACAGACCCACTAATACACACCTAGTCACAGACTCACTAATACACACCTAGTCACAGACTCACTAATACACACAGAGTCACAGACCCACTAATACACACCTAGTCACAGACTCACTAACACACACAGAGTCACAGAGACTCACTAATACACAGAAAGTCACAGAGACTCACTGATAGTAACAGACACCCAGTGACACACACAGAGAGTCACAGAGAGAGGGAGTTTCACAGAGAGTCACAGAGACTCACTGATTCACACAGAGTCACAGAGACACAGTGACACACACAGGAACAGAGAGACACAGTTGCAGACACAGCCAGAGCGGGGCTTGGACTGACACTCTCATACTATTTATTTTCAGGTTTGTTATGAAACCTTCAGGCCGCTGAAACATTCCAGACGGAGTTTCTCGTGCCCATCCGGACTGAGGGTGACTTTGCCGAGTTATACTTTAATACCAACCATCAAAAGCCTGCATAACCTTCAGCATTCATTAACTTCTTACCTCCAACTGAGGAACTGGAGGACATGGCTAACCGGGCACTATCCCTAACCCTGACTCTCCCCTGCGTGTGACCAGAGGACACAGTTAACCCTGACTCTCCCCTGCGTGTGACCAGAGGACACAGTTAACCGTAACTCTCCCCTGCGTGTAACCAGAGGACACAGTTAACTGTAACTCTCCCCTGCGTGTGACCAGAGGACACAGTTAACCGTAACTCTCCCCTGCGTGTGACCAGAGGACACAGTTAACCGTAACTCTCCCCTGCGTGTGACCAGAGGACACAGTTAACCGTAATTCTCCCCTGCGTGTGACCAGAGGACACAGTTAACCGTAACTCTCCCCTGCGTGTGACCAGAGGACACAGTTAACCCTAACTCTCCCCTGCGTGTGACCAGAGGACACAGTTAACCGTAACTCTCCCCTGCGTGTGACCAGAGGACACAGTTAACCGTAACTCTCCCCTGCGTGTGACCAGAGGACACAGTTAACCGTAACTCTCCCCTGCGTGTGACCAGAGGACACAGTTAACCGTAATTCTCCCCTGCGTGTGACCAGAGGACACAGTTAACCGTAACTCTCCCCTGCGTGTGACCAGAGGACACAGTTAACCGTAACTCTCCCCTGCGTGTGACCAGAGGACACAGTTAACCGTAACTCTCCCCTGCGTGTGACCAGAGGACACAGTTAACCGTAACTCTCCCCTGCGTGTGACCAGAGGACACAGTTAACCCTAACTCTCCCCTGCGTGTGACCAGAGGACACAGTTAACCGTAACTCTCCCCTGCGTGTGACCAGAGGACACAGTTAACCGTAACTCTCCCCTGCGTGTGACCAGAGGACACAGTTAACCGTAACTCTCCCCTGCGTGTGACCAGAGGACACAGTTAACCGTAACTCTCCCCTGCGTGTGACCAGAGGACACAGTTAACCGTAACTCTCCCCTGCGTGTGACCAGAGGACACAGTTAACTGTAACTCTCCCCTGCGTGTGACCAGAGGACACAGTTAACCGTAACTCTCCCCTGCGTGTGTGACCGGCCGCATGCTGAGAGAAGCTCACTGAGAGAACGAGCGCTTCAGGTGTGTGAACCGCAAATACCTGCGCGTCGGGACAGACAGACAGGAAGTCTGTACCTGAGGACCTGAGAACCTATCAGAACATTCCTGTGGGCAACATCCTGCCGTTATTAACGGAGATAAGGCACGCTGCGGGTGAGCCAGGCCCTGGACTTCGGTCACGGGACCGCTCGCTCAAACACGCCAGCTCGTCACACGCCCGCAAACGCCAACCTTTGCTCCTCTGTTGCACCAACCAAAGCCATAAAGAACACAATGTCTTAATCCATTAACTGAGTTACTCTCAGGAGGGAGTCAAGTCATTGAAGTATTCTTTTCCTGCTCAGGAGGAGAGACCGTGGTAAAATATTCACCTGATGAATTCAGATGCGTTGGAGTGTTCAGCTGAGTTTTAAACCCAACGCACGATTTTTACCCGGTTGTTTTTTACCAGTCAGCTAAAGCACACAGACATGCAGATCTCAGCTGTCTGTGTGCCAGTATGTTGCCTGCAGGGCTGTGTGCCTGTATGTTGTCTGCAGGGCTGCGTGCCTGTATGTTGCCTGCAGGCTGTGTGCTGGTTGGGATACAGCATTTCACAGCACAGGCAGAGCTCCCTGGAGGGGGGGGGGGGGAGTATGTGGTGGTAATGGGGCTCTTCAAATGGTTTTTTTCTGCAAGCACTTCCCCCCCCCTCACCAAGCCGCACTTCCCCCCCTCACCACACACTCCCCCCCCCTCACCAAGCACTTCCCCCCCCCCACCAAGCCGCAGCCAATGCAAGCCTCCTCTGTTCAATCCCAGCAACATGGTGGTCTGAGATTAGCAATAAAAAAAATCTAAAGATCGATCAGGTTACCATGGCACCAAACGCACGGCTCCAAGGGTTGGCCATCCAGCTGCACCCCGAGCTGACCAATCAGACGGACCTGAGCTGAAATCCCAGGCAGCTGTACAGGCGTTATATTGACTCTGCCGCGTTCAGACACACAATAAGCAGCTCAGGAGAGCAGCTGAGTGTCGAAGCGTGGAGGAGCATCCATCACAAAAGGTGACATCATCCTCTGGAGCCTGAATCAGGGTTGGCTGTGGACCGCGGTCTTTGGCTGAGCGAGACTCACACAGACGCATAACGCCCGCGGTCCAAAGCGCGCGGTAAACGGTCCCCTTGCTTACAGAAGCACACAGCGCACGCACCCCAACCCCCTGCAGCGCACGCACCCCAACCCCCTGCAGCGCACACACCCCAACCCCCTGTTGACTGAGCAGGTGGCTCGGAGAGCCTCACTCACCATTATGGCAGTGCGATCCGTCCTGGCTCTGTGGGAGAGGAGTGTGTGCTGCTCATGAGCAGCTTGCTGTGGATGCTGGTGTCGTTGTGAGCCGTGCTTCAGAGCATCCGCGCTCCTCGGCTCCTGCCTGTAAGTAGGCGATTGCGGGAGCCTATGGTGTGCGGTCTCCCAAGTAACGCAACCAATCTGTGCACACCGTAATCCTCCGGCTCAGCGACCCCCCCATCCCCCTCCTCTAATGGAGGCAGAAGCATCTTCCTCTTTCCCGCCCATTCTCACTCCCAGTTTCACAGCCCTCTGAGGACCAGGATCACATCAAACATGCATGAGATGGGAATGGCAGTGGGGAGAAAACAGCGCTTTTGAAGTGCATTCGATGATTTAAAATTCAGCGCAGAGAGGAAGGGGTTGGTTACTGTAAGAGAACCGCATGTCTGGGGCTTGCCTTCACGCCAAACAAGCAGCTTTACTAGCTAACGGAGAGAACCGGATGCACAGCTCTGGCTTGTGAGCTTCTAGATATTCAGACTGAAAGCGTATATATAGTGCTACAGATGTGCATTTATAAATATAAATCGTGCAACAGAAACATTCCATATTCCATTCATTTGAAGGATGGTGCCAGTGCCATGACGCGTTGTTATTTTCATGCATTGGGGGTGCGGTGCCGGCAGCTGGGGATGCACACACGCACCTGGGGATGCACACATGAGACCTGATTAAAATGTTTTTTAAAAACACAATTTCAATGCTGGAAAAATTTAAAAACATGCTAATGGGAATTTTTCCAGCATCTACACGTGTCCCAGAGCCCCTTGCACACGTAGAGCTATGAGAGATGTGTAATATATGAGACGTGCAGAGGGGCTGGGGGAGTGCGTCTGTATGTCTGTAAGCGAGCCCAGGGCATTCTGGGAGATACGTAGAGGGGCCCGCCAAGGTGTGCAGGGACGCAAAGGCATCTGTCACCCACATGGCAACTTCCTTCTCCTGGCATTTAGCAGAAGCTCCCATCCTCACTGACTTCCAATGCAAACACCAGAGCAAAGATCGCATACTGAGCATTTTGAGGTCTGGCAGGGGAAACTCACTGGATGACTACAGCTGCTGCATAGCCCGTGGCACTGTGTGTAGGAGGAGAAGAGCACACAGAATTCTGCATGTTTATATCACCATTACAGACTCCCGGCACAGACTCCCAGCACAGACTCCCATTACAGACTCCCAGCACAGACTCCCATTACAGACTCCCAGCACAGACTCCCAGCACAGGCAAAGGAAAGTAGGGGTGAAAATAGCATGTTTGGCTCCATTATCATTTTTTGCCACTACAACAATATTTCATCAATTAATATCTTTTTTCTGTAATTGGCTGTCATTCTGTAATCTCAGTTTTTGGTTTTAAGGATTTGCAGCCTCACACATTTGTGGCTTATGCAGTAACAGTGAAAGTGCCCTTTCTGATGAAGAGTATAGAATATAAAACTGTGCCATTAAAAAAAAGGTTTTTACAGCGACAACAAAAATGACAATAAAACATATTCAGAAAATTCCAGAAGCGACTGTTTGGGGATTTATGAACCGGCACTCTCATTTCAGCTGCCCAGGTCCCTCAGCACTTAGAGGCCAAGGAGCAGCTTTCAGCACTTAGAGGCAAAGAGCAGCTTTCAGCACTTAGAGGCCAAGGAGCAGCTTTCAGCACTTAGTGGCAAAGAGCAGCTTTCAGCACTTAGAGGCCAAGGAGCAGCTTTCAGCACTTAGAGGCAAAGAGCAGCTTTCAGCACTTAGAGGCCAAGGAGCAGCTTTCAGCACTTAGAGGCCAAGGAGCAGCTTTCAGCACTTAGTGGCAAAGAGCAGCTTTCAGCATTTAGAGGCCAAGGAGCAGCTTTCAGCACTTAGTGGCAAAGAGCAGCTTTCAGCACTTAGAGGCCAAGGAGCAGCTTTCAGCACTCAGAGGCGAAGAGCAGCTTTCAGTACTCAGAGGCCAAGGAGCAGCTTTCAACACTTAGAGGCCAAGGAGCAGCTTTCAGCACTTAGAGGCAAAGAGCAGCTTTCAGCACTTAGAGGCGAAGAGCAGCTTTCAGCACTTAGAGGCGAAGAGCAGCTTTCAGCACATAGAGGCCAAGGAGCAGCTTTCAGCACTTAGAGGCGAAGAGCAGCTTTCAGCACATAGAGGCCAAGGAGCAGCTTTCAGCACTTAGAGGCGAAGAGCAGGTTTCAGAAGAATGGGGATAACCTGGAGCAGCCGTCTGTTCCACCTCAGAGAGCAGCTCTACATACGCTTCATCCTCACGCCTGGCTGCTCGCGATGAGGTCTGACAGCCCAAGAGCGTGCTCTACACAACAAAACCAAATTATGCCCCCTGACGGAAGCGCTTTTTTCTCTTTTAATGAAATGATTTCCCCCCGACTGAAGGGGGCTTTTCTCGCACGGGGCATGAGGCAGCAGGCCTCTGACACCGTTACTTTAGAGAGGAAAGGGCTGCATGTGCCCCCCCCCCCAACTCAGCAGCATGTGACAGTGAAGAGGGGTGGGGGGGAAACGTTTATATAACATTATCTGAACATTTACATAACATTAGCGGCTCAACTGTGTGGTGTACTGTATTCCTCCCATTGCCAGTACAGATCTCTACTTGGCATAAGAACCTCAGAAATGCTGAGGGGCATGTCTTGAAAAAAATGAGTGTTTTTCCACTCAAAGAGTGTGTAGAAGATGTTTCAGGCTTTGTCTGATTGGTTAATGACGGGTTAGGAAACTCTCTGGGTGATGAAGTGAGATTACACGTGCAGTCAGCTCCTGATCTGGGTTAACCATCCAATCATCAGCAGGGCTGCGTTCAGGATTACAAAAACAACTTTTATAAACTGAAACCTGAAATCATGCCTCGCTGGATGTCTAATTGCCAAGCGCTTTGACAGCTGATAGGCCGGCTGTCTGTGGTGTTACTACAGCTCTCAGACACACAGCACGCTCTTTCTGTTACGCCTCCAGAGCACTCGCATGAAGGGAAAAAACAGCCTCAAAGAATTTTGCAGGGAGCTGCAAACCCTTGGCACTCAATGCAGTGTTCAAGGCAGACGTGTTACAAAATGGTTCCCTGAGTCCTGGGGTGTGTGGAGCTGGTGGTTCAATGGCCTCTCCCCATCTCGTTCCTTAACTTTATTTCTGTTAAAGAGTCATTCAGTCTTGCTTCTTGATTTTGTCTTCACGTGCACAATTCTTTTCCTCCTCCACAAATTTTCACTTCGATGCAAGGGGATTTATGGGATTTTCTGCTGAGGAAAACATTTTAAGATTCTTATCAGCTTAATGCACGCACAATATCACTGCCTGGCTGGTGGCTTGCTGAGGCATCATTGGGGACGTAATTAATTTGTCCTTCATTGATAGAATGAGCTAAGCCCTGCCACTCCATCTGGCTCCGTCCTAGCTTAGAGCGACAGTGCTGGTGCACATGCAAGCTTAGAGCGACAGTGCTGGTGCACATGCAAGCTGAGAGCGACAGTGCTGGTGCACATGCAAGCTGGGAACGACAGTGCTGGTGCACATGCAAGCTGGGAACGACAGTGCTGGTGCACATGCAAGCTGGGAGCGGCAGTGCTGGTGCACATGCAAGCTGGGAACGACAGTGCTGGTGCACATGCAAGCTGGGAGCGACAGTGCTGGTGCACATGCAAGCTGGGAACGACAGTGCTGGTGCACATGCAAGCTGGGAACGACAGTGCTGGTGCACACGCAAGCTGAGAGCGAGAGTGCTGGTGCACACGCAAGCTGGGAACGGCAGTGCTGGTGCACATGCAAGCTGGGAACGACAGTGCTGGTGCACATGCAAGCTGGGAACGACAGTGCTGGTGCACATGAAAGCTGGGAGCGGCAGTGCTGGTGCACATGCAAGCTGGGAACGACAGTGCTGGTGCACATGCAAGCTGGGAGCGACAGTGCTGGTGCACATGCAAGCTGGGAACGACAGTGCTGGTGCACATGCAAGCTGGGAACGACAGTGCTGGTGCACATGCAAGCTGGGAACGGCAGTGCTGGTGCACATGCAAGCTGGGAACGGCAGTGCTGGTGGGAATGACAGTGCTGGAGCACATGCAATGCGCGTCTGTGTCAATGCTGTATGAGAGCCATTCCTCACCAAATTTACCCTCCTTTCTTTAAAAGTCATTTTATTATTATTATTATTATTAGTAGTAGCAGTAGTAGTAATAGTAGTTGTGGTAGTAGTAGCAATAGCAGTACCTATTTATTATGTTATATACTATGGCTTAGTACCTTCATATTTTATTTCCTATTGTATATGATTTTATATTTTGTTGTATATGATTATATATTTCCTGTTGTATATGATTTTATATTTCCTGTGGTATATGTTTTTATATTTCCTGTTGTATATGATTTTATATTTCCTGTTGTATATGATTTTATATTTCCTGTTGAATATGATTTTATATTTCATGTGGTATATGATTTTATATTTCCTGTGGTATATGTTTTTATATTTCCTGTTGTATATGATTTTATATTTCCTGTTGTATATGATTTTATATTTCCTGTTGAATATGATTTTATATTTCATGTGGTATATGATTTTATATTTCCTGTGGTCTATGACTGTTTTGGCATCCCTGTTCTGGGTTGTACTGCCAGTGAAGCACCACTGAGTAAAAGTGACTTGCTTCCTGGATCCACCAGTAGAGTGTCACTGCCTGCCAGGGTCCACCAATCAGATGGCAGCTCCCCGCAGAGGAAGGGGAAGCAGCGGATGACATCGCCCCCGTTCCCAGCAGCTCTCTGCCAAAGAGGGCGTGTGGGCGGGGGATTCGGCTTCCTGCTTCTCTGGGGGGGTGGAGGCTTTTTGGGCTTTTGTGCACCATGCCAGGGAACAGAAATACCTTTCTGATGTGGGACCGTCCTGAAGCAGGCAGTCTAAAAATGTACTGAACGTCCTGATAGAACAGCGGGCAGCCTGGCTTTACCTCACAAACAGACCATAATTACCATCTACTGCGGGGTATTACTTTAGGCCCGGTGTCTACAAGATGGTGTGTGTACGTGCGTGCGTGCGTGCGTGCGTGCGTGCGTGCGTGCGTGCGTGCGTGTGTGCGTGTGTGTGCGTGTGTGTGTGTGTACGTGCGTGCGTGCATGCGTGCGTGCGTGCGTGTGCGTGTGTGTGCGTGTGCATATATTAAATATTGTACTATAGTCTCATTAATCAACTGATGCTTTGATGGTCTTGTTTAGATAAAAATCTATTCTTTTAATGTGCAGTTTTAACATGTCAAATATGTAAAGCAGGGCTGCCCAACCCTGGCCCTGGAGATCTACCATCCTGTAGGTTTTCTCTCCAACCCTAACAAAGCCACACCTCATTCAACTGCTAGAGCAGGGCTGCCCAACCCTGTTCCTGGAGATCTACCGTCCTGTAGGTTTTCAGGGTGGTAGACCATAAGGAACCGGGTTGGGCAGCCTAAATGCAAAGATATCGCAGTTGAGACAGGAAAGCAGAGTAAATACATAAACATCCAGGTTATTACATTTGCTAGAATGTACATGGACATTTCCATTATAAGTTAGATACAGTAGGAAATGTGGCCATAAAAACTGAAGTGCAGGGTCTGGCATTGCAAACAGGATCTTTTTGCATACAGGCGTGTAACTGATTTACAGCATCGCCTGCTAGCCAAGCATCCTGAGCCGTTAGTCAACTAAAGGGAAATGGTGGCGGGCAAACTTCTCAATTAAAAATAAAAGCATTTAGGTCTCAGCCACAGGACTGCATCTAACAGTCTGGCCAGAGAGCATAGAGAGAGCTACTAGCACTGGAGCCCACAGAATATATTTATACATTTATATTCATATGTAATTAACACAATAAAGCATCTCAATAAATCCACTAAATAACTAACAGAAAATTTTGCCCTAATAAATGCCACCCTAATAATGAAGCAGCTCTTTTGTTGTAAAATGAGTAAAAAGCCTTCGTCTGCATGTGAACTCAGTCGTGTTTTAACTGTAGACTCTGAAAACAGGATGTTAATGCAATGCAGAGACAAGATTTATAGTTCTGAGCAGAAATGATGTGTTAGAAGGCCAAAGGCCTTCTCTCCCCCATCCCGCAAGGGCTAGATGCGCACACACACACACATACACACACACACACACACACACGTACACACACACACATGCACACACACACACACACACACACACACACATGCACACACGTACGTACACACACGCACACACAAAAACATACATGCCTAAACAAGAACTTCCACTTCTACATTCAGAATTCTCAGACACCAGAAAGAACAAAACTTTTTCCAGTAACACATTAAAGTCCAGTAAAAAAAAGTAAATAAGAATATTTTTTAATTGTGAATGCTTTCGCAGCAGCAAAGGGTACAGTTGGCAAGACACAAGGTTGAAGTGGGATCTGGGAAAGCAGGGTGAATTAGACAGCGAGGCTCTCCCTGAAACTGAGGTGCTTAGGAGGAGTAGCAGTAACCCAGTGATGGGGAAGGAACAGAGGATAACAGAGGAGGAGAACAGAGAAGAACAGAGGAGGAGAACAGAGAAGAACAGGGAAGAACGGAGGAGGAGAACATAGAAGGAGAACAGAGGAGAACAGGGAAGAACAGAGGAGGAGAACATAGAAGAATAGGCTCTTCTGTTGATTTGAAAAAAGGCCTGTTTCTGCAGTCTGTTTCCTTCTTTAGATTTAAGCAGAGCTGCAGATGGTCCTGCCTCGAGCATTCGAAGATCTTAGATTTTAGTGCAATGAGCCTCATTCAGGTCAGCGATGAGAGGTCTGTTGCGTGTTAACCAGTCTGCCTAACTGAATACTGCCTTTTACAGCAGGGTTTTAATGAATGAAAAGAGAAAAATGCCTGTATCTAGTACTTAGCCATGCTCATGTTCCCATATGGCCTGGCTCCTAGGCTATGTTTTATGCGTAATAAGGCAGAAATATGGCACATCAGTGAAGATAACGGAGTCATTACCAGAGCTTTCAGTCTGAAATCCTGAGTGCTATCATTCTCTCATTCTCCTTGATCAGGAAGCCTCAGCTAAAGCAAACCTGAATTGTATTGATGTGAGACATTGTGGATTGAGGTACCAGCCTGGGAAACGTGCCTGGTGTAAAAACTCTTACAAACACGCCCCACAGCTTGGAGTAAACTCTTACACACACACCCCCCCCCCCACAGCCTGGAGTAAACTCTTACACACACACACCCCCCCCCCCCACAGCCTGGAGTAAACTCTTACACACACACCCCACAGCCTGGAGTAAACTCCTACACACACACACACACACCCCACAGCCTGGAGTAAACTCTTACACACACACCCCACAGCCTGGAGTAAACTCTTACACAAACACACCCCACAGCCTGGAGTAAACTCTTACACACACACACCCCACAGCCTGGAGTGAACTCTTACACACACACACCCCACTCCACAGCCTGGAGTAAACTCTTACACACACACACCCCACAGCCTGGAGTAAACTCTTACACACACACACACACACACCCCACAGCCTGGAGTAAACCCTTACACACACACACACCACAGCCTGGAGTAAACTCTTACACACACACACACCCCACAGCCTGGAGTAAACTCTTACACACACACACACCCCACAGCCTGGAGTGAACTCTTACACACACACACACCCCACCCCACAGCCTGGAGTAAACTCTTACACACACACCCCACAGCCTGGAGTACTCTTACACACACACCCCACAGCCTGGAGTAAACTCTTACACACACACCCCACAGCCTGGAGTAAACTCTTACACACACACCCCACAGCCTGGAGTATCTCTTACACACAGAGTTGGCTTCGGCTGGAAAAGATACTGCAGTATGAATGAATAGCAGGAAGAGCCCTTTGTCCTGCTGGTTAGAGTGCACAATCCCCACATCATAAAGCACCGATGGGGCAGAGAGCACTGGTCTGACTGGCTTTTGTACCTCCTGTGATTTTCATGTTAAAGAGTCTTATCTGCTGCCATAAACTGGCACTGCTCTTTGACTTTACTCTTTAAAAACCCCCAGCAGAGGATAGAGGCAGCTTCCTCCTTGGCCACGGTCTCAGGGCACACACAGGTCCCTGAGCCTCGTCCAGAGAGGGGCTGTGTTACACACACAGTGTGTGTTCTCTGCCTCTGCCTAAGACCTCACTGATAAGGGCTGCTGTCACATGGAAAAACACTACAGTTAGGAGGGCCGCGTCCAAACGCAGATAAAAATAGTGCTCCCTGAGACCGCCACCCGAAAGAGTGTACCCAGCATCCCGATTGGACAGAACCCGCCATCCATGCATCCTGGGGCACCCCGATTGGACAGAACCTGCCGTGCATTCTGGGACAGTAAACTCCAAGCCTGCATTCCAAACCAGCACAGTGTGGTACAGCACTATGGACCAGTACAGTGTGGTACAGCACTATGCACCAGCACAGTGTGGTACAGCACTATGGACCAGTACAGTGTGTTACAGCACTATGGATCAGTACAGTGATTTACAGCACTATGGACCAGTACAGTGTGGTACAGCACTATGCACCAGTACAGTGTGGTACAGCACTATGGATCAGTACAGTGATTTACAGCACTATGGACCAGTACAGTGTGTTGCTGCCTATTTTTACCACAAGATTTGAGTCTAACCAGACGATGAGTGCGTACAGAACTACAGGAAGCCTGGGTACTTTAAGGAGAGGAAAGGAGGAGGATCTGGCACCTGAAGGGGAACAGAAGTTGTGAATGATGAATTTGGGGGTGGATCTCGGTCACCGTTGCTTAGTAAATACAGAGTAAATAGCCTCTGTATTGGATCTGAGTTCACATTCAACATTCTGCTGTGCTGACACAACAGTCTCACGCCCCCTTTACACCAGGAGGCTTCTGGGAAGGATCAGAGAGCGGAAGCTTGCGTTTAACCCGCACAGGTCCCGCTGACGCCGGCCAGCCCGCCCCCTGTGGGCGGGGCCGCGTGGCAGTAGACTCTGCGAACGCGGGCGTTAGGGTGTGAGCGTTACGACCGGGCCGATCCGCAGTGTTTGTGGTGCAAACGGACGACGGCCGGTGTGTGTGTGACCTGTGTATTTACTGGTGCCCGGGGCAGCGTCGGCATGACGTAAAACCACGCCCCCTCCTCCCCCTCCCCCCCCCCCAATCCAGGTGCAGCAGGGCGAAACCTCCCCCATCACCCCCCCCCCCCCACCCCGCCCTGCTGTTGGTGGACAAACAGAGAGGTCATGAGCGGGAGAACTCCAGGCCCATCCCTATACGCACAGAGAAGAGGACGGAGGCACAAAAGCGTTCTGTTCCTTTGCCCTTCTGCACGGCTCATTTGGGAAACCAGCGTGTGGGGGGGGGGGGGGGGGGCACAGTGAGGCTCTCATTCCCCATTCCCCATGGTGGGGGAGGCAGGGGAGGGGGGGGTCACAGTGAGGCTCTCATTCCCCATGGCGAGGGGGGGGGGACGTGGAGGCAGTGGGGCCCACGTCCTGCTTGTGTGCTGTTTCTGGGTCTTTGTGCCGACTCTGACAGGTCGTAGACTTCAGTTGTGGTGAAGTGTCAGGGGTGCATGGGTGTGAAGATCCCAGTGTCTGGGGGGGGGGGGGGGCGGACCAGCAGAGTGGAAAAGTTTGGAGTTTCATTACCAGGAAAAGGAACAAGGTGGCCTCTACATAGCCCAGGTCACATGACCTGCCTGACCTTGAACAGCTCATTGCTCTCTCTTTCTTTCTTTGTCCCTCTCTCTCCCTCTCTCTCTCGTGTTCTCTCCCTCTTCCATTCTCTCTATCTCTTTCACTCTCTTCCGTTCTCTCTCTCTCTCTCCCCCCTGCACAGGGCCCACCTCTGGGTTTCCCCCATTAAGCAGCTTGCATGCCTAACTGTCATGGAGCTGTAAGGGTCATAAATGAAGGGCCTGTCCAAGTCATGCCATCCTGATGTATCCTGGGATATCTTACATTTTCACCTCACCTGGAGAAACCAGTTTTTCCACTTGGAATTGTGAGGGAGATTTCACAACGGTGTTAATGAAAGAAACTTCATAGTAAAAAGGGAAACATACCACTATTACACAATATAATCCCCCCATGCCTCATTAGTGACTGTCTCATATTTCCTACTATAGAGCATTTGTTCCACCACTGTACCGGTCTAACCCCACCCCTCACCCCCCCTGGGAACAGCCCTGAACTCCCACCCCCAAGGGGCCACTTTCTCATGGAAAAACACAGGAGCGGCTCAGGCACTGTCCTGTGTTCCCATGTTCCCCTGGGAGGGAGGGAGCAGGCAGGGGAGGAGCCGCCCCGCTCCTGGAACATACCATCTGGCACAAACATGGGGCCTGACAGTGGCATGACTGATACAAATGATCACAGCTGGAGCATACCATTGGTTAGAAAGCCAGGGGGGTGTTTGTGTACTCTGGCAAAACAGATACAAACCATCATGTAGTGCTGTAGCAGATTTGTTCTGTGTGAGGAGGACTCCTGGCTACAGAGGGGGATTTGTCGACAAGGTTTCAGATTTTTTAAAATAAATTTAATGTTGGACATGCTTATATTGGACATAATTCTCTGTGGATAAAAAAAGAAAAAGGAAAATAAAAAAATAAAAAACCCCTTGGCTTTTCTCTACTTTGGTTTCACTTACACCTGTGAGCCAGAAAAAAACATTTGTTTTTGAACAGTAATGAACAGTATTATATTTTTAAAGATATGATAATCATAATTTTTTCAGGAACAGCCACCCCAACACACATCCTGAATCATAGGAGAATAATGGCAGCTCCCCCCGAACACATCCTGCACTGAGAGGGTGGGTATGGCACGGGTGCACGTCCACAACATGGTGGTACTCTCTCACACTCATCCTCATCTCAGAGCTCCCCACCGTGCCCTCTGAGGTGTGGCAGGGAAGAGCAGTATGGGGGGTGAGGAGCAGTGTGGAGCAGCGTGGAGGTGAAGAGCAGAGTGGAGGTAAAGAGCAGTGTGGGGGTGAAGAGCAGTGTGGAGGTAAAGAGCAGTGTGGAGGTAAAGAGCAGTGTGGGGGTGAAGAGCAGTGTGGAGGTAAAGAGCAGTGAGGGGGTGAAGAGCAGTGTGGAGGTAAAGAGCAGTGAGGGGGTGAAGAGCAGTGTGGAGGTAAAGAGCAGTGAGGGGGTGAAGAGCAGTGTGGAGGTAAAGAGCAGTGTGGGGGTGAAGAGCAGTGTGGAGGGAAAGAGGAGTGTGGGGGTGAAGAGCAGTGTGGAGGTAGAGAGCAGAGTGGGGGTGAAGAGCAGTGTGGAGGTAAAGAGCAGTGTGGGGGTGAAGAGCAGTGTGGAGGTAAAGAGGAGTGTGGGGGTGAAGAGCAGTGTTTCTGGGGTTTGGAGAAGCAGCAGTAACTATGGTAACAGTGTGCAGCTCTGGGGTTTGGAGGATCAGCAGTAACTATGGTAACAGTGAGCATCTCCGGGGTTTGGAGGATCAGCAGTAACAGTGAGCAGCTCTGGGGTTTGGAGGAGCAGCAGTAACAGTGAGCAGATCTGGGGTTTGGAGGATCAGCAGTAACTATGGTAAGAGTGTGCAGCTCTGGGGGTTGGAGGAGCAGTGGTAAGAATGAGCAGCTCTGGGGTTTGGAGGAGCAGCAGTAACTACGGTAACAGTGAGCAGCTCTGGGGTTTGGAGGAGCAGCAGTAACAGTGAGCAGATCTGGGGTTTGGAGGAGCAGCAGTAACTATGGTACCAGTGAGCAGCTCTGTGGTTTGGAGGAGCAGCAGTAACAGTGAGCAGATCTGGGGTTTGGAGGAGCAGAAGTAACTATGGTAACGGTGTGCAGCTCTGGGGGTTGGAGGAGCAGTGGTAAGAGTGAGCAGCTCTGGGGATTGGAGGAGCAGCAGTAACTATGGTAACAGTGTGCAGCTCTGGGGTTTGGAGGAGCTGCAGTAACAGCGATAACGCTTTGGAGAGTTGCATCTTTTCCTCTTCTGCAGGGTCTACTGGAAAAGCACATTAAGCTGGGATTGGTTTTTTTGTTGAAACTGGGGACAATAAAAACAAGGATGGACAATTTGCTTGCAGATCCAGATCATTAAGTCTCTCAGCAATTTGGGTAGCAGCAATCACCCCTCCCCCATCCCTCTCTCCTGCATGCACACACTTTCTCTCTCTCTCAGCCTGTCTTTCTCTCTCTCTGTCTCTCTCAGTCTCTCTCTTTCTGTCTCTCTTTCACACAGAGAGGGGGGTGTTAGAGAGAGGGGGCATTAGAGAGGGGGGTATTAGAACAAGGGGGTATAAGAGAGAGGGGGATTGTTAAAGGGGGGGTGTTATAGACAGGGGGTGTTAGAGAGGGGGTATTAGAATGAGGAGGTATAAGAGAGAGGGGGCATTAGAGAGGGGGGTATTAAAACGAGGGGGTATAAGAGAGAGGGGAATTGTTACAGAGAGGGGGGGTGCTAGAGAGAGGGGGCATTTGAGAGGGGGGTATTAGAAAGAGGGGGTATAAGAGAGAGGGGGTGTTACAGATAGAGGGATTGTTACAGAGAGGGGGGGTGCTAGAAAGAAGGGGCATGAGAGAGGGGGGTGTTAGAGAGAGGGGGTGTCAGAGAGATGGGGTATTAGAGAGGGGGTATTAGAGAGAGGGGGTGTTGGGGGGGTGTTAGAGAGACGGGGTATTAGAGAGAGGGGGTGTTACAGTGAGGGATTGTTAGAGAGGGGGGTATTAAAGAGGGGGGGGGCATTAGAGAGGGGGGTATTAGAAAGAGGGGGTGTTAGAGAGGCGGAGTATTAGTGAGGGGGGGTATTAGAGAGATGGGGTATTAGAGAGAGGGGGTATTAGAGAGAGGGGGTGTTGGGGGGGTGTTAGAGAGACGGGGTATTAGAGAGAGGGGGTGTTACAGTGAGGGGGTGTTAGAGAGGGGGGTATTAGAGAGGGGATGTTACAGAGAGGGGGGTATTAGAGAAGGGGGTATTAGAAAGAGGGGGTGTTAGAGAGGCGGAGTATTAGAGAGGGGGGGTATTAGAGAGGCGGAGTATTAGTGAGGGGGGTATTAGAGAGAGGGGGTATTAGAGAAGGGGGTATTAGAAAGAGGGGGTGTTAGAGAGGCGGAGTATTAGAGGGGGGGTATTAGAGAGGCGGAGTATTAGTGAGGGGGGTATTAGAGAGAGGGGGTGTATTAGAGAGGGGATGTTACAGAGAGAGGGGGTATCAGAGAGGGGGTGTTACAGAGAGGGGGTGTTAGGGAGATGAAATCACTTGCAGGGTCCCTCCGGGTTGCGTTGACCCCTAAATTTAATTAAGTTCACACCAAATTTCTGTTTTACTGACAGGCTTGACCTCTTCAAATGAATCAGGTTTGAAGAGCTGGAGCACTTCCATTGATTTCAAATTGCTGAGATCGTCCTGTTCTCAGGATTTATTGTTTGAAAACAAAACTGAGCTTACACAGGGAATTGTGGGCAGGGTGAGTTTTCACAGGGAATTGTGGGATGGGCGCTGTGTGCAGGGCATTGTGGGATGGGTGCCGTGTACAGGGCATTATGGGATGGGTGCTATGTGCAGGGCATTGTGGGATTGGTGCTATGTGCAGGGCATTGTGGGATTGGTGCTGTGTGCAGGGCATTGTGGGATTGGTGCTGTGTGCTGTACATTGCACCAATCCCACAAAAAATACAATTATTGAGAATTTGTTTTCCCCACAAATGTAAGTCTAGTGCAGTAATGAATGGAATGTAAAATTCCAGCTACAGGGCCATGCATGACCGTGTGTTCATGCGCGAGTGTGTGTTTGTGTGTGTGCGTGTGCGTGTGTGTGCTCATGCGCGAGTGTGAGTGTGTGTGTGTGTGTGTTCATGCGCGAGTGTGTGTTTGTGTGTGTGCGTGTGCGTGTGTGCGTGTGTGTGAGAGTGCGTGTGAGCGCGTGAAAGCGTGTGAGTGTGCGTCTGCGTGTGCGTGAGTGCACGTGTGTGTGTGTTGCAGGGCGTCTGTATGAACCTGTCAGTAGAGGAGATTACTCCCAGATCGCTCCACTTAGGGAGCTGCGTGTGCTGCTGACATCGCCGCATTTGGCACAAGAGCGACCCCGCCCACAGCCCACATGCACCCCCACCATGTCCACTCGCTGTTGCTAAGCAACCTCAGCCACGTGCCAAAGACCCTGCTTTAAAGATTAAAGCCAGGAATTCACACAGCTCGCGATAGAAATGTCGTTTAAATTAAATCACAAAAAATGCGGAAGACAGATGAAAATGAAAGCATTCTGCTCTCCCTCTCTTTATGCATCCGAGCAGAGAGGAGGAGAGGAGGAGTGGAGAGGATGGAGAGAACACGAGAAACAATGAAAGATATAGAACAAATAAAATATGGCCGTCTTTCTCAGAAACAAGGATAAAATTTAAGGGTTATGGGACAGCCCTCACGTTCCTCTCTCTACTGCACACAGTCCTAGCCAAATAAAACAAGAGTAGACACACTGAGCACCTTAGTGCTTCTCTTCTCTTTGATCCTCTCCTCTATCTCCTCTATTTCCTCTCTCTCCTCTCCTCCCCTCTTTTGTTTTCTTCTCTTCAAAACCAAGCCAAGCCTACTGTTTCTAAACTCACCCAGGAACCCCACAAGGGACTCAAACCTACAGCCTACTATTTCTAGACTCACCCAGGAACCTCACAAGGGACTCAAACCTACAGCCTACTGTTTCTAAACTCACCCAGGAACTTTACAAGGGACTCAAACCTACAGCCTACTGTTCTAGACTCACCCAAGAACCCCACGGCGCAGACCCTGTGCTGAGAGCTTGGTGGGGGGTCCTCAGTTCCTTGATTTCTTGCAGTTGCTGAAAAATCCACTTCTGCATCCCCTGAATCCCTCCAATAAAACAGGTAGTGAGGGTTGCCATGGTAACAACCCCAGGGCAGGGGGTGCTAGGGAGAGCTCTGAGTCTGGGCCAGCTACAGCTACAGGAGAGGGGAGGAGCTTCCTGCATCAGAGGGAGGAGCTTCCTGCACCAGGAAGGAGGAGCTTCCTGATCAGGGGGAGGGGCTTCCTGCACCAGGGAGAAGGAGCTTCACACCAAATCCTACACTCTTGTATCCCAGTTTTTCCCTCTCTGAGTATCCTAATGGACCATGATGCATGCATTTGTTGGTCCTACAAGGTATCTGTAAAAAATCCTGTAATGTGAGGTTATTTTCCTTTCATGTATAAGTGTTCATTGTTTATTACTTAGCCCTCTCTCGTCCCTCCCGCTCTCTGCTCCCTCTTCTCATCACCTCTCTCTGTGTCTCTCTCACACACACACACACACACACACACACACACACACACACCATAGCCTTTCTCTCCTGTTGCGTTGAATCACCCACCATTACTTTAAAATGTCCTCCATGGAGCAGGGAGCCAGACAGGCTGTGTACTGCAGCACTGAGGAAGCACTCTGTGGGATACACTCCTGGGCTATCCACCCATTCCTCATCTGACCCCTTTATTCCTGGTGTGGGTCAGGGGGACTGGAACCTATCCCAGCATGCATTGGGAGAGAGACCGGATACACCCTGGGCAGGTCACTGATCCATCGCAGGGCACACTCAGCATTCACTCACACACGCACATCGATAGGCAATTTAGAGTCTCCAATTAGCCTACTGCACGTCTTTGGACAGCAGAAGGAAACCAGAGTACCCATTAAACAATTAACAATGTAAAAATTATGTATTTATAGTCCATATGTATCGAGTGTATATATGCAAAGCTAGAGACTCTCCTGAGCTCCCTCCCTGAGGATGGCACTCCTGCTATTCTACTGGGAGACTTCAACCTCCCACCAGAGACCTCCCAACTATCCAGGTTTGCCTCACTCCTCTAGTCTTTTGCCCTCTCCCAGTCTTCTTCTCCCCACACACACAAGGCTGGAAACTGGGTGACCCCACCCCATCTACAGTCCTCCAATCCATTTCCAGTGAGATCCTTCCCTACCTGTCCTCCATTGTTAATTCCTTCATTGCCTCTGGTCATGTTCCCTCTGATTTTAAGATAGCTCGCGTTACCCCACTCCTCAAGAACCCCACCTCAGACCCCTCTGATGTAATGAATCATCGACCCGTATCGCTTCTACCTTTTCTGTCCAAAACACCTGAGTAAGCAGTGCTTAAACAACTAACCTCTTTCCTCCATCAGAACAACCTGCTAGACCCTCATCAGTCTGGCTTCCGATCCAGGCACTCAACAGAGACTGCCCTCCTGGCTGTGACAGAAGCACTCGTCACTGCAAGAGCCTCATGCCTCTCCTCTGTCCTGATCCTCCTTGACCTGTCTGCAGCATTCGACACGGTCAACCACAAAATATACCTCTCCACCTTGGCTGAGATGGGCATTTCTGGGACCGCCCTGTCTTGGTTCACTTCCTATCCTAGTAGCTAGGTCCTACCAGGTCACCTGGATGGGGTCTGCCTCTGCTCCTCATTCTCTTGTTACAGGACTACCATAGGGATCTGTACTGGGTCCTCTGCTGTTCTCCATAAACACCAAATCTCTTGGTTCAGTTATTAATTCTCCTATCACTGTTATTCAGACGACATGCAACTTTTCTTCTCTTCCCCTCGCCTCTGCCTCACAGGTTGATGATAAAATATCTTCCTGCCTGGCTGACATCTCTACCTAGAAGGCCAGCCACTACCTGAAGCTCAACCTCAACAACACTGAGCTGCTGTTCTTCCCATACAAGAACTCACTACTATGTGAGCTCTCAATCACGGTTGATGGCACCACAGTGACTGCCTCTCACTCTGCAA
>CM077286.1:3334609-3352109 GCA_039654925.1 Anguilla pacifica
ACACTATCACTTAGTTATAGTATGACGAGGTATCCTGAGAATTGGGTTACAGTGTGACTGCAACACAGCAGAAATAGTGTGGGGTGACAGCGACACACAGTGGCCATCTTTATAACTGCATTCTCAGACACACACGGGCAGGGAACAGTTGACATATCAGCCATAGATTTTCTGGAGTAAAATCTTTTTGGTGAAAGCACTGAAGCATTTCTGTACTCTTACGCACAGCTAATTAAGCTGCTCCAGAGAAATCCCTTGCAGGTTTTGCTGAGGTACTGTGCAAAACAGTGAAACATCACTCAGGTCAATGTATCTAGCAGATCGGAAAAATGTTACCTGGATATGAAAAAACACCACTCAACACTGCACCCATTACATTTACAGTTACATTACGGGCATTTAGCAGACGCTCTTATCCAGAATGACTTGCATTGTATCCAATGATACAGCTGGATATGCATGTTAGGTTGCAGGTTAAGTATCTTGTTCAAGGGTACAACGGCTGTGTCCTACCGGGGAATCAAACCTGCGACCTTTGCGTTACAAGACTGACTCCTTAGCCATTATACTACACTTCCACCCCTCAACTGGGTATGTGGTCACTGGCTTTAGTAAAAAGGAGGAACATTTTTGAACATTTTTCATTAAGAACACGAGAAATCCAGGCCCAAACTTTCCAGAACATTCCTGTAACATTCATTCAATGCCACCACTCAGCTATGGCACTGAGGGCCACAGTGACATCACATACAAAATCAATCCATGAAGCATAATAAAACTAACAGCAGATGAAGGAAATCAAATATAAATTAGCCCGTGTCAGGTGGCATAAAAAATAACTTTCCTGTAAGATAATGTGGCCAAAAGACATAAGAAATAATATTAACATTGTCCACTACTACATCCACTAACAGCATTGTGGGCCAAAAAATCAAGGATTTTGAATTTCCTGCAACTGCACGCTACTTTGAAAAGACGTAAGGAAAGATGGCAGGGAATTTGGTCTTTGAGTCGCTCAATTTTCTCATTTATACCCTCCTGTGGTTTGTCTGTGTGCAGCTATGCAACCCGGCTGTATCACTTCACTATCTGCAGGAGGGGAACTGGAGACAAAATTATGTGTCTTATTCTACAGTATATGCCATTATACTAAATATATGAAATGTGTGTATATATATCCAAGCAGAGAGCAGCCCAGACGTTCCCCTCCCCAGCAACTTCCTCCAAGTCATCCCGGTGGATCCCAAAGCGATCCCAGGCCAGCTGCTGGATATAATCCCTCCAGCGTGTCCTAGGTCTGCCCCTGGGTCTCCTCCCTGGTGGCCGAGCCTGGAACACCTCCAGAGGGAGGCGCCCAGGAGGCATCTCTATCAGATGCCCAAACCACCTCAACTGACTCCTTTCAATGTGGAGGAGCAATGGCTCTACTCTGAGGTCCTCCCAGACAGCTGAGCTCCTCATCCTATCAAGTAGAGAAAGCCCTACTACCCTATGGAGAAACCCCATTTTGGCCGCTTGTATTCGCGATCTCACAATAGCTCATAATCACAGGTGATAGTCGGGATGAAGATCGACTGGTAAATCGAGAACTCTGCCTTTCGGCTCGACTCCTTCTCCACCACAGTCCGATAGAATGCCCGCATTGCTGCGACCGACCAGCAGAGAGCACTAAAATGTGGACCTCTAACTGACTGAACCCTCCTGTATCCTGGGTGATGCAATCGGCCATTGCGCATCACCCGTTGGAGCTCCTGGCCACAGTCAGCCCTGGCAGGGACTGGATTATATCCAAGGCCGTGAGGCTCATCCACAGCATGGGGCCTTAAAGGAATAAGCCACCCGGCAGCAGAGTGATTCGGCAGCTACATGTGGAGCTGTTACAGCAGGCTGATTCATCTGGCTGATCACCATATCGCATGCCCGTATCTGCATGTATGTGCAATTTTAGCATTAGCACGTTAGCGCTGCATTTAACTTCTCTCAGCTGTGATTTCAGTCTGCCACTCAGAGGAGGCTAACAGCATTAGCACATTAGCACAGCTTTTACCTTCTCTCTTCTGTGATTTCAGTCCCTGCTGCAGAGAGGAGGCTAACAGCATTAGCACGTTAGCACAGCTTTTACCTTCTCTCAGCTGTGATTTCAGTCTCTGCTGCAGAGAGGGGGCTAATAGCATTAGTAAAGCCTTAGTTGTTGTGCACGTGGCTTGAGGATGTTTTGTGCTGGTTTTACAGCTTCACACATTTGTGGAGGGAGTGTGGAGATGTCTAAAAACACCGCATTCACACCAAGCAGCAGCCTGTGTGACAAACTGCACGTCATACAGCCCTGGGAGGACAGTGTGACATCACATCCTCTCTCACTCAGGCCTGCAGCAGAATGGCTCATTCAAAGCCAATGTTGAGTCATCAGTGTCACCATCTGCCGTAGTTTAATACACCTACACAGTGTAGCAGCCTAATACAGATACACCTACACAGTGTAGCAGCCTAATACAGATACACCTACACAGTGTAGTAGCCTAATACAGATACAACCACACGGTGTAGTAGCCTAATACAGATACAACTACATAAGCACACACACACTGTTGTACATAGCCTATATCCACTGAGGAGCCACCTGGCTCATTAATGCCATTTGGCTGAACAATTTCAGCAGTCATAAATGAAGAATAAAACACATGAAAGGACAAAGAAAGACAGTTTGTTCGCGCAGTAAAAGCGTGTGAGACGCACACTAACTCACACACTGTGCTACTCCCACTATGGCTGCATTACACCCATCATTTCACACTCCATTTAGCGTGTCAGGAGCAACCCCTCCTGACTGAATAACGCTGGCACATGGTCCGTAAGTGGCATCAATCACGAGCTCCTTTAACAGGAGCGAGCAAACCAGCAACCGTCAACCATTTAAATGTCCCATCCCACTGCTTCATCACAAAGAAAGAAATAATACACAATAATCATAAAGGCACAAGTCAAGTAAAACAACAGAGATCTAGCTTCAGAGGTCAGAGGTCACAGGATGTTTCCAACCTCAAATCACAACCACACATCCCAGAGTCCAGCGACAGGCCAATCTCAGGTTCACACCCGTACAGCCTGTGCAATCCCATCCTAATCAGCATCGTCACTGTTACTATTAACCATCATATCCTAATCAGCATCGTAACTGTTAAAATTAGCCATCACATCCTAATCAGCATTGTCACTGTTAACATTAGCCGTCATATCCATAGCCATCACTGTCACTTTACCTGTTAATTTTGCTCCGATATATTTCTTGTTTCATAAAGAATACTTTCTGTTCAGAGAGGCGCTGCTTATCAGGCATGGGTTTTTTGGGCAGATCTGTGAGATTGTGAGACTCAATTCATGTACTTGGACTGCGTATCCTAAACATGTATACGGTGAATGTGCAATGCCAGATTCTTCCTTAGGGAGGAGCAGGGAGCACCATAAAAATGAGAAAGCAGTAATACCTTCAACTTGGCAGCTAGATGACTGGAGAACTTAAAACCTCTGCCTGTTGCACAACAGCTGAGATCAGAGCAGTGTACTTCAATGTTTGCTGGCATAGCGTTTCAGGATGTTTTAAAAACTGGAACCAGAAGCAAATAGTTGTCCGAGACAAAGAATGCAGGTGAGCAGGTGTCTCTGGTAGAGCCGGTCGAGTTACCTGGCACAGTAAACACACCTGTGAGCGTGAGCTAAACTGGGGCAGAGCAAAACCTGGTCTGAGGATATGAACTCTATGTGACACAGATATTTGTGACCAAACTCTAATTGACAAATTGGTTCAACCAGAATTCTTTTTGTAGAGGCAAAGAGTTTATAAGATGGAAAATATGCAGGTAGATTGTTGTTTTGGCTTGGAGAGTACCGATAGCACTACTAATCTCTACCAATTGAAAGCTAAGGAAGTCTGAGGAAGAGTAAAACAGTAAATACAGTTTTTTTTTTAATGAATGAAAATAAAAAGTGGGAATATATTCTGCCAGGCAGCTAGCTAGGTGCTTCTCTGTGCTACACATCACTATCAGTGACAACCACATCACTATCAGTGACAGCCATATCACTATCAGTGACAGCCATATCACTATCAATGACAACCATATCACTATCAATGACAACCATATCACTACCAGTGACAACCATATCACTATCAGTGGCAACCATATCACTATCAGTGACAACCATATCACTATCAGTGACAACCACATCACTATCAGTGACAGCCATATCACTATCAATGACAACCATATCACCATCAATGACAACCATATCACTATCAATGACAACCATATCACTATCAGTGACAACAAAACGGCTCTGAGCTGTACGTCAGGAAAGTGCGGCTCACTGCCGTAGGCAGAGCTGAGAGGTTCTACATTTCGACTGTGAAAGTAAAAAGGGCAAGGAAGGAATCAACTGTTGGTTATGGAAGTAGAAGTAATATAATAAATAATAAAACGGAGGACAGAAATGAACAGATTTCTTAATATGACTTTCTTAATATGAAGACTACAGAATCCAGTGAACACTAAACTCTTGTGACTCGGATGTCGCTACAAGCCTGAACGACAAGACGGTATTGTGAATTTGCTGGCTTCAGCTCTGTGCTTTGGGCTACTTCATCTAGTCTGTATTGTCACAGACTGGTTTGTTCAGACTTACTGTGTTTGAAGCGAAGTAAAAGTCAGAGGGAGAATCAATGGTGAATGGTTGTCATTGGGAGCAACAGCAGCATTACTGGACTCTGCTGCTAACAGTCAAGAGAGACGGGAAAAGACCAGGTAACAGACAACATTCAGTCAGTGAATTAAAAAAAAGAAAACAGAAAATAGGTAGCAGAGGGCATATAATAACTTTTATTGAGATATGTTCATCATGAAAGTTAACGTCAGAGCTCAAAGTTCACTTCAGAGCCCTCCGAGCCATGATCTCATAACTTCGATGAGGACGCGAGTCAGAGCACGCAATCCAGTGCCCACGGTGAGCTCTCAGGGTTCAGGTGACTCACGAGGCCGGAGACTCTCTTTCTGAACCGTGTGCTCGTAATAGCTTTCCCTTGCGCTTTCCTCCATTCCTTTGCACCATTTTGCCTCTCGGGCACCTTGGCTGGCGCTCGTAAGCCTATGGGCAGTACGTGACACGTACACACGCTTGCTGTAGACTTCTGTAGCATTGCTGCTCTCTCTCATGGTTCCAGCTGTGTGGGTACGGGCCGCTTTATGCTGGTTTTATCCACATTTCCATGTACGGCAGTGCTGTGTATCATTTTGTCAGTGATAGTAATGCGGCTCTGTGCAATACGTCGAGAGGGAACATGTTTCACTTCCATCGGCACAGCTGAGAAGCTTCCTGTTCTTGCAAAATCTGCCATTCTGTCAGTTCTGTCCTTCCGCTGTGGCGATCCTCCACTAATCGGAGCTTAAGTGCATCTGTCTTACATACAGATTCATGAACCACGCCCCCACATATTGTACCCAATCAGGAAAGCCCTCCCACAGTAACTGAAAGACAGGTTTGTCCTGACTGAATTCTGTGAAAGAAGAAAGGGGCGTAAAAGAATAGACTGTTGGCTGTGGGAGGAGAAGTAGCATTAAATGGTCTGAGAAATATGCTCCAAAGTTTTCTGGCACAGGTTTTAAGACTGACCAGAAGCTGAGACTTGTCGAAGACTAAAGGAGTGGTCGAGCAGGCATGCCCAACGGAGCCGGCGAAGTTACCTGGGACAGAGAACACACCTGTGAGCCTGAGCTGAACTGGGGAAGAGCAAGTGCGCATAGGACAACTGCAATGGAACAGAACTCTGGCTGCAGACAGAATATCTGCTTTGTCAAAATTGCTCCATTTGTGTTTTACTAAAGGAAATACTGATCACTGTGGCAATTATTATAACCCACTAACCATGTTTCTCACTGCAGGATAATTATACATATATATATATATATATATATATATATATATATATATATATATATATATATATACATACATATACATACATACACACACACACATACATACACTCAAGGGCAAAAAAAGGGCCAAGCCCAAAAGGGCAAAATATTCAGCTTTTAATTGTCTTAACAACAAATCATTGGTCAGGAAATTAGCAAGAACTAAACAAATAGATAACGTGACACAGATAAAGTGACACCTCTTCCTCCATGCTTAACTGTGGTAGAGATGCATTCACTATTGTATTTCTCACCAGATCTTCGAAGACACCTATCACCATGCAACTCAAATCGTGATTCATCGCTCTACATAACACTGCTGAACCACTCTAAATCAAACTTTACATATTCTGCCAAAAACTTCATTCTGTCTTTGATGTTTTTCTGAGACAGCAATGGCTTTTTAACACTTCTTCTAGACACTAAACCTGCATTAGATAACCTTCTGGTTATTGTTCTTCTCGAAAGAGTCTTGTTTTCTGAGGTCTTGAATTCTGCTGACAGTTTTTGTAGGCTTTTTTTTCCTGTCTTTGAGAACTGTAAATTTCAGCAGGTGGTCATCCATGCATGATCAGGCTTTGGGCCTTCCAGATCCTTTCTTTCTGGCAACATTACTTGTTGTTTCAAAGCGCTGACCTATTCTCTTAATAGCTGATAGAGAAATAGGGATGTCCTCTGTCTTTAGGGTCTTGTAAATTTCAGAATAGCTACAGTTTGCCTGATGAAGACCAGCTATGTTGTTTCTGACAGCAACCCCAGCATGACATTTTGCTTTTTTTGGAGCAGATTTTCTCGCTCATTTACCATGGGACTCACAACACTGCATACTGTAGATCTCTCCCTGCTCTATCAATCCTGGTTCCATTTATGAGCTTGTTATGTGGCCCTTGATGGACTGCATCAGGTGTGGCAGATAACCAAATAATGACTAATCTTTTAAGATATAAAAACATCCCAGAAAATATTTTTGGAAAATATTGTATACCCAGACAGGTGTTAGTTTGAATTTTACATCAAACATTTTAATCATTATCATGATTTTACCTTTGCATACAAGAAGACTATATAAGTGAATTTCCCTGTTTCTAGCTTTTCCCCAAACAGCAAATGGTGGCACAGGAGGTCTCAGGAGTGCATTTGTTTAATTCTTGCTAATTTTCTGACCAATGGTTTGTTGTTAAGACCATTAAAAGCTTAATATTTTGCCTTTTTGGCTTGGCCCATTTTTTTTTTGCCCAGGATATACATATAAGAAACCTTGCTCTGCGAAGATTCAGAAATTGAACAAAGCAAGCAAGCAGCATTGACAATAAATTCACAAATTAAACAATATAGATCTTTGTGAGGGTGGTGCAGTTGGTAGCATTGTCGCCTTCAAAGCAAGAAGGTCCTGGGTTCGAATCTGGCCTGGGCCTTGAAAGGGCATGAAAGTTAAAAAATTTGCTGGCTTGAGCTATGTCGGTACAAGCTACTTCATCTTGGATGTGTTGTAACTAGCAAACTGGTTCGCCCAGACTTTTGCCTCAGATTTTACACATTATACATACTCCCCTTGACGGGTGATTGTCCCTCCATTTTCAGATAGCAACCAGCGCATTGCTAGCAGATTTAACCATAGACATAATATATACATGTCTGTGAATTTAACAGCCCAAATGTTGGTTATTTCCAGCTACTTTCTTTGTGGCTGTCAGCTATTGCGTTACATAGTGAAAATATTAAAATTCCACATTGAAAAGTTTAGTTAATAAATACAAGTTAGGATTGGTAGCATGATGTCATCACGCTTACAAAGTCTAAATCTTCTCGCAAGTTTTTACAACAGGTCTTGAAATGTATAAAAATTGAAAAATAAAAAACTGTGTAATTAAGCATCAGGTTTTAGTTGACAGCCTATACATTTTCAAATTATTGCATATGAAATGTAGAAAATTATTGAAATGCTTTTGCAGGTTATATTACACACTGCCCCTGGGGATTACAAGATCTCGAAGACTTACTGAGCTTCGGGCCTCCCCCGTCAAGGTGCGCAAAACCTGTTGTGGGCTGCAATAACGGTTGCCTTCTTCTTCCGGTCGGTTCCGGAACTGGTGTCGTGTACGTATTTTTTACAGTCTCTGGTATTAACAAACAACGCTAAGAATGCGTAACTGTGTGCTAATTCAGGTTTGGACACTCTTACCCTAACCTGCTGGCTTAAGCCAAGTAGTTAACTAAAGCAAGTGAACTGTAGAAAAGCCTGTATGGTATTTGTAGGCTAAAGAACCGTTCTGTCAGCGAAGTAGTAGTAAGCTAAGTAGTTATTACCTCTAGCAAGTAAACTGTAGAAAGGCCTGTAGCTATGGTAGGCCTAGTGCGAAGATAAGGCTGGCAGTGCAGTGTACTGCCAATCTTACAAACAGAAGTGCTACTGAATCTTCATAGTACACTCAAACCGTGGACATCACACGTCTTGTTAGCTTCATAGCTAATACAGGTACGTACAGGCTTTGTGAACGAGCGTTAGCTTCTACATACACATGCGCAAAACAACGTACTGATGTTAATATCATGTGATGGCATTTTATCCTATAAGGGGTCCGCCCATAGACATGTATATATGTCTATTGGTCCACCAGGTAGACCGTATAAAAATAGGTCCACCAGAATTGACCGGATGAGACTCCTACTCGGTCTATACAGCAACCCAACTCAGTACTGATTTACTTTGAACTATCTTAAATGATATTAGCTAGCCGCTTAAAATATACCTCGTCTTTACTCGCGTTAAAATTACATTCCAAAAAGTTAAACATGCCAAGCTAGCCGTCTAGGTTATGTAATCGCATTTGATTTGGATTTGGATCGATGTTAGCAAGCCCTCCAGTTAGCTGCAAATATGGTGCCTGGAATTCTCTGTATTGTAATCTTTGACAGAGATTTTGTGTTTACAATCCAACGTTACGTGTGCAAAATCAGGTTTGAGTTACAGGGCAGCGTTTCAATATAAGTTTAATTCCACTTAATATACAAGTGAACAAGGTGCTCATGTAACTGTTTTTGTACTGACTTCTGGAATGGTAAACTGCAATGTAGTTAGCAACGTCAATTTTTCAAATGCTTAGGACTGCTACTACCCCCCCAATGATCCGCCCTGTGGAACGCCTTCTCCTGGGCAAGATAAGCCCAGCTTTCGACTCTTAAAAATCACAGCGCATGTCTCTTTACTTAATATGAAAGGGGTATGAAAAATAGACCTTTACACTATGATTTTGGGTATTTCACGATTACTGGATTACCTGGATAACTGTGCTGAGCAAAACCTGGAACAGATGATTTTGCTTCAGTCCATGTTCCAGATTTGTGAGGGTTTTACCCACTGCAGTTATGCAGTTAATGGGGCCCTGGTCTGGTATGAATGTACAGGTGCACTCATTACCTTTCTTTTCTGTCTGTTAGTGATGTTTCTGACAGAATCGGACAGTCCACTGCCAACATGGTGACTGGGCAGACGCTTTTTAACCAACGTAGGTCTCCATTCTTTGGCAAGAGTGTCATCACTGCACAACTGCAGCTGAGCAGAAACTCTCCTTTTAAAATCCTCATATTAGGGACCTCAAAGTAATCCTTCCCTATGACAGGCCACAAAGTATTAAATGTTTAAATTATATTTTACATTGATCATTTATTCCATTTTGTTCTTGCCATTTTGACTAAGTTAGCTAGCTTGCTAATGATACCTGTCACTGACACCTGAGGTACCTGAGTCGGCAGAGTGAGTGTAACATTAGCTAGTGAAGGTGTGCGGTAGGGCAGGGGTGAGCGATACCTGTTGCCTGTAAAGTCCCTTTCTGAGCACCAGAGGGTGCAGTTCAATTACCAGCTCAGGTGTTCATTTTAAAGAGGCACCGAAATCTGTGTTGCGATTTGGTCCAGTAAATACTGGCTTGTATGGTTACCGGTGCCATAGTCGTACTGTGTTTCCACACCTAAACCTACTTTCAGTGATTTTTAATGTGTTTTTTTCTTTGCTTGGCTTCAGAGGGTAATTAGTATTATGGTCTGTGTACTTAAAGCATTATCACTGGGAGGAGATGATCACTGCATCATCTACTCATACCCAGGGAAAATAACTTCAAACAAAGGCTCACACTGATAACTCATTATATGACAGTTTATTAAAGAAATTGTAGTCTTCAATGTCACAATCTTCATTGCCCCAGTTAAAGGTAACAAAGATATCCAACAGTGACCCAACATTGGTCTATATTATTCAAGGTGAAAAAAATTCTGCGTACATAACATTAGGCTACCTGCAAACTGTAGGAAAGTGAAACGTTACATTTCCCAAACAAAAGGCTTCACTGCTGTATATCTCTATACAATGCTAACAAGTGAATAAAAGAATAAAAATGCAGATCTGCAGCACCGTGAATATTTTCAGCTAGACTAAAAAAAATCAGTTGTTCATAAGGGAACATTCAGAAGGGCACTGTAGTGCCCCCTGCTGGCTATATGAGCACAGACTTGGCGAGCAGCTGCCGAGCCTTCCTCAGTCTCTCCACGCTGCCCACCAGGGCCTCCCTGTCCCGGCTCTTGTTGGAGTCTTCTCGCAGAAGCCAGTCGACCTTGTGGTCCTGCCCTAAAATCCCCATCATGGCTATCTGCAGGCGCTCGACGTACTTGTCCAGCAGGTGATAGTGTATGATCAGAGGGATCTGATTGGCCAGCCGATCAGAGGCCAGCTGCAGTGTGCAAACACAAACAGAAAGGCTTGAAAGTCCGCACATTCACACTTCCAGCACAGCCCTCCCAACAGGCTGGACAACCTTCTCATCTTTATCTATCATCACCAGACCCTGATATTGATATTACTGATATTACAGATATTACTGCGTCCGTGATATTTACCTTAAAATATGCGTTGACGTGCTGGGTCATCTCTTTGATGTCTGCATTAGGCGCCACCCCAAAGCATGTGCCCCTCTGTTTGACGGCGTTGAGCTGGTAGCTGTAGAGGCAGTCCTGGGAGTACACGGTTTTCTCCATGCTGAACTGCCAGTGCAGCTTCTCCTCAGCGTTCCGGTTCTCCTGCTCCCTCAGGTCCTCCACATGCACCTTCGTCACCCGCAGCAGGTCCGGGAAAGCTTCAAAATGAGAGGCGGCCATCTTGTTCACGTTGGACCTGATAATTTCTTGGTTTTTAAGATTAAAAATGCGAGGGGGAGAGATAGACAGGGTATTGAAAAAAATAATTATACATTGTCCCTTACATCTCTAATTTGTCTTGCATCTCAGGAATGGAAAAAGGAAAAAAGAAACATGTTGCAGAAACACATAACAGAAATGAACACATACAGACAGGACAATGAAAAGGGCAGGGCATACATGGCAGTGGAAGATTAGGTGTGTGGAGGTGTTTGGTACTCATGGGAACAGATGTCTCCTGGGCTCCAGGTGTCTCATTGAGCAGATGCTGTTTTCCAGAGTTACTTGCACAACGTTTGCACAGCATGTAATGGTGCGGGGGCCATTCTGGACCGGGCGGATTGAGGAGCACTTCCCCGTCCTCACCTGCGACGTTCCTCAGGATCATTACAGCCGGCTCCTCCATGTCCTGGATGTGGTGCTTCACGATCCCCTCAAAGGTCTTGTAGTTGACAAATCCAGGCAGTTCCTTCCCCCTGCGGGACCGAGCAAACTCCTCCACTTCATCCCGGAGGTGTTCGTCAACTGAGAGACGGGAGAGAGAGGGGGGAAGAGAGAGCATGAGAGAGAGAGCGGGGAGAGCGAGTGTGAGAGAGAGAGGGGGGAGAGAGAGAGGTAGTTCAACAAGTCATCCGCTAACAAAAAGATTTTAGATAAATATTTCTGAAGTGTTTTGGAATGTCTGCTATTGGAGTCTCTGAGATATGGGAGCAGTTCATATACCAGGCCAACTGCCATGGCCCATACATTAATAACATTCAAAGTTACCCTAACCCTAACCCTAATAATAACATACAGTATTTATCCAGAGTTACCCTAACCCTATTAATAACATACAGGATTTATCCAGAGTGGTTGACATGGTTTAGAAAATTGAGAAAACTGAATTTTTTTCCAGAAAATTTTTTTTAACAGGGGCAAAAACTGAAAACCAACTTCAAATCAATATACACCATATTGATATGATTGACTGTTTGATGCAGCTTATCAAACTGGATACAAGTGTGCTGTCTGATGAACTTAAACTGGAAATGAAAGTCACTAAAATTCTAATAAGCTGCATTTTTGCACTTTCAATGGCAGGATCACATTTTCAGTATGGAGTAGCTGGAGGAAAGGCTCAGCAGATGCTAAGCGAACGCAGATGCTAACGTTTGTTGGCTTTCATCTCAAGCTGTGTCTTCCAGTTGCTGAAGTGGGATCGGATTCTGGTAAACACCCTGGTTTCACCCTTCTCCACCACTTCCTCTGCCTGGACTATTTCCATGAGAAGTCTGTTAAACTTGCTTATTTTCTGCAAGACATAAAACACATGATGAATTAGTGAGGAGATGCTGTAAACAGGGTGAATAAGCAGGTATAGATAATGGATGAATGGATGGATGGATGGATGCTGGGCACAGGGCGGGAGGGTCGATAAACGGATACAGATATTGAATGGATGGATGGATGGATGCAGGGTACAGGGCCACAGGGTGGATAAGTGGGTATTGATAATAGATGGATGGATGGATGGATGGATGCTGGGCACATGTGTGAGACAGCGGTTCTGGGGTTCAGTGGTGCTGTTCTGCTCAGGTACTCTCCTTTCTCCGCATAGTCACTCACCTCAACCAGGAAGCTAGTCATCTGCGCCTGATCCTGAGGAACTCCATCTCCCAGGATCCTCAGCTTTTCTTTTGTCTGTGCCAGCTTCTGATCAATCTGTTGTTCCAGATTTGGGAGGGATTTCTGGAAATGGCATAAAATGTCCAGGAAAAATAAAGATGAAAAGAAAAGTATATTTCACCATGTGCAGGAAGTGTATTTAGAGGCAGGTACAGAGGCAGGAGGGGAAAATTAAAGAAAATGGTCATGAAAACGTGAAGAATTTGATGAAGTGGAGGGAATAGGAACTGAAGCTGCTGAGAAAGTGGGGGTGGGGGGGGGGGACACTGCCCAGAGAGGAGGGGGGGGGGGGGGAGGCAAACACTGCCCAATTGGAAGGGGGGGGGTGTGTGGGAGGGGGTGGTTTGGGGGGCAAAAGAACTCTTACGGCTATATGCTCCACCAGCTCCTTGGTCAACCTTTCTGCCAGGCACGGGACGGTGGCCTTCCGATTATCCAAGAGAGTCCTGAGACATGGGAGGAGCAGGCGGCTTAAAAACACTCTGACCGTACGAGGGGTGTTCTCTGAGAAACAGGCTCAAAAACAGACTAACCATACGAGGGGTGTTCTCTGAGAAACAGGCTTAAAAACAGACTAACCATACGAGGGGTGTTCTCTGAGAAACAGGCTTAAAAACAGACTAACCATACGAGGGGTGTTCTCTGAGAAACAGGCTTAAAAACAGACTAACCATATGAGGGGTGTTCTCTGAGAAACAGGCTTAAAAACACACTTATCTGAAATGAGGTTAGTCTTTTGGAGATTAATTTAGTCGCATTCATGCCTGGAGTTAGGTCAGTCTCTTTAAAAACATGTACCTGGAGGGGGACCGGTCTCTTACAGACAGATTAAAAATGTGACAAACCTGATTCCATAAACATAACTTTTATTTAAGTTTGTACCATGGTTATTATATACAGACCTGCCCATAAACATGATTGATCAACAAAGAGGAACAATAAGAGCTTAAACTTTTTTATTGACAGTAAACTGTCATTACATTCAAAGTGACTACAAATAGGCTAAGGTCCAGCAAATACTTCCACTTGATGTCAGATGGAATACTTTTCATATTTTTACCAATATATCAATAAAAATCCACATCCAACACATTGGAAAACCAAGTTTAGTGCATGTCATCAGCATTTTATGATTTTTTTTTGACAAAGGAAACAAGTAGCCAGTTAATTTCCTATGAGCTGAAAAAATTTGAGGATTTATACTCAGCTGGAATAAGATCAGCCTCTGGGATGGGGCTCGAAGGTGCTCTCAGGGATGGGTGTAAAAGCACACTCACCTGAAATGAGGGTGGTCCCTAAAGAAGGCCCTCTCTTTGCGGATGGCCTCCTCCAGGGTCAGGCTGTCATTTATCTCCTGCTGACCCCTGCACTTCACCATCATGTAGCCTTTCTTCAGGGTGACTATCAGATTGTTGACGGTGTTGACCACAGTCTCCTCGGTCCCTTTGTCCACCAGGTCAGGTTTGGTCAGGACACCTGCAGTTTGACAAAGAAGACAGAGCACCTTAACTGTTAAGTGTAAACAGACAACATACATAACATAAATCATAATGTCTTCAACCTAGTCATGGGATAAGAGAACATCATTAGATTAGCATAGGTATCATTACAAAGAGCATTCCATTAAATTAGCATAGGTATCATTACAATGAGCATTCCATTAGATTAGCATAGGTATCATTACAATGAGCATTCCATTAAATTAGCATAGGTATCATTACAATGAGCATTCCATTAGATTAGCATAGGTATCATTACAATGAGCATCCCATTAGATTAGCATAGGTATCATTACAATGAGCATTCCATTAGATTAGCATAGGTATCATTACAATGAGCATTCCATTAGATTAGCATAGGTATCATTACAATGAGCATCCCATTAGATTAGCATAGGTATCATTACAATGAGCATTCCATTAGATTAGCATAGGTATCATTACAATGAGCATCCCATTAGATTAGCATAGGTATCATTACAATGAGCATTCCATTAGATTAGCATAGGTATCATTACAATGAGCATCCCATTAGATTATAATGGGCATCATTCCAATACCTATATACCTATATTTGTGCAGTAGTGACAAATTACTCCTCAGTATGTTGGGGGGGGGGGGGGTTGAATATTTTAGTAAGATAATTGATCATGTACAATGATCTGAGAGAGAAAAAAGATATTAAGACAGCCTCAAATCATGGTTGTAGTTTGCTCCCAGCGGTGTGGCACGTTCTACGTCATTACCCAGAGTTCTCTGTCCACTTGGATCAACTTCCTTTGCCATTTTCAGAGCTTCTGTTGTGGCGATGTCAATGTTTGCTGGCACCACCACTAAGCTGATGGTCTCCTGTTTACTGATGTAATCGCGAATCATTCTTTTAATCTGTAAGGGCATAAAGATGCACAGGTTAAAAACAAATGGTATGGCTTCAGAGTTAGCATAAGCACAGTTAACATAAGCACAGTTATCATAAGCACAATTAGCATAAGCACAGTTATCATAAGCACAGTTAGCCTAAGCATGTGGCACAACTATTGCAAAGGCCAGTTTTTATCAAAACTCTTATAGCTGGCAAAACAGGACTGGTAAATTTTCTCAAAAAATCTTTAGAACTTCAAAGACTAGTAATCCACATAATCATATGAATGTTAAACAGTTACAAGACTGCTTAATAATACGTCATGCAAACACAGTGGAGTTCAGTAAAACTACTAAAAATGCTAGCTAGTATGCTAGTTAGGATGTTAAAGTCTCATCTTTGACTTTAGTTTAGAGCCGATATATGAAACGCTGAATCTCAAAGACGCCAGTAGAATCTACCCTAACCCTAAAAACGTTCCTTTAGTTCGGAGGAGCCAGCTGTAATGGTCCTGGGGAACGATGCAGGTGAGGACGGGGAAGCGCTCCTCAATCAAATAAATAAAAAATTAATATTAAATTAAATTAAATTAAATTAAAATTAATATGCCAAAGAGTACAGCCCTGTGTTCGAACACTACCATAGCTGACTAATGGTAGCAGTTGTGCAGTGAACAGGTCAGCAGTGGACAGTTAGCAACAGCTACCTAACATTTCCCACCAGTGTCATGGTCTGTGTGTCACACGGATTGATAAAGAAACTAGAGCAGGAAAGACAAACTGCAACAGATTCGCATTTTGCTGTAGAAAAACAAACTTTGAAGCTCAATTCCCATGTTTCTATAAAATAGAACATCAGGCTACGTGAGACTCTTGTTGATTGTTGCTAGGTGACATGCACACACAATATTTTAAATGCAGTTGTGAGTTCTGACAGCACTTTCTATGTAAGTAATTCTGCCATTTTTTCCATAATTTTGCCATGTTTCCCCTCTCCCCTCACCTGATCACCGATATCTTTCGGCTGGTTACCCACGGCAACCCTGGCAATCCCAGGAAGGTCAATGAGCGTGAGATCAGGGACATCCGTGGACTCGATGTGCAGCGTGATCATTTCATGGCTGATCCCCTCTCCCTTCCCGGCGATAATCTCCTGAACTGCAGAACGCATCACAAACACAGCGCATGTCCCTCAGGAACAAATCACATCTAAAATCACCATTTCACAGGTGAAAATAACTATTTATATATATATATTTTTTTTTTACACACAAGCTTCCCTTCATGGTCCACATTGAAACATTAAACATTGGCTCATATTATTGAACCCCCAGTCATGTACAGCCACCTACAGCCAGCCAGAATCTGGATGTCATGGTACTAACCACTGGCGACCACCTTCCCCACTTCATCTGGGCTTGTGAGGCCATATTTGGACGTTTTGTTGTCATGTTTAAAGGTCAGAAATCCCGCCCAAGGTTGTCCCCTCTCCACCTTCTTCAGTTTCAGAATCAGGGGGCATCGGGTCACAATACCTGTAGGCCACATAACACCTACTTAGCAACTGTATCCATACACATAATATACTTAGCAACTGTATCCACGCTCACATACATCATGCCTGGTCATGGTAGAATCAGATAGACATTTATATTGTTTCAGTTTCAAACGTTTGACATTCAGCCTTCATTCACACCCTAGTTTGAGCTCATATGATACACACAGTGTGGTCACAAAGGATGAAAAGAATCAAACTTACTAGTCATGCCCAGATTTAGTTCAGTGCAGTCACAAACTCATTCAATAGTGTTAATAACCTGTACACTGGTACAAGCCAAGCCAGACCTGCGCTGGAGATTTTGAACTTAATCAAACCTGATCCAAGCGGGTGAGATCTGTTCCAGCAACAGCTCTGCTGCGAGCAGGGTTATATCATTATGATTACAGTGGAGCAGCAGTGTGAGTATCTCACCGCTCCCCCAGAGCAGTGTATGATGGGAGTGCGAGTATCTCACTGCTCCCCCGGGGCAGTGCATGATGGGAATGTGTGTATCTTACCGCTCAACACACTTGTTCCTGGTTTAGGTTATACACTTTGTTGTACGTCGCTCTGGATAAGAGCATCTGCCAAATGCCTGTAATGTAACGTAATGCTCCCCCAGAGCAGTGCATGATGGGAGTGAATCTCACCGCTCCCCCAGAGAAATGCATGATGGGAGTGAATCTCACCGCTCCCCCAGAGCAGTGCATGATGGGAGTGTGTGTATCTCACCGCTCCCCCAGGGCAGTGCATGATGGGAGTGAATCTCACCACTC
>CM077286.1:3357109-3419609 GCA_039654925.1 Anguilla pacifica
TCTGAGACGTATAAGGTTACGACAGGCACACTAAAATATGCATTTTATACGCCTACGTCCCTGGAGAATGCTTTGCGTAATTGACGGGATTATAAATAGAAACCGGTTGCCAACACGCCCCTTTGGTTTCCACAAGCCCCGTAGCCTACTCCGCTCTGTAGATTCTGATAGCCTACTTGTTCCAATCAGAATCATGAATTCGTGACGTGTTGATAAGCGAAATAGACCACTTAATGGACAACAATGGTGTCGATGGTGATTAACCCAAGCCAGTCAGCGGTAAACAAGCAATATATCACCTAAAATAAAATGCCAAATATCCATATAAACTTGCGGCTTTATGAGACCCCTTGACAAAAACGATAATCAGAATCATCATCACCAATAAAATCTAAATAGCCTGCTAAATAGTATAGTTCAACATTTATCATATAACCGTTTAATTTAATTTAGGCTAGGGAAACGTTCTTAATTTGTCTTAAATGCGAAACATATCTTACAATTTCATCGCTTATCTCGTAGTCATACCCGTGCATTTTTGTTCACGGCTGTTTGTAAAAAAAAAATAAAAAAAAACATGCACCACTTTAGATAAGCATTCTAAAGTTGGCACTAGATTTTTACTCACGCGTTATGACATTACATTACATTTATTTGGCAGACGCTTTTATCCAAAGCGACGTACAAAAAGTGCATTTCATGGTCATAGACAACTGCTAAACACAGGTTCAGTAAGGTACAATACTTATTTTGTACAGCTATTTCTAGCCAAGAACACAGTTTAGTTCACACAGTGAACACTATTCAGACCTAATTGGCGCAGCCTATTGGCCCGTAGAACTTACTCGCACAGCCTCACTTTGCATCGACGATGGAAGGTGCTCGCTCGCTCCAAACTTCTGGAACTGTTGCGCGGACCGCAGCTGACATCCTTTAAGACCACGGAGAGGAAACGAAAGTAGTGTAACCTAAGTCTGGTTTCGTTTCACCCGTAATGCCCACCTTCCCCACACACAGTCCTCCGCACCCTAATTTCAAATTCGACTTGAAGAAGATTTAAGATGCCAGACTAGTTTACGTTAGTTAACCCAGTCAATGATAACTAATAGCCACATTTATTGCGTTTGACAAGTAATTATTTTCCGGATTTGTGCGCTTAGTGCGTTTTGATTCATGGTTTTCCGACTGAAACATAAATGGCATCAACACAGACACAAAAATACTTATGTACACACGCACGTACACACACGCAGGCATACACATGTACACACAAAGCTTCTTTTGGGTTACAGGCTTGAAGATTTTCAGGGGTTTTTTTATTTACTGATTAAGTTAGACACACTAACTTGAACAGTTGTTTAGTTGCTGTACATTTTTCTTGTTGACACTGTGTCAAATGTCTTTATAATCATTGGTTATAAAGTGATGATACAAAAATAAATTAAACCTGTTCCTCTTCATTTTTAAGTACTTTAATCATAATGTATAGAGGGCAAAAGAGAACAGAATGAACTGGCGTCGGAGGAAGGCCGATCTGGTGTTTATCACATAGTGCAAGAATACACACCCAGATCACAGTATGCAATATAAAACAGAGCAACTTTCAGACCATCCCCTCATTCCCCAACCAAGGCCAAGCCAAAACATGGCCACAAGCATCGCCCAAGCTGAGACCAAATCATAACTACTGGAAACTACTGGGCTAGAGCTTGGGGGGGGGGAGGATTCCAACTGTTAGTGCCTGGAGATGTCAGTCAAGTCTGCACCCCCACCCCCATCCTTCCACAGCTCAACTTGGCATCACCCAAACTGGCCAAACATGCCCATGGTTTTGGAGCCAGGGATCAGAGTTTTCCTCTTTTCATTTTGGTGGTGGTTCATTTCTTCAGTTTTTTTTTTCTTTTCTAGCTTGTTTATTTTAATCCTGAGGCATTTAAACTAGAAGAGGGTAATACTTTGGCAAAGTCTGGCTTATCGGTCTCTCTCTCTCTTCTGGTATTTTCAAATAAATTGTTTAATGTTTTGGTTGATGTTTTTTTTTTTTTTTTTTTTTTTGCAATTTAGAAGTAGTGAGCCTGCATTCAGTAAACAATGTAGGATTCCAGTTCATTATGCTAATTGAATGCTTCTTGTGTATGTGTATGGTTTTAAAGTTGTGTTTTTGGTGTTTTTGCTTTTGCTGCTGAATTGTACAGCACTTTGAGCTGCATTCAGTGCATGAAAGGTGCTATATAAATAAAGTTCATTCATTCATTCATTTATTCTTATTGAATTCATTTATTTAATCTCAAGACCTGGCATAGAGTTTGTTTTGGCTTGTCGATTGATTCCACCAGTTTACTGTAGACTGACCTATGAATGAATCTGGCAATTTATTGATAGTGGTCATTTTCAACAAATATTAAATTAAATCACGTAAAATATATTTTATGCTTAGGTTAATTGTGGGGTTCTAGCACGCAATAACACTTGTGTTCAGTATTCAGAGTGCTGAACATTTTAACCAGGGCATTGACTGTTGGAACCACTGGATTCAGAAAATAAACATTTTTAATTCATCCTCACTTGACTGACAAACTTCAATAACACAGCATCCATTTTACAAAACTCCCACCAATAACACAGCATCCATTTTACAAAACTCCCACCAATAACACAGCATCCATTTTACAAAACTCCCACCAATAACACAGTATCCATTTTACAAAATCGCCACCAATAACACAGCATCCATTTTACAAAACCGCCACCAATAACACAGCATCCATTTTACAAAACTCCCACCAATAACACAGCATCCATTTTACAAAATTCCCAGGGTCTCCAGGGCAACAGGATTTACAGGACTTCTGCCAATAATTCAGTAAGAGAACTATAATATATAAGAGAACTTTAACATGAGGACAGGCCACTCTGCAAAGTCTCTTCCAATAAGCTCTTTATCCCACGGTAACAGGCTTATTCCACAGCACAGAAATGTGCTGTAATAGTTCAGTAAAGACACTTCAGTCGTGCATAGAGTACTAAAGCCATGCCTTTAACCTGGGCCCACACTATCAGCTGACAGTGTGATTCAGCAGCACAGTGATATCAGCTGATAGTGATTTAGCAGCACAGTGATATCAGCTGATAGTGTGATTCAGCAGCACAGTGATATCAGCTGATAGTGTGATTCAGCAGCACAGTGATATCAGCTGATAGTGATTTAGCAGCACAGAGTGATATCAGCTGATAGTGTGATTCAGCAGCACAGAGTGATATCAGCTGATAGTGTGATTCAGCAGCACAGAGTGACATCAGCTGATAGTGTGATTTAGCAGCACAGAGTGATATCAGCTGATAGTGTGATTCAGCAGCACAGAGTGATATCAGCTGATAGTGTGATTTAGCAGCACAGTGATATCAGCTGATAGTGATTCAGCAGCACAGAGTGATATCAGCTGATAGTGTGATTCAGCAGCACAGAGTGACATCAGCTGATAGTGTGATTTAGCAGCACAGAGTGATATCAGCTGATAGTGTGATTCAGCAGCACAGAGTAATATCAGCTGATAGTGTGATTCAGCAGCACAGAGTGATATCAGCTGATAGTGATTCAGCAGCACAGAGTGATATCAGTTGATAGTGTGATTCAGCAGCACAGAGTGATATCAGTTGATAGTGTGATTCCCCATGAGGGCCGTCTCCTCAGCCACACCAATGACATCTTCCTCATTATCATTATTCTCATCATCCTCTGCCTGCCACTTACAGAGGTCCTGTCAATCAGTGAGCAAAGGAGAGATTGAGTTACAACACTCTCACACTTACACATACATGCACACACACACACACACACACTTACACATATACACACACACGCGCGCGCACGTGCACACACACTCACGCACACTCACACACAGATGCACACATGTACACACACTCACTCACATACACATACGCACACACACACACACATTTTGAAAGCTGTGTGTTTGGGGAGATTTTTTCTTGCCATTTTTTACGCATCATATTCGCACTATACATCATGTGTTGTTAACAACTATGAATACATAGAATACATTCACACAGATAAAACTGTCCAAAATAGAAACTTTCATGGTTTTCATTTTGATATGGTACTGCCCATGTGATGTGATGCTGGTTTCTGATTGGCTCTGGCACTCACACTGTCATTGCCTACTTGCGGCAGGGTCTCAACTCTGACCTCTAGTTTGTTGTAGGCCACATTCCCAGAAGTAATGTGCAGGTCTGATAGGCTGTCTGGCAGCGTCTGGTGAAGAGTCTCAGGAAGGACCAGACTGAGCATGCCCGAAGAGACCGCAGCAGCCCCGAACACCACAAATGGCAGAGCCAGATGCACACTCTTCTGTTGTGGGGAAAAGACCACAGATATGCTGTTACTAGACTGGTCACTCTTTTGTTATGGGAAAAAGACCACAGATATTCTGTTACTAGATTAGACACTATATTGTAATAATTTTATTTCAATAATTACATTTCCCTCAGATCAGACCAAACAGTAGTCTTTAAAAACTGTATCAAAAGAACTCCTTAATAATGGGAGCCTTTAAGTAAGGGTTAGGCTCTTTGGATCCAACATTCATACGTAGAACAAAAGACCATGAATTGAAGCATACAGAACATCCAGACACATACAGAACACACAGACACATACAGAACATCCAGACACATCTAAACACATCCAAACTCATACAGAACATCCAGACACATCTAAACACATCCAAACTCATACAGAACATCCAGACACATCTAAACACATCCAAACTCATACAGAACATCCAGACACATCTAAACACATCCAAACTCATACAGAACATCCAGACACTTACAAAACACACAGACACATACAGAACATCCAGACACTTACAAAACACACAGACTCATACAGAACATCCAGACACATCTAAACACATCCAAACTCATACAGAACATCCAGACACATCTAAACAGATCCAAACTCATACAGAACATCCAGACACATCTAAACACATCCAAACTCATACAGAACATCCAGACACATCTAAACACACAGACACATACAGAACATCCAGACACATCTAAACAGATCCAAACTCATACAGAACATCCAGACACATCTAAACAGATCCAAACTCATACAGAACATCCAGACACATCTAAACACATCCAAACTCATACAGAACATCAAACCACATCCTACACATCCAAACATATATACAACATCCAAGCACATCCAAACACACCCAAACTCATACAGAACATCCAAGCACATCCAAACACATCCAACACATACAGAACATCCAAGCACATCCAAGCACCTCCAGACACATACAGAACATCCAGAACATCCAGGCACATACAGAACATCCAAGCACATGGCACAAACATTTCAGGTGAGAGGTAGATGAAAGCAGAGTTGTGATTGGCTCACTCTCACTCACCAGAGATGGGACAAAGGGTGCAAGGAGTCCCCCAATTCGGGAGGCCATGGAGCACACACCCATCCCGGTGTTCCTGGAACAACATCAGCCACACCCTGAAACCCTACCCATCACATCCACAACCTGCCAGTGGCCTGTGTAACACTGTCCGTCACATCAATAACACCATCAGCTGTCACTTTTCATTCCATTCCTCTAGTTTGACCCACATGCATATGTATTATTGCATACGCATATTTATTTCTTCTGACGATCAGTCTTACCTTATACAGAAAACCACAGCACATTAAAACTAATCACATTTCAAAAATAACTGAAGTCATGAAGATGAAATTGTGCCCCCTGGTGGTGATTGCAGTAATTCTGTATATGTGATAAATTAGTCCTTTGTCGCCACCTACTGGTGGCCTACTGTAAACGTGCCACACATGTAGATGAGGCGGGCATGGTAAAATTTGGTAAACAAAACTAATAAAACATGTTATCAAGTGGATATATGAAGTAAGAGGAACAGATTTAAAAACACTCGTATAATAACGGTAACACAGAAACATGTTATCATGTTGGCATATAGAGTAACAAGCATGTTATCATGCAGACACAGAGTAACAGAAGCATGTTATCATGCTATGATACAGAATGCACAGTAACACTGAAACACAAGAGGTATGTGGCTTAATGATGTGCAGAAGGTTATTGAATCTTTACCTGAGGACACAGAAGGTTATTGGGTCTTTACCTGAGGACACAGAAGTTTATTGGGTCTTTACCTGAGGACACAGAAGGTTATTGGGTCTTTACCTGAGGACACAGAAGGTTATTGGGTCTTTACCTGAGGACACAGAAGGTTATTGGGTCTTTACCTGAGGACACAGAGGGTTATTGGGTCTTTACCTGAGGACACAGAAGGTTATTGGGTCTTTACCTGAGGACACAGAGGGTTATTGGGTCTTTACCTGAGGACACAGAAGGTTATTGGGTCTTTACCTGAGGACACAGAGGGATATTGGGTCTTTACCTGAGGACACAGAAGGTTATTGGGTCTTTACCTGAGGACACAGAGGGTTATTGGGTCTTTACCTGAGGACACAGAAGGTTATTGGGTCTTTACCTGAGGACAGTGGGGTAGAGCTCAGACGTGATAATAAGCAGGATGCTGAAAGCCGAGCTGATGGCTGCCTTTCCCAGCAGGGAGGTCACCACCACAAACAGCCTGGTGTCTACAGAGAGCAAACACACAGACTTTAAACACACACCTCTCACACACAAACAGCCTGGTGTCTACAGAGTGCAAACACACAGACTTTAAACACACACCTCTCACACACAAACAGCCTGGTGTCTACAGAGAGCAAACACACACCTCTCACACACAAACAGCCTGGTGTCTACAGAGTGCAAACACACAGACTTTAAACACACACCTCTCACACACAAACAGCCTGGTGTCTACAGAGAGCAAACACACAGACTTTAAACACACACCTCTCACACACAAACAGCCTGGTGTCTACAGAGAGCAAACACACAGACTTTAAACACACACCTCTCACACACAAACAGCCTGGTGTCTACAGAGAGCAAACACACAGACTTTAAACACACACCTCTCACACACAAACAGCCTGGTGTCTACAGAGAGCAAACACACAGACTTTAAACACACACCTCTCACACACAAACAGCCTGGTGTCTACAGAGAGCAAACACACAGACTTTAAACACACACCTCTCACACACTACAAACAGAGTGTACACAGTGAGTCTACACAGTGATCTTACACAGTGAGTTTACACAATGATCTTACACTGTGAGCTTACACAGTGATCTTACACAGTGAGCTTACACAGTGATCTTACACAGTGAGTTTACACAGTGATCTGTCAACAGGACAGCCCCCATCTACTTGCAGGACATGACTCGATTCTATGTACCTGTTCGACCACTCCGCTCTGCGGCAGCAGGGCGCCTTGTAACCCCTCCCACCCGCCCAAAGGGATCACAGAGCTTCTCCACCCTAGCTCCCCAGTGGTGGAACGAACTCCCCGTCCCTCTCCAAACCTCCCCCTCACTACCCGTCTTCCGCCGTGGCCTGAAGACTCATCTCTTCAGACTATACCTAGACTAACCACCACCACACTGTATATTTCACTCTAAGTCTCCCCCCCTCCTTTTTCATGACACTTGTTACATGTTGCCCCGTCCAAGCACTTTTTAGTAATTTGTATTTATCCTAATACTGTAGCTTATTCTTCTGCCTAGTTGGCTTTGCAGAGGTTAGGTCTGAATAGCGTTCACTGTGTGAACTAAACTGTGTTCTTGGCTAGCAATAGCTGTACAAAATAAGTATTGTACCTTGCTGAACCTGTGTTTAGCAGTTGTCTATGACCATGAAATGCACTTTTTGTACTTCGCTTTGGATAAAAGCATCTGCCAAATAAATGTAATGTAATGTAATGATCTTACACGGTGATCTTACACAGTGAGCTCACACAGTGATCTTACACAGTGAGTTTACACAGTGATCTTACACAGTGATCTTACACAGTGAGTTTACACGATGATCTTACACTGTGAGCTTACACAGTGATCTCACAGTGAGTTTACACAGTGATCGTACACAGTGAGCTTTTAAATGTATATAGAGCTTTTAAATTATGTATAAGCACACATGCATGCACACACACAAACACACAGACACGTGCACGCACACACATGCATGCAGGCATACATGCAGTAATATATGTATGCACACACACACACACGCACACACACACTTCCTGTACCAGCGCTGGGGAAACTTACCTTGCCTCTGAAGCAGAAGAGCGATGATCAAACTGGCTGCTCCTCCCACCCATAGAAACCCACACAGAGCTCCTCTCCGCCCCGCCCTGCACACAACACAGACAAGACCCAGTCTCATCAGCTCAGAATCAGCCATTCAGCCATTCAGCCATTCAGCCCTACACACAACATGGAAAAGGCCCAGTCTCGATTTAGTGCAAATTAGGATCATCAATGGTGCTATTGTGAAAATGGGTGTGGCTCAACACCATCATACCCCAGCACCTTACAAAGAAGACTGAAAGAGCCTGAGGCAGATCTATGAACCCACTGAAATATCTCTAATCACCGCAAACCATTCACAAACAGATGGAACTGAACCGAAACTCACCATTTCTGACCAATCAGGTAGTGGCTGAGTGGGTAGGAAGGCAGTTCTGCCAGCCCAGATAAGGCCAGGTTGAGGAAGAGATTCCCCCCCAAGTTTTTCACATTCAGAGTCAGCCCATAATACGACATACTGCCCACGATCCTGGGAGAGACAACACAGGCAGGGACAGGTGAGAGAGAAAGAGAGAGAGAGACAGGTGAGAGAGGCAGGGACAGGTGAGAGTTTGGATCAGGTGAGAGTGAGGTGCAGGTAAGGAACAGGTAGACAGAGAGATGAGCAGTGGCAGCAGTGTGAGGAATGTGTTTGCTCAAAGGGCATTTAGAAACAGAACTGTTTGCATGCCGACCATTCAAGTCTTCATGTACGTAGATGTGCCAAAAAACTTTAACCTGAACAATGCGCCACTGCAATGAGCCTCGGGGAAGTTTGGCAGGTCCTGACGAGGACCAATGGGAGCTCTGTTATTCCCGGCAGGTGCACAAACACACCGTCCTTAAATCACATCTGGGGTTGCAGCCCACCGACTTATTTTACTGACCCGGTCCACAAGGGCCCAAAGACCTTTAAACTGCAAATGGGTAACAACCTCAAATACAATCACAGAACTTCTGAAACCTCAACAGCTCACATGCGCCTGATCCCTCTCTCTGAAAGGCTGTGCACAGAGGAAGAGGAGGGACAAGCAGTTGAGGGGGGAGGACGAGGGGGGGGGAGATGGACGCACCAGTTGCACATCATTATGAGGGTACGAGAGAGAAGGATGGGGTTACGGATCAGGTCCAGTAGCCCCGCCTGGTCTCCGCCCCCTCTCTTCTCCATTGGGCTCAGGGACAGACCACCTTTCACTTCCTGCTTCCTGTTCCGCCGGCCAATCAGAAGCAGGATCTGCTCGGCCTCCACTAGCCGACCCTGCGAGAACAGCCAACGGGGAGATTCTGGGACAAACCTGGAGAAAAAGCGTTAAAAAATATTAACAATATGAATAACAACAAAAAACTATTATTATTATTATTAAAGAATAATAATAATAATAATAATAATAATAATAATAATAATAATAATAATAACTTATTTATACAACACATTTCATACACACAGAAATCCAATGCGCTTTATACAGAATGCACACTTACATATCCACATATAAAATATAGTGAAAAAAGAAAAGTGAAAAAATGCACAAAATATATAGAAGAGGAAGCACACTAGTAAAGGCCCTGGAAAAGAGGAATACAGAACGCATCTAGGTGGTAGTGTAGTTTCCTTACGGTTTTAGGTTATATTTCTGCAGTTCTGTGTTTATTTTGTCTGCTGTGCTCACAGGAAGTACAAGAAGCAGCAATACGTCCACATACGGCTCTACCCATCACAGTCCTCTCCCACAAGAAACCATGGAAGAGAGGATGTTTCTGAAGGGTTTTTTCTGTGAATGACCGGTTTTTTCTGTGAATGACCGGTTTTTTCTGTGAATGACCATGTTTTTTCTGTGAATGACCAGGTTTTCTGTGAATGACCAGTTTTTTCTGTGAATGACCAGTTTCTTTTCTGTGAATGACCAGGTTTTATCTGTGAATGACCAGGTTTTGTCTGTGAATGACCAGGTTTTTTCTGTGAATGACGGGGTTTTTTTCTGTGAATGACCAGGTTTTTTCTGTGAATGGCAGGGTTTTTTCTGTGAATGACAGGGTTTTTTCTGTGAATGACTGGGTTATTTCTGTGAATGACCAGGTTTTGTCTGTGAATGATAAGGTTTTTTCTGTGAATGACAGGGACAGGGGACTCACAGAGAGAAGCTCAGCAGGAGAGCGGCGATCAGGTTAACCCCCAGAGTGAGACATCTCCAGGACAGGATGAAGTACCCCAACACTGCATACAGCAGGACTGCCAGCGCAGAGGACACCCCCAACAGAGTACCTGAACACACACAGGTACACACACACACACACACACACACAGGTATAGGTACAGAAACATGGACACACAATCAATCCAAAAAATTTGCAGGAAAGAAAAACAGAACACCTTCAATCCAAGATTTTTTTTAAACAAAAGCAAGTCCTGCGATGTGTTTTTACTAATAAGACATGCAGTTCATCTCATCATCTCAACAATCAGTGAAATGGTAAGGCTCATCTTGGCTGTCAGGGCTCAATTAATTTTATCTTTTTAAAGGTGTTTTATTAATGTAGCGTCAATGTCAACCATTTATTTGACCATAAATGGGATGCTTTCATTGGTCAGTTAAGCTCGTTACCTGTGAGGCCCCAGTAGGCCTTGCCCACACACTCGTTGAGCAAAACGTACGCCACCAAGCCCATGCCCCCGGTCATGACCCCCACCAGGAAGCGCGCCGCGGCAAACAGTGGGTAGGATGGGGCGAGTCCACTGGCCAGGCCGAACACCAGGGCTAGAGCCAGGCCTGCAAGAGAGAATTCACCAAACCAACCTCAAAATGAACCACCAAACAAAACCCATGAACCACACAGGGAACACAGCAGCCCTTCTCTGGACACAAATCAAACACACCGTACCAATAATACCAACCCCCGCCCGTACACTGATTAACATGGCGTACTGAATACTTCAAATTAAATCAACCACACAGCAAACATAGCAAGCTCAACATAGCATACAAATATATGCAGTTCAATCAGGCCAAAGACGTTTGTCATTTAAGACCAGTCTATTTAAACAGATTCAACATATCACTGGTGATATTGTCAGTGATATCGTCATATCGTCAGTCCATTTAAACAGATTCACCATATCACTGGTGATATCGTCAGTGATGACCAGTCATCTTTTAATTTAAAGCAGAACAACTTCACTCAGGCAACGCACAGCACACTCCAAGTCCCAGAATCCTGAGGTCTCACCTGTGAGGTAGAGCTTCCTGCGACCGTACCGGTCCGAGAGCCGGCCGAAGGTGATTCCACCAATCAGCAGCCCAGTAAAGTACACAGAGCTCATCAAGGAGACCTTATCGGCCGCATCCCCAATCAGGAACCACTGAAACACAGAACCGGTGTGTGTGTGAGTGTATGTCTGCATGCAACTGGGTCAGAATTCATCAACAAGCAGGAACCACTGAAACACAGAACCGGTGTGTGTGTCTCTGAAACACACATCACAGTGTGTGTGTCTCCATGCGATTGGGTCAGAACACATCATCATGCACATGGATCTGTGTGTAAACATGGATGTTTGTATCATTATGTATGTGCATCTGTGTGTAAACGTGGATGTTTGTATAGCATGATTTGGTTTCATCTGAAGTTTATGTAACCTGGATTTACATTACATTACAGGCATTTAGCAGACGCTCTTATCCAGAGCAACTTACACAACTTTTACACAGCATTTTACATTGTATCCATTTATATAGCTGGATATATACTGAAGCAATTCGGGTTAAGTACCTTGCTCAAGGGTACAACGGCAGTGTCCTTACCCGGGAATCGAACCTACGACCTTTTGGTTACAAGCCCAGTTCCTTACCCACTGTGCTACACTCCGTCCGTCTTATTTAACGTCTCTTTTGCAGGACAGTTTTAGCAGGAAAGTGGCAAGACATTCAAATACACAACATGCAGATTATAAACACATTAAATAACTATGATCTCATTTATACAGGATCATTTATCCGATGTGCAGGTGTTCTACGTGTTTTTAGAATCAGTCAGAGGTATAGAGCTTTCTCTTAGTCTGCGAGGGTACCCAGTGCAGTGCATGTGTGTGTACGTGTGTGCGCGTCAAAGCCCAAATAGGCCACTGGAGAAGATGCAAACTTAAAACCTGCAGTTCAAGGTTGCCCCACATTTTTTTAAAAAAAAGTTTTAAAAAAAGATTGAAATCAGGAATGATTCCTCGTTGTCTTGCAAATCACTAAACTTATTTAGCTTCTAAGGCTCTTAACTAAATCCAGTTTTTACCTCGGAGACGATTGAAGTGCGACTGTCGTTAAAATGCAGGTGCACGTGCACCTCTGTTTCGCTCGCCTCGCGGAGCCAGTGTCGGAATGACCGATCGTCGTCCAGAGAGTCGTTCAGCTGCCCGACCAGGTCCCATCGATACTGCGGTTTTAGCCCCACCACAGCGAGGAAAACCGCCTGGCACATAGTGAACACCTGTCCAAGTGCCATCAAACACATTCACACCATTGACAAAAAATAAATGTTGCAATTTGTTATTTTAACATTTATAATAAAATGATATCGCGTTGCATTGCAGAGTAATATCTGGTGAAATTTATTTTAAATGTAAATGGATACTTTACCCGAACTAAAAAGATCAGTAGAAAACAGAGGAAAAATTGGTAAATGCCCATTTCTCCAACGACCGTAAACGCGTCTTCAATTTCCATGGCTGTTGGGAAAACTAAGAAAGTTCCAATAGAGATCAAACTTCAGCCTGCTACCACATGCGACTTGGAAAGTACTTGTATATAAAATGATATCCCCCCCACCCCACCCCATACACCCAGCCTGTCCAAGTGGGCGGTGTTGAGACGAGCTATAGGCGCGCCTACTCAAGCGCGCTTTGCCATTTTTGCCCGTTCAATAGACAATAAACCGAGGACTGGAATCGGTTACACGGATAAAGCCGGTAAAATAGTAATGTATTTTAAAACAAACAATCAAATAAAATTGAAACCATTACTGTCCCAGTATCAGATGATTTTGCCTATTGTCCAATTAAAGGATGATTTCGCCCACTAATTGCAGATTTTTTTGTCGGCTAACTACAAAACACTACAGAACACAGTATGCTGTACTGTGACGTACCAACCGGCATTCCATGCGTAAACCATGCCAACTCTGCAATAAAGCCAGCTAGATTTTACTCTCATACGTGAGGGGTCAGATAGCTGTACAGTATATCCACAGAAACTGGTTGGCAGATTCTACCAGGATACAAATTAATTGCACATAACTTGCCTAAATATGTTCCAGTATATTGTAAATGTTAGAAATCCCCCCCCCCCAGTGGAAACAGTCTACTTTTGCTCCCACAAATAAGCAACAAAATGACCAAACTAGGCTCAGAATAAAGACCTGAAGTAATTTATACCAGCATGTACAGAACAAATGACTGGGTCCGCTCCAGAAGAGTGGAGGTTGTTATAGCAGCAAAGGGTGGGCAAACTCCATATTAATGCCCATGTTGGATGAGATGTTGGATGTCAGATGTCCACATACTTTCGTCCATGTTGTGTATGTACTGTAAATGTATCTGTTAAGTAATTACTTAACAGATATATTTTTATGATACAAAAAGACAGAAAAACAGATGACTTGTGTCATGTCTATGATGTAAATATAGATTTGACAAACAACATCTGTGTCACAGACCAATGAGAAACAATCACAGAATCATTATCAGAATTATCATCAGTCATTTCAATAATTAATCCCAGTCAGTCTAATCATCTCAGTAATAGACTCCCAGTGGCAACTGGTAGGCCTGTATTTGAGTGGAAATCCTTGTCTGTGGTACAGCCTTGCTGCAAGCTGTGCTGTCAGAACATGTACAGCCTGTCCCAACTCTCCCATCAGCCACCTGGCTCGTCAATCTGGGAAATACGGTATCGGACACAAGGGACAATAATGTCCATGGCCTAAACAGTAGTGTGCAAAGTAAGCTGTCTGGTCTGTGATGTCAAGTGAATGTTGAGTGTGTGCAGTGTGCATGGTTGATGTGCACCTCCCAGAGTTTTGAGCCTTTATTTGTCCTGTTATCTGCTGACCCTGCTAACCTACGATGCAGAATGAGTTTCCATGGAGATTGAAATGGAGGCATCACATCAGTCACTTCAGCAGGTTTTGGACCCAGGAAAAGATCCCCCGCCCACTCGCTGTCATCTCCTCTCTCTTTCGCCTCTCCCTCTCCCTCTCCCTCTCCCTCTCCCTCTCACTCTCTCTCTCCCTCTCCCTCTCCAGTCGTCTCTCCCTGTCAGTCTGTAGGGCTCGGTCTAGCTCGCGCTGAAGGCTGAAGTGAACCATCTGCTTGCTGAGCAGCGGGACGATCAGGTTGAAGTCGTCCACCTTCTTGTTGAGCCTGGTCAGGTGGTCACCGGCGGCCTGGCAGTGCTCCTCCCACCGGTCCTGCTCGGCGGGGGTCATGGGGTCCCCAAACCCGGCCCGGCACTGCAGCAGCCCCGCCCTCAGCCTCTCCACCGCCTCCCGGATCTCCTTCTGGACCACGATCCACTGCGGCTGGTAGCCGTTGTCTATGAGGATGCGGTTGAGGTTGTGGGTCATGGGGTCGGCGTAGGGGTTGTGGTCGAACTTGGCGAGGGGCTTCCCGGCCCCGCTGAGGTTCTGGAAGTCTCCGCGGGCCATGGACTCCTGGATGAGGTCCTCCACCAGGCGCTCCACGGCCTGCGTGATCTTGGCGTGGCGGCTGCGCTTGTGCGCACGGCGGTCCGACACCGCGCCCTCGTCCCGCGCCGCCGCCCGCTCCTGCTCCCGCTGGCGGTACTCCAGGACCTGCTGGGCCGCACGGTCCACGCGGTGCTGCCGGTACACGCGCTCGCGCTGGCTGGGCGTGCCCGACCCCACCCCCTCGTAGCTCAGGTACTGCCTGTGCTGGGGTGCCTGGCCCTTCGGCTCACACTCCTCCTCATCCTCCGCCTCCAGGTGCGCCTCCGCGCCCTGTCGGGACAGGTGGGCCAGCACTGTCCGGTAGGCCTCCTGGATCTGGGAGAAGAGGGCGGAGTTGGCGGTGGGCGTGCCGGAGTCAGGGTGGTACAGCTTGGCCATGCGCAGGTAGGCCTCCTTCACCTGGGCCTGGCTGTAGGGCGGGTCCGGCAGCTGCAGCAGCCGGTAGCTCTCCCTCAGGCTCCTCTGGGGGGCGTGGCTGAACTGACAGACAGCGGGGGCACCTCGGGGGGGCAGCAGGGCCATCCGTAGCTCCGCCCAGACCACACACCGCAGCATGGAGCGCTGCACAGCCCCCCCTGCAGGACAAGGGAAGCAAGACTCCTGAGCGGAAAACACACACACATAAAAACACTCTCACTCACACACACACACACACACACTCACATAAAAACACTCTCACTCACACACACACACATAAAAACACTCTCACTCACACACACTCACATAAAGACACTCTCACTCACACACACACTCACATAATAACACTCTCACTCACACACGCACACACACTCACTCACATAAAAACACTCTCTCTCACTCACACTCACTCACATAAAAACACTCTCGCTCACACATGCACACACACACACACACACACACAGACTCACTCACATAAAAACACCCTCACTCACACACACACTCACATAAAAACACTCTCACTCACACACACAAACACTCACTCACATAAAAACACTCTCACTCACACACACACACTGGCATACACTCACTCACACACACACACACACACACACACTCACACTCTTACTCACACATGAACACAAACTCACACACACACACACACACACAGACTCACTCACATAAAAACACTCTCACTCACACACACAAACACTCACTCACATAAAAACACTCTCACTCACACACACACACTGGCATACACTCACTCACACACACACACACACACACACACACACACACACACACTCACACTCTTACTCACACATGAACACAAACTCACACACACTCTCAGACACGTACGTGCAGTAGTGCACACACACAACAATCCTACACTGACAGAATATGAACATACACACACACACACGTGTACACATGCAAACACATACACACACAGACAAACACATACAGCAATTGTTGATCACACAATATAAACTCACAAGAAAGCTGGCATACACATATACAAACTCTTGCGCTCATTCACACAGTACAAACACACACACGGGCATAGACAATCACACAGCATCTACATGGCACGCATGCTGGAGTGTGCAAGAATCATTTACACTGCTAGGGATTCCGACTCTTTCCACTGCCCATGACAAGAAGCTCAAAAAATTGTAAATAATATTTGCACTTCACGAATGAGAATAAATAGATAATAATATTGCCTGCCAACAATAAGCTCAGATATCTGGACTTCCCCATTGTGTGGAGCCTCCCAGAGAAATTAAAACCAAAGCATCAATAACATCCAATGGCTTTATCGTTCAGACAAAACTGGTAGTTTAGCACAGAGCTCTACATTTCGGTAGTTCACGTTACTTGCCCTGGCAAGCAACATAACTGGCAATATACTGAATTTATGTAGCAACTGGAATTGCTGTATTTATAACAGCTTGAGTTATTACCCCAAAATTTCTCGCAAACGGCATATCTTTGGTTTAACTTGGCTAGCTATCCTAGCTAAATTTAAACGGGCATATGCTACTTCATATCTAATAACGTTAACATGGTAGTCGTTATTGGGTGTAACCGGCGAGCTAAAGATCAAAGAACACAAATATTAACGCTGTGTTTTCCATAAAACAATATGGACATGTTACCGTACGACCAGAGCGCCATACAGTTTAACCAGGCAGGCTACTCCACGACAAGGTCAGTCCATTTTCACTCAGCGTTAACAGGACAAACGCAACGTCCTGTATTGATATGTAGAGGGGCATTTTGGGAAACGTAGTTTATTAAATAACACAACATAGCCTCGGATTGGTTTTCAGATGTGTAGAACCATAAAATTGAAAAGCAGCAAGGTCCCGTGTGTATCTTAAGTTCTTGACTGGGAATGTGTTGTAATTGTATACATTAGCTGTTGCATCCGATGTCGCAATCACGAAGATCTAAAACTAGATGAGCGACGCCATGGACCTATATTCTGGATCTACTGGAAGTAAAATCTATTGTTTATACAGCCTATGGGCAAGATACATGAGCTTTGCTGCTGAACAGATCTTCTGTTCTCTGGTTGTTTTACATATTACACAATCGTACTTGAGAAGGAACACGCTCTTGTAATTAAGCAATCTTTATTTTGGCAGATCACGCAGTTCTCTAGAAGTTTCGGGTACATTTCTTGCGTTCCGAATGGTCCGTGAACAACATTCACGTGTTCACGTGGCCAAGAGTGCGTGCTTTGCTATTGGCTAGTTTAACAATGATCCCGCCTACCTAGCACTGAAATGGTCCTCTCTCTGCCTCTCGTTCCCGTCAAACTCTCGTACAGGGAAGTGTTTGACGTCACCGAGAAATCAAAATGATCAACTGGAGGGTGAGATTCGCTGGACAGTTCATACATTTCTTCTCTAAGAAATTCACTTTAATATAATTTAAGAAATTATACAATTTATTGTCACGTTGTTTAACCGCTAACGTTGTCTAACATACCCTTGTATAATAGGTCTGTCTATTGTAAGCTTGCTTGTAATGACCGTGTAAATTAATTTGCTTGCTGTTTCATCAGCTGTTATTATTCGGTTTCTAGACAAACCGATTCTCCTCAGTATATTATTAGAGCCTGTTAAATTGAGCATTGAGAGCAGCGCTATATACTAATTATAATGTGTAGAGAAATAATGCAAAATCAGCTCAGTGTTATCTTGTGTATAGGAGATATCAAGTTAAGCTAAGGAATTGAACGGTCTCTGTTGGTAATATAGTGCAAGAAACCACGTGTTTGGAGCCACAGTAGTTTTAGTTATACACAGTAGGCGTTAATATAGCTTGCATAGTCACCGATTCTTTACGATTGGATACATTTCTAAATTTCAATCGGTTCGCTAGCTGTAGATCGTAGCTCTAGCTAAGGGGTTGAAATTTAGAATTGGGCCGACGTTTTTGTTCACTACTGAACGTGAATATAAGAAACTGAATTGTTGGTGTCATAAGTGTATTATGTGTTTTTTCCTCAGCGCAAACTCTTTCATCATGTTAACAGCCAGCATATATTTTTCTACAGCTATAGACGTTAGCATACTGAGCATTGCCCAGACCCTGTGGATGAAACGCGGATTCAGCGGCATTAGAATGTTTAAAAGCAAAACGCTAATATAATTCTGCATTTGACACGGTCGCATTTTTTCACGTTAACGTGTTTGTTTCTCCTGCCTTTATTTAATGTCAGTGGACACGAACGATGTGGATATCGAGCAGGCACGTGCAGAAGAGGTCAGATAAGGGGCTGTGTAATAAGGAGTGTATTTGACTGACAGCGACAGACTCGAGGATCAGGGTCCCATTTGTCTCTGGTTGTGGCCCTACTACAGTCTTCACCCATTCATTTCATAACCCTCCTCCCTCTTATCCTGCAGCTGCCCCAGGGCTTTCTAGATGTGGGGGAAGGGGGGGGGGTACTTTTTAAAAATAGACTGAAGGCGGGCTGTGGTTCCACATAACCGCTTATTTCTGCCAAACCGGATGCAGTGTAGTTGTGTATGGCAGTGGGTGCTCGGATACAGCAGACTGTCCTAACCACAGTCCAAACTCTTTTAAAAAAAACTACACTTAGACCTGTAAGTGGGCATGTTAGTCAGATCTGTCCTGCACTCTGGACCTTTCACGTGTCTGAGTTAAGATGATGCCCTGCAAGCTGTAGGGCGGTGTTGAGTTGCAAAGGAATTTATTCAAACTGTACTGAGCGCGGGAGAGGGTCTGCGCATGCTGCTGCATTGGGTGTGCGTGCATGTGTCTGTGCGTCTGTCTGAGCATATGCATGCAGGCTGGCTCAGTGTGTGGGTGCTCAGTGTGTGGGTGCTCAGTGCACCAGTGCTCAGTGTGGGTGCTCAGTGTGCAGGCTGGCTCAGTGCGCCAGTGGTCAGTGTGCGGGTGCTCAGTGTGCCAGTGCTCAGTGTGCCAGTGCTCAGTGTGCCAGTGCTCAGTGCGCCAGTGCTCAGTGTGCAGGCTGGCTCAGTGTGCAAGTGCTCAGTGCACCAGTGCTCAGTGTGCAGGCTGGCTCAGTGTGTGGGTGCTCAGTGTGCAGGGTGGCTCAGTGTGTGGGTGCTCAGTGTGCAGGGTGGCTCAGTGTGCGGGTTCTTAGTGTGCCTTTGCTGAGTGTGCCTGTGCTCAGTGCGCCAGTGCTCAGTGCTCACACGTTGACCCCCTACCCCCCCCCCAGGCCCTGGATAACGTGCCGCTGCTCTTCTACATCCTGGCAGCGAAGACCCTGCTGCTGTGCCTGGGCTTCGCTGCGGTGAAGATGTACCAGAGCAGGCGAGTGGAGGAGCAGCTGAAGAGGCAACGGGAGATGAAGAGACGTCTGGCGCAACAAACGCAGGAGCTCATCGACAACAAGAAGGACGACTGAGCACACAGACAGGTAACACACCCGTAACACAGACAGGTAAAGCACCCGTAACACAGACGCGTAACGCACTTGTACGGAGAGTCTTGCAGGTAGCACACCTGTACGGGGAGTCTTGCAGGTAGTACACCTGTATGGGAAGTCTTGCAGGTAGCGCACCTGTACGGGGAGTCTCGCAGGTAGCGCACCTGTACGGGGAGTCTTGCAGGTAGCGCACCTGTATGGGGAGTCTTGCAGGTAGCGCACCTGTATGGGGAGTCTTGCAGGTAGCGCACCTGTACGGGGAGTCTTGCAGGTAGCGCACCTGTACGGGGAGTCTTGCAGGTAGCGCACCTGTACGGGGAGTCTTGCAGGTAGCGCACCTGTACGGGGAGTCTCGCAGGTAGCGCACCTGTACAGGTGGCTCAGGCTGTATTATAGAGAGGTAGTGTATCTGTGCCAGTGAATACTCATCCAGCACACAGTGTTTGAGTGCAGAGTTCTGAGTGCATCCTGGAAGAGCAGGCGTGAATGGACTGTGCTGTCTCACAGGAGCGATCAGCTGGTGGAATGTTGTCATGTCTGATCAGAGTGGACGCAGGATCCGATTGGCCAGCCCTGGAGGAGCCCCGCCCCCCCGACAGCAGACGGAATCACACTGTACCTGGACCCCAGTGCCCAGCACTGACTGAGTTTTTTATTAAATATATTATCAGCTTTTAATTTATTCTCCCTGTTTGTAAATAAAGGCCGTTTTTTCACAGTCTGGGGCTGTTTGACTTCAGGGACACATGACGGGAGGGGGTGGGAGGGGAGTGCATATTCAGTTCCAACCTGTCAGTCCCGGGGACCGATGAATAAGAAATGCTTGAGATCAAATGTAAAACAAATTTTGGAGATGGGAAGAAAAAACTTAATTCTGTCATGATTGCACAAAATTACCACTAGATGGCAGTTTAGAATACTTTTTCTTACCTGAAGTTATGTGGGTATCCATAGTAACTCATGGCAGACTTTGCATCTTAGTATTTAATAAGTGTTCGTTTTATGCCTGTAAGTTTGTGTGACACTGTAGGACAATCATACATGGAGCTTTTTAAGTGTGATACAATAGCAATTTTAAAAATCAATAGTACATTTAATTATTGCATAATTTTACTCTTGAATAAATGTGTACATCATGATTTCCAATTATGACTAAAATAAAGCAAAGAATAGACAGTTATCGGCCTGGAGTCAGCAGCTGAATCATCAGCAGTGATTGTTCACACTGGAACAGGATTTATTACAAATGGTAAAAATAGGTTCATAACTGTCATTAAGCTCTCACCACAGACCCTAGTGATCCCCCAGATAAACAGCTCTGTATTCTCAAGACTGAAAGTCCTGTTTTCCTCCAAAGAAGCTGAAATATTCTGCTTTTCTGCATCTTCTGAAAATCCTTACGGAGCGTGAGCAAGTAAAACACTGGGGCAACAGCAGGCTGTCTGTGCTCCAGTCCCCAACCAAGATCTGTACTGAAGCAGTGATGAGGAAGAGGAGAATACAGGTACTGAGTACCTGGTGAGGCTATAGAATCCATGCTCCTGCCCCCCCCCCCCCCCCTCATCCTGGGAGCTGTGCCAGGGCAGTGGGGTTGCCGATGACGACCGGTTCTTTCTTTAAGAGGGTGTGGTCAACGGCAGACCTGCCCATCACCTTGGAGAGCGTGGTGGAGGGGGGTGGAGCCAGGACCCGGGTCCAGTCGCGCGCGATGTACTGGTGGTAGGGATCCTGGGAGTTCTCCATCTTCCTGGAGCGGATGTAGCTGAGCATGATGCCGAAGGTGAAGAAACTGAAAAGGCCCACCATGAGCAGGATGTAAACCACGCCCTGACCCTCACCCTCAGCCACGGCCGGGTTCGGGCTCTGGGGGAACGCTGGCGGCTGGGTGGCAGTCCCCTGGGATAATGTGGCCCCCCACGTCCTGTTCAGGCAGTGCTGCAGCCAAGAGGCCAGGAGGTCCTGCAGGTCTGTGTTGTTTCTCTGTGGCATAGTGCCCTCTGCTGGACTGGAGGTGCACTGCAGGTTATGCACTGTTCTTCGCTCTCTTTCACGCAGATCACTCATTCCACTGTCTCACTGCACTCCTCTATCAGCGCCCTTCACTGGGCTATTCTCTGCATCCTGGTGACATCCTCACACAAAAACACAAAAGTGCAAACTTTTCAACCATGAACTCCCTCCTTCACAATTGTGCCAGTTACACTGTCATGTCATGGGTTATTATTACAGGCAATGACAGCCACAGCCAGTTACCTTCATAACCCTGTTGTGTTCTACACTGTTCTGAAGTACGTCATTTCCTGAGAGCACCACTTCAGTGAATGACTGACTGGGTAAATCAAGTTGTTTAGATGCAAAGACAAGCTAGGCAAACCAAAGACACATACCCACGATGATGCTGTTGGTGAAAATCCTATTCCAGGCTTGTGTGTGCTGAGCTGAGCTCCAGTCTGTTCTCTGGCTGTGAGCAGCTCACTACAGGACAGGTATAACCTCAGGACAGGCGAACACACCTGACAGAGGCAGGATGCCACACCCCCTCTTGCCTTCCCTCTCCTCTGGACTTTCAGCAGATTTAATGAGAGTGAGATGACAGCTGGAGGTCAAGGAGACATCTTTAGAGCCTGGGGCAGACAGTAAAGACCGCTCACATGGCTAGCCTGGGGCAGACTGGCCCAGTAAAGACCTCTCATAATGGCTAGTCTGGGGCAGACTGACCCAGTAAAGACTGCTCATATGGCTAGCCTAGGCAGACTGACCCAGTAAAGACCACTCATATGACTAACCTGGGGCAGACTGGACCAGTAAAGACCACTCACATGGCTAGCCTGGGGCAGACTGGCTCAGTAAAGACCTCTCATAATGGCTAGTCTGGAGCAGACTGACCCAGTAAAGACCGCTCATATGACTAATCTGGGGCAGACTGGACCAGTAAAGACCGCTCACATGGCTAGCCTAGGCAGACTGACCCAGTAAAGACCGCTCATATGGCTAGTCTGGGGCAGACTGGCCCAGTAAAGACTGCTCATATGGCTAGCCTGGGGCAGACTGGACCAGTAAAGACCGCTCATATGACTAACCTGGGGCAGACTGGACCAGTAAAGACCGCTCACATGGCTAGTCTGGGGCAGACTGACCCAGTAAAGACCGCTCACATGGCTAGCCTGGGGAAGACTGGACCAGTAAAGACCGCTCATATGACTAATCTGGGGCAGACTGGACCAGTAAAGACCGCTCACATGGCTAGCCTAGGGCAGACTGGACCAGTAAAGACCTCTCACATGGCCAGCCTGGGGCAGCCTGACCCAGTAAAGACCACTCACATGGCTAGCCTGGGGCAGACTGGACCAGTAAAGACCGCTCACATGGCTAGGCTAGGGCAGACTGGACCAGTAAAGACCGCTCACATGGCTAGCCTGGGGAAGACTGGCTCAGTAAAGACCGCTCACATGGCTAGCCTGGGGCAGACTGACTCAGTAAAGACCACTCACATGGCTAGCCTGGGGCAGCGTGACCCAGTAAAGACTACTCACATGGCTAGCCTGGGGCAGCCTGACTCAGTAAAGACCGCTCACATGGCTAGCCTGGGGCAGACTGACCCAGTAAAGACCGCTCACATGGCTAGCCTGGGGCAGCCTGACCCAGTAAAGACCACTCACATGGCTAGGCTAGCTGCTTCATGACCAATGGCTCTGGGGAAAGAGCGCTGTTCTGCACTGTAAACATGGTGAGCAGATTCCCTCCCACAGACAGACTCCTGCAGCTTAGATTTATGCACATTCTGTGTTTATATAGCTGGACGGTTTATAAAGCTGTGTTCATAACACTGAACCACTTTAAAAAACTCACTCCAAGACATAAGAGCAGAACCCAATGTAGGAATCGAACCTGCAAACATCTGGTCATCAGCAGTCTGAACTACAAAGACTCTGCCTGGTACAAGGTTTGAGTGTACTGTCTAGCCCCCATTTGTAGGGAGGGAAATAACTTTAGTCAAATTTCCAGCTTGAGTGTGTGTGTGTGTGTGCGTGTTTGTGTGAGTGTGTGTGTGTGTCTGCGTCTGTATGTACGTGTGTGTACGTGTGTGTGTGTGTGTGTGTGTGTCTGCGTCTGTGTTTGTCTGTGTATGTGTGGGTCTGTGTGTGTATGTGTTTATGCGTGTGTATGTTCATGTGAGTGTATGTGTGTGTGTTTGCGTGTGTATATGTGTATCTACGTACACGTGTGAGTACACGTGCACTCTTACGGTGTCGGGTGCTCCTGAAGGTCGTGTGAAAGTCACACAGATCCCTGGTCCCTGTACAGTATCCCCCAGCTCCAGCTACACTAATACACCCATCAATAGTGCCATTGTGTCCCTTCACCGGCCTGAACTGGGCCTGTGTTAACAGGAATCTACATTCTTCAGAGGACTCCGCTGGTCCTCACAAAACAAAGACCCCTCTTAATGCCCCTTCTTAGCTCTCTAATACATTACTCATTACTGTAACTGTAATGCATGTAAGCATTTAAGGTGGTTTTATATGCTGTTTATGGTTTTAAACACTAAAGACACACACACACACACACAGGTGCGCGCACAGAAAATACGCAGCACGTGCTCACACATCAGTAAACTCCACTGACCACTGAAAGTGATGTTTCTTTAATGCGTCAGTCAAATGGATTAAGGACAGAAGGAGTGACATGGACACAATGATCCGTTTGTTCCCGCGCAAGAGAACAGTCCCAGCCATATACATATATACAAATATATACAGTACAGGAGAGCAGCGTACAGTATGCTAGCAGTCCTGCTCACAGATCTACAGGGGAGAAGCAGCACGCACTCAGCGCACAGCACAGCCTTCCTCTACCCCAGAACTCCACTTCCCAGCATTACCCCATGACAGAAGCCTTCTGAATGAGCCAATCAGACCAGTGTGCAGAATGGCCAATCACAGTCAAAAACAGCAGAGCCAATGTCATACGACAGGGCACAGGACCAGGACGAAGAGCAGAGAGATGAGCAGATTATCACACGTCTGAGCTCACGCATGTCTGTTCATTAACTACATAAATGTATATGATGCTTATTTTTAGCCCTTGCATGGAACACAGTCTGTTGAGTAAAGAGTTTGTGAAATCGGGCCAAGTCAGGCTGTGTATGATTTGCTCTGCTGCCCTCTGCTGTTTGCATGTTGTTATTGCTCCCAAGCATCTGAGAGGACAGACAATTTAAATTTCCTTACATTTAACACACCTGTGCCTGCGAGGTGAGAGGCTCCAGGTTTTAGAGGCTAAATATGAAACACAGGGAGGGAGGAGGGGGTGTTGCATAGAGGTAGGGATGGTACCGGTACATTAACCAGGTAAAATAACAGGTGTGAATAAAACTACACTGTCTGTCAGCCTGTCCTCCAGCATCTAAAACAAAACCAAGTCATTTATAAAACAGAAAAAAGCCAGGTGACACACACACACACACACACACATACAGACAGACAAACACACAGAGACACACACGCGCACACACATACAGACAGACAGACACTCACACACAGACACACACATACAGACAGACACACACACACACACACACACATATACAGACAGACAGACACACACACATACAGACAGACAGACACACACACACACACATATACAGACAGACACACACACACACACACACACACACACACACAGGTCCTGCTCTCCCGCACTGTGGCTCACAGATGCAGCGAGTGACAGCAGATGAGTGAAAGGTCAGAGGTCAGAGTGTGCTTCCTGCTGCCAGCCCACAGTGTTAAGCACACACAGTCATAACAAGCTGTGAGCTGGGAGAGATGCTCTGCTCCTGGGGTCCCTCCAGTGGTGGTGTCCTGCAGGGGCTGGCGCCCCCCGGTGGTCAGACGCACACTGCAGCGTTAGAGGGGGCGGGGTGTCACTGCAGGACCGTGGGACTGTACTCTGGCCGGCGTGTCTGGATGATTTTGGGGCGGGGCCTGGGGCCATCCTCTTCCTCACCTCCTGAGCTGTCCTGCTCCGCCTCACACACGTGCACCACCACGCTGGGGGTGGTGGGAGTACCTGTGTGCAGCTCGTACTTTTCACCTGGGGGGGACAGGGGGGTGAGAGACTAAGATCCCAAACTGGGACTTACGGCAGAGTGCACACGACAGTGGTGTTTGCTGACTGCTTTTTGGAAACAGTCTTTATGTACAGGACAGTAGTTAAATACTGTGTGTGTGTGTGTGCAGGTGTGTGCGTGTGTGTGTGTGTGTGCAGTACCTGGACCCAGGGTGGAGACTGCACACAGCAAGTTGTAGTTGTGCAGGTGTGTGTGTGCGTGTGTGTGTGTGTGTGTGTGTGTGTGTGCAGGTGTGTGTGTGTGTGCGTGCGTACGTGTGTGTGTGTGTGTGCAGGTGTGTGTGCGGTACCTGGCGCCAAGGTGGAGACTGCACACAGCAGGTCGTGGTTCTGCAGGTGTGTGTGTGTGCGTGTGTGTGTGCAGGTGTGCGTGCAGTACCTGGACCCAGGGTGGAGACTGCACACAGCAAGTCGTAGTTGTGCAGGTGTGTGTGTGTGCGTGTGTGTGTGTGTGTGCAGGTGTGTGTGCGGTACCTGGCGCCAAGGTGGAGACCGCACACAGCAGGTCGTAGTTGATGACGGGCGTGGCGTCCTGGGCCTGCTCCCAGCCCACAGGGGGGGACGCTGGGGGGGAGATCAGGAACTGCTTATCAGGCTTGGGGGGCTCCAAACGGGGGCTCCCGATATGCACAGACTGGGAGAGAGAGGGAGGGAGAGCGAGGGAAGAGCAAGGGAGGGAGAGAGAGAGGGAGGAAGAGGGAGTAATGTAACTGCTGCTCTTATCCAGAGTACCTTATGAAACACATTCAGAGTGAAGTACAGCAAGCACTGGAGGGCACTACTGCCTGTGTCACAGAGAGGGGTGTAAGATAATGGGGTGGGGTGGGGTGGGGGGGGGGTACCTGTGTCACAGAGAGGGTGTGAGGTAAGGGGGGGGGGGGTACCTGTGTGAGAGAGGGGGTGTGAGGTAAGGGGGGGGTACCTGTGTGAGAGAGGGGGTGTGAGGTAATGAGGGGTACCTGTGTGAGAGAGAGGGTGTGAGGTAAGGGGGGGGTACCTGTGTGAGAGAGGGGGTGTGAGGTAAGGGAGGGGGGGGGGTACCTGTGTGAGAGAGAGGGTGTAAGGTAAGGGAGGGGGGGTACCTGTGTGAGAGAGAGGGTGTGAGGTAAGGGGGGGGGGGTACCTGTGTGAGAGAGGGGGTGTGAGGTAAGGGGGGGGTACTTGTGTGAGAGAGGGGGTGTGAGGTAATGAGGGGTACCTGTGTGAGAGAGAGGGTGTGAGGTAATGAGGGGTACCTGTGTGAGAGAGAGGGTGTGAGGTAAGGGGGGGGGGTACCTGTGTGAGAGAGAGGGTGTGAGTTAAGGGGGGGGGGGGTACCTGTGTGAGAGAGAGGGTGTAAGGTAAGGGAGGGGGGGTACCTGTGTGAGAGAGAGGGTGTGAGGTAAGGGGGGGGGGGGTACCTGTGTGAGAGAGAGGGTGTGAGGTAAGGGAGGGGGGGGGTACCTGTGTGAGAGAGAGGGTGTAAGGTAAGGGAGGGGGGGTACCTGTGTGAGAGAGAGGGTGTGAGTTAAGGGGGGGGGGGGTACCTGTGTGAGAGAGAGGGTGTAAGGTAAGGGAGGGGGGGTACCTGTGTGAGAGAGAGGGTGTGAGGTAAGGGGGGGGGGGGTACCTGTGTGAGAGAGAGGGTGTGAGGTAAGGGGGGGGGGGTACCTGTGCGAAGTAGAGCCGCAGCTCCTTGCCGTTGAAGACGCTCTTGTGCAGCTGAGCGCGCGCCTCCGCGGCGGCCATGGCGTGGGAGAAGCTGACGCGCACGCGGCGGAAGCTCTTAAAGAACTGGAAGGAGGCGCCGCCATCGAAGGCACGAAACAGGGCCTCGAACCCGGCCTGCAAACACACAGGAACTGCGCTCTTAGCACACTGAGAACACACTGAGAACACACAGGAACGAGCGCTGTGAGCACACTGAGAACACATAGGAACGAGCGCTGTGAGCACACTGAGAACACACTGAGAACACACAGGAACGAGCGCTGTTAGCACACTGTTAGCACACTGAGAACACACAGGAACGAGTGTCATTAGCACATTGAGAACACACTGAGAACACACAGGAATGAACACTGTTAGCACACTGAGAACACACTGAGAACACACAGGAACGAGCGCTGTTAGCATACTGTTAGCACACTGAGAACACACAGGAATGAGCGCTGTGAGCACACTGAGAACACACTGAGTACACACAGGAACGAGCGCTGTTAGCACACTGTTAGCACACTGAGAACACACTGGAACGAGCGTCATTAGCACACTGAGAACACACTGAGAACACACAGGAACAAGCACTGTTAGCATACTGAGAACACACTGAGAACACACAGGGACAAGCGTCATTAGCACACTGAGAACACACTGAGAACACACAGGAACAAGCACTGTTAGCACAGTGAGAACACACTGAGAACACACAGGGACAAGCGTCATTAGCACACAGAACACTCTGAGAACACACAGGAACAAGCACTGTTAGCACACTGAGCACACACTGAACACACAGGAACGAGCGCCGTTAGCACATTGAGAGCACACTGAGAACACACAGGAACGAGCACTGTTAGCACATTGAGGGCACACTGAGAACACACAGGAACGAGCACTGTTAGCACACTGTTAGCACACTGAGATCACACTGAGAACACACAGGAACGAGTACTATTAGCACACTGCACCCTGGCTGCTGAAGAAAGAGCCATGCGGTGCCATGGTAACCAGAGGACCCTTTATTGAGTTATTCACCCCGGCTAAACCCTTGGTCCCTCAGCACAGCAGTATCAGCCAAACGCTCTGTAAGTCTCTGGATACGTCAGCTAAGCAAATACATAATTATGCAACGTTATGTCGTGTAATGTAATACCATGACGTCCTTAACTATGCAACACCACAGAGCATTACACTGATAAGACACATTTAGACTTCAGCTTTACGCATTTGGGCATTTACACAAATAGTAAATACAATTCAGTAGAGAGCACAGCAGGAATCTCGAAGCAAGACAGAGAAACAGTCAGAAGGACAGAATACACTGCCTGCCCGTAACCACAACCAAACAACCTTAAAATGCACCCAGACCTGGCCAACCATCTTCACCGTAAAGTGACCAGCTCAACCAACAGCGGGCCTGTATAGACCTCAGCATTAACCACGACCATAACAGGGCAGCAGCCTTAAGCACAACACCAGATACACCAATATAACCAAAAGCCTGGGAATTAACTACTCAGACCAAAGTTCACCCAATAATGAACCGTAACCACAGTCAGACCAGTCTTACCCGTGCTTCGGGTTTGACGAACACTTCCTGGTTCTCCAGCGAAACGACCAGACACAAGTGATCACACTTCGTGGTCTTCAGGTGCATGATGGGAGATCTGATGCAGAAGTGGCCAATCCACTGGCACGTCAGAGGGGTCAGAGGTCGCAGGGAAAATAGATGGCGAGTGGGTTTAGCTTTTCCCAGCAGGAGCAAGCAGAGAGGAAACGGATTCAACCGCCACACAGGAAACAGGAAACTGACCAATCAGAAAGCAGGACTGTCCCAGGGTTCAGGAAGAGCTTGCCCCCTCTCAGGAACAACAGAAAACAGGCACTGGAAAAGTGACTCGAACAGTATTTCACAGATATGTCCTGCTGGTCAGTGCTGTCTGTTTCCTTCTCGGTCAGGCTGCAGACACTGCAGGGCAGGCAGCTCTCCGTCAGCAGAACCTTCCGGAGAGATCAGCTGCTGCCAGGCCTTGTTTCAAACAGCCCTGACACTCAGCGGCTCGGCATTTTATACCAGCCATCCACAGGCCCCGCCCACCTCCCCACAGTACATCAGAGCTCCACCCACTTTGGGGCAGGGCATCCATCTGTGGCAGAAAGCCATATCCTGCCCTCACTGACTAAACAGTTACACAATGACAGACAGAGGAATGGAAAATGGTGACATCATGCTGCTCTCTCTCTCTCTCTTGCTCTCCCTCTCTCTCTCTGAGGATGGAAACTCTTACTCAGCATATCCTAGCAGAGAGACAGCTGTGTTACCCAACAGCATACTTTCCATGCGTGCTCAAACCATTCCTCTTCCACAGCATTTCCTCACTAACACCAGTCAGAGGAGACCTGTGCTGATCTGGGGTCCCTGGTGTGTATCCTGGGGAGTTTTCTCAACGGCATCCCAAAGAACACTTGCCTTCTGACCAAACAGGCTGAGCCACGCGGGTGTGCAATTCTGGACTCATTCACAAGAACAGAAAATATGTATTGGTGTCACTGGGTGTGAGCGTGAGCCATTGGGTGTGTGTATTTCACTGTTAATATTTTCCAAAGAGAGAGTGACCACCCTGATACTGTAGTAAATGCCCTGATACTGTAGTAAATGCCCTGATACTGTAGTAAATGTCCCGATACTGTAGTAAATGCCCTGATACTGTAGTAAATGTCCTGATACTGTAGTAAATGTCCCGATACTGTAGTAAATGTCCTGATACTGTAGTAAATGCCCTGGTACTGTAGTAACTGCCCTGATACTGTAGTAAATGTCCTGATACTGTAGTAAATGTCCTCCTTGGCCTGCTTTCCCTCTGCATGTGACAGACACGTGAGTCAGCTGATGCAGGGAAAACACGAGCATGTTTGGGTTGGGTGTGGCGTACCACACCCGGTGGCTGCTGGACAGCAGCTCAAGGTAAGACTCCCACACTCCCAGCCCGCACACACACTCCCCATTGCCACCAACACTGGAAAACCTGCACACATGCAGACTCAATACCCTCCACACCACAGGCCTGGATTCTCCTTCAATTTTGATGGTCGAACATTATAAAATTATTAAACATTGAATTTTCCTCAATGCAAACCAAATTTTTTTCTTCATAAATTTCAGTGAGTCAGCCTGAGCCGGGCCTAGCCTCGGGGCACACAGAGTAAATTCAGCCTGAGATTCAAATGAGTAAGCCCCACCTTCCAGACTCAGTGACATCACACGTGGAATGTGTCCATCTAACTGCAGATGCAATGTCACTCAGCTCTTCGGTCTTCAGCGAACTTTCCCTGACCAGGGTTCAGGGTACTTTCCTAAGCATGTGACACATCTGCTCATTTGGCTAAATTTTACATTTACATTTTACTGTATTTCCTTAAAGTATATTCTCTACCAGTCTGTAGGGGCAGAGTGGGGTATTTACACAGCTCATACAGGAGACCCGGGGGGCACAGTGGGGTATTTACACAGCTCATACAAGAGACCCGGGGGGCAGAGTGGGGTATTTACTGAGGTGACCCAGGAGACTGGGGGGCACAGTGGGGTATTTACTGAGGTCATCCTCGAGACCCAGGGGCCAAAGTGGGGTAGCAAATTTCATATTTTAGACATAACTAATAAATAAATCTGAATTTTAAACTCACATGTACAAAAAGTTGTGCCCCAAGCAGGATTTCAACTAGCTTATTTTTTGTTCCTGTTTTGGTTTATTTGTTTATACACCTAAATTTAGCAAGTGGATTTCACCACTTAAAAAAGACACAATCACGAAGTCACAGATTTTCTTTCCCCAAAACCTTTAAACTTGAATAGAGACAGACAGATACTGTTTAGTCATCTGACTTGGCATTTAATCAAATGAAATGCTACTATGGGGCCGTCCCGTTTTAGACAAAGGCTATGAGTCACAATTCACCCAAACACCGCAGCATTCACACACACACAGATATTTACGGAAGGAGGATTCAAGCACTCTAAATGTGATAAAACAATGAAGCCACACAGTGCGTCAGTTACCCTGCACAATGTGAGTCAGGCTCATGTTTATTCCCATTCACAATGCATCTGGAACATGGCATTCAACCAGCATAATGGAACACCAGGGGTGACATTTTATTCACAGAAAACCAGCTGTTTACATTTGAACGTTTCACATCATTTGGTTGTTGGTTAGTTAAGTTGCCTTAGGACTTCAGTGTTGTTTCATACAGACTAATTGGTCTGGAAATGCTGTTAGGCAGATCTGGAACTAGTCTGTATGCAATAACACTAAAGTACTAATGCTGTACTGTCTTGGGCACTTAAATTCATTTGAAAAATGAAGTATGGCTTATCATGGATTAGCCTATTAAACATTTCTGATTCCATGAACAAACATGTTTTTACAGGTAGGTCTACATATTAATTATGAATGCATTTCATCTTTTTGGAGAAAATGCTTTCTTTGTATACAATGATATGAAAACCAATCAAATTGTTAAGGACACTGTATTCTCTCTGAAAAATAAAAAGTGAAAAATGTAAGTTGTCCAGCTGTTCCTGGCCAATCAAAACGTCCGGATGCCAGCAGAGACTCGTGAGCAGAGTTCCACAGACTAACAGGACTTTCCACCAAAACAGCGGAAATTTCCGTCACAAGACTGCTCAGTGGACCCAGCCTGACGACTTCTCAATAACCCGGCTAAGTAATAATTTCACCAACAAAACAAATCTTTAAACTGTAAAACTTTCATCTGTCTCTGTTCCATAGAGCAGGTAGAGCAACAGCCAACATCCCCCCCTCACCCCCTCAAAAAAAACAGCAATTGCATCATTATCAGACAGATTATATGAATTCTGTAATTCTCTCTGATGCTATTTCTATGTCAGTTTCTGTTGGATTTAATATTTTAACGGTAATCTTCATGCAGCTCAGATAAAATCCTCCCATTTTCCGTTTTTATCAAATAAAAAGCTTGAACTGAACTTGCTGTAGGACTCACTGACTCACATTGAGGCTAATCCTGCTGTAGGACTCACTGACTCACACTGAGGCTACTCCTGCTGTAGGACTCACTGACTCACACTGAGGCTAATCCTGCTGTAGGACTCACTGTTCCACACTGAGGCTAATCCTGTTGTAGGACTCACTGACTCACCCTGAGGCTAATCCTGCTGTAGGACTCACTGTCCCACACTAAGGCTAATGCTGCTGTAGGACTCACTGTCCCACACTAAGGCTAATCCTGCTGTAGGACTCACTGTCCCACACTAAGGCTAATACTGCTGTAGGACTCACTGTCCCACACTAAGGCTAATCCTGCTGTAGGACTCACTGACTCACACTGAGGCTAATCCTGCTGTAGGACTCACTGTCCCACGCTGAGGCTAATCCTGCTGTAGGACTCACCCACATACTGACCCACACAGACAAACCTACAGGAGTGTCCCTGTATAATCCTGTGCTGCTTTGTGTGTCGCACCAATGTGGTACGCAATGTTCCCGTTGGCCCTTGGGTGTAAGTCCCTGGCAAACGTACTGAAGAAGGGTACGAAGGCCATCGCCCATCTACGCGCTAACAAGGCCCAAATCTGCTTAGAAATGCAACAAAAAGTCACAGGATTGGATCCCCACTATCGGTCTGATCCCTAGACTGCCATTCTCAACATTACACCATTCACACTGGCTTTGTCTCTGGTGGCTTCCGTAGCTCCACACTGCCATGTCCCTGTGTTACCCTACACCAGGTCAAACGAAGCACCGCTCAATTTGAATTATATTTCACGGATGGGATACATTTTTCCAGGCTTCCTGTTTTTCCATCACAGCAGGGGAAAGAGTGTCTGTCGTTTCGCGCTGACGGCGCTGTTCCTGTCCCGCATGGAAGGTGGAATGGAACAGTTTGTTCGCTGACGTGCGGGTGTGGCGCTGCAGGTGGAAAAGCCTAACTCGGGACAGGCGTGCCACGTGACACACGCAGTAAACATATTTTGATGCATAACAATGAAATGCTACAAAATACGAAACACAGCCAAACAAGCACACACGGTAACAGTGAACAACGTAAACGCAAAAGTTCATCATAGACTGTGGGCTTCACCCAGTTGACTTTCGCTCTGTAAAGTTACTGTGACTTCTGTAAACCATGTCGATTTTACCCGTCAGTATGCAGCGTTACGGTCGGGTGACAAACTTGGTGCACCTTGACTGCAGAGGGGACCAGTCAAAGCGTTAAACACGAGCAAATGAGGCACTTGCAAAAGCCACAATTCATTTCGGATTTTGCAGTAAACCTGTAAACCGAAGGAATTTGATAGTGAATTGCTGCGCTGTTTCAAACGGAAACGCATCCAAACTGTCACCGCAAAAAGTACAATAGTGTGCATAGCCTACCGACTAGCTCATGTTCATACAAACATCGGCATCTTAGCTGACAAGCAAGTAAACGGAGGTGTTTTGCAAAATAGTGTTTCTGCATAGTAAATTACGTAGAAGTGATAGGCAACTAGCTAGCTAGCTAATCAAACAACCGTGCAGCTAAGCCAGGTACACATGACAATGTTTGGCAAACTCACTGACCTAAAGCAAAGTAACTCAGCAAGCACGCCTGCTTTTTGTCTACAGAATAACGTAGTAATACAGTGAACGCTATAACGGATAAAATGCCTTTTAACAGATTCTTACCTTTAGCTGTTGATCAATGAAGACATCCTCGTTTACTTTGCAGGCGATAAGCGCGTTGGGGAGGTCGGTGAAATGCACATCGACCTGGGCCTCCTCGTTTGTCCCCGGTTGCTGCATGACTTGTCGGGGCGTGCACGCGTATCTTGAGGTTGGGCAAGGTTATACAAGCAATTTCTTCCCGAATGCTTGTTATAAAGTAACAGACGAAAGTTAGATGACAAGTGCTAGCTGGCTAACGGTAGCTGTATAATGATGGATCTCTTCCCCGCTATTCAACACAGCACACAAATACCGCCACAGCGCTCGTTACTTTCTCTGACCTCGACTGCAGAATTAAAAGTGTAGAATGGCAGCGGCAATATATATTTATTTATTAGTCAGTGCTGTTTTAAAAAATGTACAAGGTCAGACCAAGACAGGCTTGTCAGAAAGGTAATATCTCTAATTCAAGGTGATGACGTCCACTCGGATGACGCACTGCTGTCATCAGAGCCGAAACAGTACACAGCCCCGCGTTGGGTGCCTAATAATATATAAAAAACACGTAAATAAATAATTTTAAAAAACCAAAGACGAAACAGCGGAGACGAACTTCCTGTTTCTAATTTTGCCAGCCTTGTCATTGGTAGCCTACTCCAGTACAAGCGTGAACAATAGTCGAAATGCTATCAAAGCCATTTTCGTCAAAGGCGCGAGTGCAGATTACATTACAACAAAGAGAATAGTGTTTTTAGGCCTTCACTTTTCACCATTCATGAACCGGCTCGTGTGGATTCCTGACAGCGCTAAATAAAGATAATAACGCAGAACAAACTGGAGCCCGCAGTTCTGTGGTCGCACTTGATGGCCGGTTTGGAGACAGCTGATCGGATGGGCGGATTCACTCGCAGTGGTCGCATTTCGCCCTCTGCTGGCCGTACTGCGAGGAGTAAAATATATCTGTACTTGTATCAGGAAGGCCAACTCGTGCGTTTTGTTTACGAACCAAATCACTGTTGCCCAGAGGTTGGAAGTCCAGGTTCAGAAATTAAAAGTCCTCCCCAGCATTTTGTTCCAGTCATCTGGATTTGCTAATTAGCACGATTTTTTAGCCAGGAGATAGAACTACTTAGTACTGAGTTCATGGGTGGAAGAAACACATCGCAGTACTTTTACTTTCTGACCCCTGGGCTGTACACCTCAGTTTTTTCATTCACCTCTGTAAAGTTAGCCATCTCTGTTATGTGAAAGAGAGACCTGAAAATATCCAGCATAATTAAATATCTGTAGTCCCCACAGGATGAATGGCCGAACGTGGGCCAGAGGCAAATTAAAAACACACACGTTTTGGGGGTGTTGGGACGGCTGCTTGGAAGGCAACTCTGAGGATGGCAGATAAATTTTGGGTACCACTTGTGCCTTGTAGAGGATCACTGTGTTGCTTTAGGACAGCGTGGTTATGCGTTGAGTTGTGCAAAATTAAATTTATAATGCTGATATTTATCCTCTGCACTTCAGGTTTGGGCCACAGTTAAAGAGCATACTGGCTCCACCCCACATTAGATTTGAGTTGAACTACAGGAATTCAAAACTAAGTGCAGTTATTAGATCAATCCAACTGGTCGTTACACATTGGTTGTGAATGGGGTGAGTTCTTTCTCCCCATTCATTTTAAAGTGCTTTAAAATTTTATGAAGTGCCATACAATTGAAATATTTCTATTTACAATTTTGAATATATAATTAAATCTATTGTTAGGGTTAGGGTTTGGGTGAGAGGCAGGATTACACCCTGGACAGGCCGCCAATCTATCGCAGGGCACACACACCATTCACTCACACACTCATACCTGCGTGCAATTTAGAGTCACCAATTAGCCTACCTGCATGTCTTTGGACTGTGGGAGGAAACCGGAGTACCCGGAGGAAACCCTCACGGACACAGGGTGAACATGCAAACCCCCCTCACTCTCCTGCTCTCTCGCAAAGGACAGGTAGTTTGTAGGTTAATTCCTTGCCTGTTCTGTATTTCTGATGTATGCTGTAATCTGATTAATATGCTTACTCTGCTGACTTGACTTGGTGGGATTCACGGGGTGGGGGGAGAGTGAGGGGGGTGGGGCGTGCTGCAGGAGATAATCTCCAGGTGCTTCTGTGCATCCATTATCTGAACTGTGTGAATGTGGCTGTTCTTAACTGCAGCATACCAGCCTGTTCCTCTGTATTTTAAGAGGGAATCAGTGCTGTGAAGGTTTCCACTGGTAACAGCTGCATTTAGGGTGGGACAACATGGACGAGCGTATTACTTCACAGTCTCCATGAAAGGAGAGCAAGTGCCCTGTCGTTCATAGCCTCCCCCCCACCACACACACACATGCACACACACACACACACACAAGCAAGTGCGCACGCACACATGCACAGACACACACACGCATGCACACACACACACACACACACACACACACACACACACACAAGCATGCGTGCATGCACACACACAGACACACATAAAAACTGGATCCCACCCACTTAACACGGAGTGTGGCACAGTGGGTAAGGAACTGGGCTTGTAACCGAAAGGTCGCAGGTTCGATTCCCGGGTAGGGCACTGCCGTTGTACCCTTGAGCAAGGTACTTAACCGAAATTGCTTCAGTATATATCCAGCTGTATAAAATGGATAGAATGTAAAATGCTATGTAAAAGTTGTGTAAGTCGCTCTGGATAAGAGCGTCTGCTAAATGCCTGTAATGTAATGTAATGTTAACACCAGCCAATCCTGCAGTAGAAGGAGGCGGGCCCAATAGAAGACATGCTTTGCAGGAAATTGGGGAGGATGGGACGGATGATTGGGTATTATTATCAGACACTAATGGGTGTAACATTGATAAGCACAGTGACCCTATAATATGTCTTTAGTGCTAACCCCTGCTCTCCTGCTCATTCATCAATCATTATCACACCACCTCATCGGTAAATCATTTATAAGCTCTGAAGAGGAAAACTGACAATAGAAGAAAGAACTCTCACCAGCAAGACCTGCAGCTCCCTGCTAGTTTCCCTTCATCTATATGTGTGTGTGTGTGTGTGTGTGTGTGTCTGAGTGTGTGAGAGAGAGTGTGTGTGTGTGTGTGTGTGTGTGTCTGAGTGTGTGAGAGAGAGTGTGTTTGTGTGTGTGTGAGAAAGAGAGAGCATGTGTGTGTGTGTGTGTGTCTGAGTGTGTGTGAGAGAGAGAGAGTGTGTGTGTGTGTGTGTGTGTCTGAGTGTGTGAGAAAGAGAGTGTGTTTGTGTGTGTGAGAAAGAGAGAGCATGTGTGTGTGTGTGTGAGAGAGAGAGAAAGAGAGAGTGTGAGAGAGTGTGTGTGTGTGTGAGAGAGACAGAAAGAGAGTGTGTGTGTGAGAGAGATAGAGAGAGAGTGTGTGTGTGAGAGAGATAGAAAGAGAGTGTGTGTGTGAGAGAGATAGAAAGAGAGTGTGTGTGTGTGAGAGAGATAGAAAGAGAGTGTGTGTGTGAGAGAGATAGAAAGAGAGTGTGTGTGTGAGAGAGAGAGAGATAGTGTGTGTGAGAGAGATAGAGAGTGTGTGTGTGTGAGAGAGATAGAGAGAGAGTGTGTGTGTGAGAGAGATAGAGAGTGTGTGTGTGTGTGAGAGAGAGAGAGTGTGTGTGTGTGAGAGAGATAGAGAGTGTGTGTGTGTGAGAGAGAGAGAGAGTGTGTGTGTGAGAGAGATAGTGTGAGTGTGTGAGAGAGAGAGAGAGTGTGTGTGTGAGAGAGATAGAGAGTGTGTGTGTGTGAGAGAGATAGAAAGACAGTGTGTGTGTGAGAGAGATAGAGAGAGAGTGTGTGTGTGTGAGAGAGAGAGAGAGAGAGAGTGTGTGTGTGAGAGAGATAGAGAGTGTGTGTGTGTGCGAGAGATAGAAAGACAGTGTGTATGTGAGAGAGATAGAGAGAGAGTGTGTGTGTGTGAGAGAGAGAGAGAGAGAGAGAGAGAGAGAGTGATGTCCTCTTTTACATGGCCGATGTTCAGGGCTGGGATTGGCTAATACATAGACCGGAATCATCTTGGATAAATACGTTTCTGCCAGATGTGATTCGCTGGTGGGCCAGCAGGGGGCATGCAGGCCTAGGAGGAAAACCAAAGCCTGGATTCTGTTCCTGGGACGGGTTCTCTCAGGTGTGTCCAGGTGCATATGGTCTGGATGCTGTGCTCTCTAGACCCTTGTCCCCAGTAACAGAGATTCCCAGCTGGGTCACAGCTTCCCAACAGGCTGAATCCATGTTCCTGAGAGCAGGAAGTCCAGTTCAGCCCAAAATGGGCTTCGGATTTCCCCAGTTCAGATTGGGACAAATTACAACCTGATGAGCGGATTAACTCTGGCTGCTTTGGGTCTATAATCCCATTCCCCATCATGTCCTGTAAGTACATAAAACACAAAAAACATTTCTCCTGATATTTACACTTACCAAAAGAAAAAGCCTTCTGGCAGCATCCATCTGTGATTGAGGAATGGGGGTTGTTTGTATGTTTGATTAAAAAAATTAATCACAGCTGGTTAGTTACTGGAGTAACTAACTACTGGAGTAACTAACCAGCTGTGCACAATATAAGCTTTGTGCATCTGCCAACATAGGACTGCTATTTATCTATCTCCCTGATCTCTGCCCCCTGACTGCCCGTCCCCCAATCTCTCTCTGCCCCACGGGAATAAATAGTTTATACCATTTAATTGAATTTAATTGAATTGAACTGAACTGAACTGAACTGAATTGAATCTCTCTCTCTCTTTCTCTGTCTCTCTCTCTTTCTCCCTCCCTCTGTCTCTCCCTCTCTTTCTCTCTTCCTCTGTCTCTCTCTCTCTCTAACACAGTGATACTACGGCCTTTAAAGTGTATTACATATCTGTACATGATATGCTGTCAGCGAGAGACTTTACTCAGAACACTGTGGACACGTCACTGGTGGAGAGACGATTGATTTACAACACCAGGCCTGAAAATGACCCAGCCTCAGCATTCCCAGATATAGAACAGTTAGATCAGTACCACACTCAGCTGGATCCACACTCAGCTAGATCAGTACCACACTCAGCTGGATCCACACTCAGCTAGATCAGTACCACACTCAGCTGGATCCACACTCAGCTAGATCAGTACCACACTCAGCTAGATCCACACTCAGCTAGATCAGTACCACACTCAGCTGGATCCACACTCAGCTAGATCAGTACCACACTCAGCTGGATCCACACTCAGCTAGATCAGTACCACACTCAGCTGGATCCACACTCAGCTAGATCAGTACCACACTCAGCTGGATCCACACTCAGCTAGATCAGTACCACACTCAGATTCTGTAAATTAGTACCACACTCAGCTTCTGTAGATTAGTACCACACTCAGCTAGATCAGTACCACACTCAGGTCTGGTCAGCAAGGGTTAAAATATTTAATTTTCTCATAAAATGGAGTTTTAAAATGAAGTTCTGAATTTTTCCTTCTTGCATTTTGTTACACTTTAAATTTATAGAAACACATTTTAACTCAACAAATAGAATTGTCTTTATTGGGATCACTTTGGTATCAGTCATGCTAATGCAAGCATCCCCCACTTACCTAGTGCAGTTCACTTCTGGGGCCTGTAGGGGGTGTATGTGCACAGGGGACTGCCTCAGACAGAAGGGCTCCAGTGAAACACCTTTTCACCACCTGATCTCCTATCAGCACCAGCCACCCTCAGCCAATGGGCCCTTAGCAAATACAGGGATGCATAATTTATTAAACATCCTTCAGATACATGTTCCTGCCCCTGGTTACCAGTCGCTTCTCTGAGGAGTCATCCTGTAATAGCGCGCGCACGCACGCACGCACGCACGCACGCACGCACGCACACTGAAGGAAGAGGGCAGCTGTCGAGTGACTGTCCGTTAGTCGCACTCCTGACTCTACTTAGCCCGCATAGGGTTGCTGAGAGGGAGGGTTCCAGGCAGCAGGGTGCATTCTGGGTAATAGTGGCTGCTTGCGGTTTGTCTGTGCGTCTGCATATCGACTCTGACAGAACGCTTGAGTGCGTGACGAGCTGCAGGGAACAGGCAGGCAGACAAATGTTGGACTTTCCAGACTGGGAGGAAAACGTAAAAATCAGGGTTGGTAATTGTGTACAAATGTAAAGAAACACATTAGCTGTCAGGGACGTTACTTTATGAAGCAGAGAAGATAAACAGCTGCTGATAATGACAACACAGTGAACACACGGTGCGGTACTGTGTGTGGTAGTCTTCTGTTTCAGCTAACTATAAATAATGACTCTAAAATACTCTCTCTCTCACACTCTCTCTCTCTCTCTTTCTCTCTCTCTGCTGTAGAGAAGCTGTTTTGAATCCAAACTGCAAATTGCAAGAGGAAGCTCACCAATGCAGTCTCTGTATCATTATGTGTGTGTGTATGTGTGTGTGAGTGTATTTGTGTGTGTCTGACTGTTTAAACAGAAACAGGGCAAGAAGTTCCTCTAGGGGGACTTCTCATTTCACTTCTCCATTTGTGCTCCTGTGCCCACCCCCCCCCCCCCCCCCAGTATATTAATAACCCTGACCCCTCACCCCTGAACTCCTTTCACTTCCACACAGCCAGCAGGGGCTCACCTGAAGTGAGGGGGAGACAGGGCTGCTCTCTCGGTTCTCAAGGATCAGGACCCCTGGGTCTCTCCTGTTACTCGCTCTTCTCCTCTTTTCGCCACGAGCCTGATGACGTCATGGCTGTGGGTTTTGTCATTTTGCGTGATAAACACAGAGGCCACTTCCCCCAGGCCCTGTCTCCTGCTTCCTTCCTCTAGTTCTGTTTTTTTGTGAGTGTGCGTAACGCAAACATAACTGACCCAATGCTGACACAAGCCTCCCTGCTTCTGCCTCCTGCTGTTAGTGCCTCTAGCCCTGTGGTGCCCATGGCTGTCCGTCTGGGGCTGTTCATCTGGGGTTCTACATCTGGGGCTGTACATCTGGGGTTCTACGTCTGGGGCTGTACATCTGGGGTTCTACGTCTGGGGCTGTACATCTGGGGTTCTACATCTGGGGCTGTCCATCTGGGGTTCTACGTCTGGGGCTGTCCATCTGGGGTTCTACATCTGGGGCTGTCCATCTGGGGTTCTACGTCTGGGGCTGTCCATCTGGGGTTCTACGTCTGGGGCTGTACATCTGGGGTTCTACATCTGGGGCTGTCCATCTGGGGTTCTACATCTGGGGCTGTCCATCTGGGGTTCTACGTCTGGGGCTGTCCATCTGGGGTTCTACGTCTGGGGCTGTACATCTGAGGCTGCTCATCTGGGGCTGTTCGTCTGGGGTTGTCTGTCTGGGGCTGTTCGTCTGGGGTTGCCTGTCTGGGGCTGTTCGTCTGGGGTTGCCTGTCTGGGGTTGTCCATCTGGGGTTCTACGTCTGGGGCTGTACATCTGAGGCTGTCTGTCTGGGGTTGTCTGTCTGCGGCTGTTAGGCTGGAGCTGCCTGTGGTGACTGCGCTCTGACAAGAGCATGCACTGGAGCTGTGATGCGGCGCTGCACTGGAGCCTTGAACCTGCAACCAGCCAATGTCAGGAAAGACAAGCTGAGCAAAACTTCTGCCGAACAGATTTAAGAGAAGATGCCATTATTATTATTATCATTATTATTATTATTATGAATAATAATAATAATAATGTATTTTATTCCCCTTTTCTACACATGTTGTAATGCAGAGAGCTGAGGAGAGCTTTGGTGCATCAATACACATACACACATACAAGATACATACGTACAATATGGGTTTTAGCACTTAATTTAATCTAATTAATTTGCTCCCGGTTTGAAGGAAACCGACCACCACAACCACTGGAGCTTTCCAGGTCCCCTGATGTACAGGTGCATTCATAAGTCTGGAGTTTGGTGTCACAGCAGTCCCTCAATTCACCCGCAGGGGGCAGTATGCAGCCAGTTGAGCTGGGTTTGTCTGTGAAAGTCAGTTCAGAGAGATCAGCTGGAGGGGCGTCATCATCTGGTTCTGAGCAGTGTGGAGCAACAGGAGCTTTGTTTTAATCGTTTATAAGAGAAGGTGAAGGATTCTTCCAGGGCAGATGGATATGCAGTTGTGCATATCCAGTTGGCAAGAAATAGCTGTACAAAGTAAGTATTATACTTTTCTGAACTTGTGTTCAGCAGTTGCCTACGACCATGATATGCACTTTTTGTACGTCACTTTGGATAAAAGCGTCTGCGAAATAAATGTAATGTAAAAAATGTAAAATGTGCCGTGTACTAGTGCTGATTCTGATGCAGTCAGCAGTCTTCCGCTTCATCTATAAGGCGCATGCAGTGATGTCAGTCACCGTGTTCCCATAACTGGAGTCATAACAAAAAAAATAACCAATGCGCTCCAAAAAGGATAGGCTTCAGACAGCATCCCCAAACTGTGCGTCATGTTTATGCAACTTTATCATTTCCCTCTGGCTGCAGCGTGAGTGGGGTGCTGGGCCTCTGCATTCTGCCAGAGGTTAAAGGTCGGGGGGGGGGGGGGGGGGGGGGATTTCCCCAGAAGAGAAGAGTGTATTCAAATACCAGAGGACCAGCTGCGTCTTCTACGGCTGTTAAGAGCAGGTACCGGAAAACAGGCGAGTAAGTCAGAGGGTTTTTATAACTTATTTTACATATGACGCACCCATTCCAATGTGTCTATCATCAGATTCATCGTTGAGTCAGCCTGTAGCACTAAAAACCCCGCATGACATCACCTCCCCCGTCCTTTGGGACTGTCCTGCCCCACAGGTCAGTACTGTGGGAGTGACAGAGTTTCCTTTACTAAGACAGAGTGGGAAAAGGATCAAAGTGTCAGAGAAGACTCAGACGGGAGGGAGAGGTCTGGCCTCCATCCCCTCCACAGAGCAGTGATTGTAATTTAGTCATTAGAAGCTCGAACTCTGCCCCATAGGCACGCGCACGGGGTTTACTGATGGGAAAACAGTCAGAAAAAAACTCTCATCTCTCCTCAACATTAGCAAGACAGAGTTATGGCTCTATAGCCACACCACAGTTTATTCTGTTCTTTATGTCCAAAGGGAGGAAAAAGGAATTTTAATGTTTTGTGAAATGCCCAGCTTCTTCAACAGCAAATGGTCTGATTAATAAATGTAATGTAATGTTTGTGTGTCTGAGTGTATGTCTGAGTGTGTGTGTATCTGAGTGAGTGTTTCTGAGTGTGTGTCTGAGTGTGTGTGTATCTGAGTGAGTGTTTTTGAGTGTGTGTCTGAGTGTGTATGTTTGTGAGTATGTGTTTGTTATGTATGTATGTATGTTGCTTTGGATAAATTTGGTCTGCCAAATAAATGTAATGTAATGTAATGTGTGTGCATCTGAGTGTGTGTGTATCTGAATGAGTGTTTGTGAGTGAGTGTTTGTGAGTGTGCGTGTTTCTGAGTGAAACAAATCTATTGTTTTGACTGCCCTTAATTATTTAAGTTGAACATTTATCAGTGTATCAAGTTGTTTCAATGCCTGCGATGAACTGTAATAACTGAAATAAACACCATTACCCACAGCTATTTCATGAGAACAGACACACTCCTGAGGGAGTTGGGAATGTGCCAGGTCTCCTTCAGTTAGTCATGAACCCATAGATTTCCAGGAAGATCCCACATTAAACAGAGCATTGCGTAACACCTCCTCAAACCCTTTCTCCTGGAAAATTCAGCTCCCTCATGCCCATGATTCACCAGAGCAAAGCTGCACAGAAACCCCCTCCTGGTCTGGCATCTGTAGAGCAGTGTCTGTAGAGCAGAAATCAAATACATTTAATTGCAAATAAGAAGCTTGGACACACAAGGGGGAGAGAAGAGTGGAGAACTTTCTGGAAACCACCGACACATGGCCAGCCACCCACTCACTGGGAATAATCAAGCTGGGTCTCTAATCCAGCGCTCTGCATTCCCATGTGAAGAAATAGCTGGATGGCTATATAATTACTCATCAGTGTGTGTGTGTGCGTGTGTGTGCGTGTGTGTATGTGTGTGTGTGTGCGTGTGCGTGTGTGTATGTATGTGTGTGTGTGCGTGCATGTGTGTGTTTGTGTGTACGTGTGTGTGTGCATGTGTGTCAGCATGCACAGTTTACAGTTTAGAGAGGAAACTTCCTGTCAGTGGGGTGCATCTGTTTTGTTTTTAGTTTAACTCTTGCTGCAAGTGTTCGTTATCTTGGATGTCACAACGCAGCACAATAATACCTACACAGCAAAGCTGCCATTTCCTGCTGCCCCCCCCCTGCCCCCCCCCCCCCCCCCCCCCCCCGCCACTCTAACCACTCTCTCTCCCCGAGCAGCAGGAACTGAAAGCCTCTTTCACTCTGTGTTCACCACCACAATTTTAACCGCAATTTTTTTTCATTTTTCCTCACATTCAGAATGTCCACTTGTATTCACAGCTAGATTAGGCGGAACAGTGGGAGATCAGAAGGGTGATGCTGCCCTGCATGTCCACCACAGAAGAAGAGATGTTCCAATACCACGCCTTTATTTTCCTCTTATTTTCACTCTCCCGTCCTTCTCTTCTCCTCTCCTTCCCCTGTCCTTTTCTTTTCCTCCACTCCTCCAGGACTTCTCTTCACTCCCCCCTTCTTCCTGTCCTTCTCTTCTCCTCCACTCAGCGTGTGTGAATGCGGGCGTGCTAGTGTGTGTGAACGTAGGCGTGCTAGCACATGCTAGCATGGGCTCCTAGGACTGTAACCGTGACAACCTGTCCTGACCTTTATGTCATGATAGGTCACAATATGGTAAACTCTCACATCACCAGCTTCATTATGAAAGGGGGGGGGCAGACAGATGAAAGTTCAGATAAACTGGAAAAAAACTCAACCTACAGCTTTAATAAAACTAAAACACCTCTCACCAAACTCTAAAGCTATAGCTATAGATAATTAGTTATGTTAGCTCATTTAGTAAGCAGTGCTGCTTTCCCTAAATAGGACATGATTGTTTTAAAAATGCATGGAGATGTAAAATGTCTGGAGTATACATGTGTGTGTGTGTGTGTGTGTGTGTGTGTGTGAGAGAGAGAGAAAGAGGGCCTTGCTGTGTCTTGCTATGTCAGATCATCATGTTCCTAAGTGACATGTCATAAAAATCAATTAATTACTTCTAAGTGGCAGTTAAGAGTTTGGACAGAATACAGACCCATGAATTATGGAGAAGATTTAAGTGTGAACTCTCTTCTGCTTCCTTTAACAAGCTTCCCCTGAAATATGAAGTCATAATGTCCCCTGAAACTGGACAACAGGACACTGAGAGATGGGGAGAGATCAGGAGGGGGAAATAGAGAGGGAGAGAGGGAGAGAGAGACAGAGAGAGAAGGAGAGAGGGGAAAATGGAGAGGGAGAGAGGGTGAAAGGGAGAGGGAGAGAGGGAGACTAATTCGAGAGGGGAATTAGAATCACATGATTGCAAGAGCACAAGTGAATAGTAACAGATAAATTGATAAATGTGTTTTTATTACAGACCATTTTAGTGATGCAGAATTTTTAAAAACTGGTTTACAACTTCATACTGTTTTCTTTTTTTTGCACTGCTTGAACTGATTAAAACTTAAAAAGAAATATTCTCACATCAAACATGAGATCTTGATCAATACAGGTTTTTTGGCTTGCTTGTAACTTTATTTGGATAAAAACTGGTTCCTCTTGGAAGACATTTACACTATTGTTGATACCCCACACATAATTTGTCAACTACAAAGTCATTCATCTTTTATTTGTGATGGAATAGACAGAGAGATGAAGAACATTCACTCCAAAACTGTTTTTGTTATTCCAGGCTTGGAAGATATGCAAACCCCAATTCCACCCCCCAAAAATAAAATAAAATAAATAAAAAACCTGTTCCAGTGGCAGAGATTCAGGCATGAACCTGCGTTGCCATGGGAACCCAGGCCTGCTCTCCTGGGCCTCATGCCTCACAACGGAACTTTGCTAACGCCTTTGCACTTCCTCTCTGTCTCTTTCTCTATATTTCTGTCTGTTTGCCATTCATTTGTTTCTCCTTCTTCTTCTTCTTCTTCTTCTTCTTCTTCTTCTCTTTCCCGGCCCTCAAACCTTTTTATTTTTATTATTTGTCCTTTTCCTCTTCCTCGTGTGCATCTTCAGTGACTCTTCCTCCATTGGTCTCTCAGTCTTACTGCATTCTCTGTAACGGCCACTTCTGCATTGCAACATCCAGCAGCCTTACGCACGCATGCACTGGGGTTTTAGGTGCAGAGAAAACTTGCTTTTGGCTTACAAGCTGTGCGTGTGTGTGCGCATGCGTGCGTGTCGGTCTGTGTGTGTGTGTCTGTGCTAGTGGGGTGGGGGTGAAAGAGATAGAACATGTTTTTGCTTCTAAACTTTGGCCTCAGGGGCCGCCACATGAACTCACATTAACTCCGATCCCGAGTCGCAGCGTGCTGTGCTTCAGAACCGGGACTTACAAACTGGTTAACATAACATGTAAGTGGCTAGAGCCACAGCTTGTTGGGCTTTGTGGAGCCGGGGGGCGGGGGGTGAGGGGGCCAGGTGTAAATAGCCGAATAGCTGCCGTGTGACTATTCTCACCCGGGTGCAAATAGACACTCTGTTAAATTGGACGATTTATTTATGTATTTATTTGACGTCCGGAACACTGGTTTTGTGCTTATTTATATACGTTCTTGTTTGTTTGTTTGTTTTTTAATCCCGATGTCGTGTTAAATTGGTTCGCTCTCGTCCTGCTCTAAGCGCCATTAGACACCACAAACCACAATCAAAAGTATTCTATAATAACCTCCGCACATGCCGTGCTTGTGGAATTCCATTGACTGCTCCGGTGAGACATATTACGGCGACTGTGCTCTAGGGACGCAGCGGTGATTGGAAGAAACTTCTTAAGTTTTATCTACACGCCACACTATTGGCCAAAACGTCAATGTATGCAAATATACTCTTCCGGGCTGCATTACTGCAGCACGAACTGCCAGTAAAGCCAGCCCGAGCCCGCAGAACCTGGCTTCGTTCGCACGGCAGTAGCGGGCCAGTCACGCCAAGGTGTAAGTTTTAAGGGTGGTGTCTGGACTTCTCTGTTTCCCCGGCAGTGGCCATATAACAAAAAACTGGCACAACATCCGCAGAGAGGCGCTTTCCGTCTTTCTCATGTTGTATCATCAGCGTGGGCATTCATGGAACGTGTACAGTTGACTGGGCGAGGAAGGCGGAATGTAATTCATCCGTACTGGATACTTAATTTAATTGTCAGCTGTTGATTTAGAATAAGCTAACTTTTACAGAGATCACGCTAAGAATATCTTATGCCTTATAATGATCAGTTTCACCCAAATGCAGTGTTACTGCTTATCATAACAACATACATTCAGTTTTAGACTAATGAATATTGAGAAATATTGATAATAATTGTTGCAGTCTGCTTACCTGCTGTGCGTGGTTGTGTTTGGAGAACTTCCAAACACAACCACGTGTTGTGTTTTTGTTTTCACGCTTTTAACACAGTGTCTGTTCGTGTCGCCTCTGCGAAAGGGGGTAAGTTGTTTCCCTTACCGCGTGTCCCGGCTTTGCGTGGTACAGACAGTCGCGTGTTTCACCTTTGATGGCACCTCCGGCGAGCACCACGCGCCGCGCTCGGTAGACCCCACCTGGGTTGCTTTCTAAGCAGGTCTGTTGTTGGAGCGATGCTGGCGGGGAGTCCGTTGGAACTGGTCTTCGCGTGAGAGGAAGATAAGCAGCAACGACAAGGTTTATCCCTCCCCAGTTTCATCTTCTGCTGATAACTCCGCGGTGTAGGGCTAACGATAACCCCAAAGTCTCTTTGATGGGAGGGTTCTGCTTAGCCCACGGACGCTGACTTCAGCTGGGAAGCGGGGACCCGACAGAGCGCGGACAGATCGGACCCAGTCAGCAGCCAAGTGTCGATTTTCGCGACTCTTTATCTGCGATTTTGGGAAGTATACAGAAGACCTACAGCTTTGCTTAGTGAATTCAGGGGCACTCAGCTACCCTGTTGGAATTTATCTCAGAGCAAAAATGGTTTTTCCCTGGGACGCAAAATACGGTATGCTCACTTTTTTTCATTGTTACGAAGTCTAAAAGCTCAAATGAACGTAGAGACAATGTGCGTTTATTTCCACAACTCCACACCGAGCTCCCAGTGCATTGGTGCACTTGTATTGCGAAGTTGTCATTTATCTGTGTGTTGTAATTTGTCGAAACTGTTGATGTCCTGCCTCACTTTTGCCTGCAGGTGCGGTAAGGCACGGCGTGCTGTTGCCAGCTTCCTGGTGGCGAAGTGAATGCGTGCAGATAGGCTAAACGGTTGCGTCTGTTATCTCTCATTTATAGATGTTCCTCTAATATTGAATCACGCACACGTATTGTGTCATTTTGCGAACTCGCGCCTTCTCGCTTTTCTCTGCTGACCACGTGTCCATTTGTATGAAGCGTCTGTCTAATGTGGTCCGGCGTCTGCAATGGATTGGTGCGGTGTTTGACCCACTATCTGCGTGCACGTGGCATATTGTGGTTGGGCTACTGTCTCTCCTGTCGCAGAGGGAGTGCTGCCGGGCGTTATACACCAAGTGCCAGTTTTGGGTTATTTATTTATTTATGTATTTATTTGTTACCAGAAGTATGCCTACATTTGTAGGGATGAAGAGAAATTCTGTTTGGGGAAACATCCATAAAATGTCACCCAGGACACCGAAGATGTTAATATTTGAAAATCTAGCCAAATGTAGCTCAGTTGTTTTGGTATTTATTTAGCTTTTCCCCTGCTGATTTGTGGGGTTTGTGGTTGTCTTTGGTAACACCTTCACCTTCCATCACTGCAGAACCCGCTGTGGGGCGCCGCTTTACGCCTCCGTCCGCAGCCCTGAGTCCAGGGAAGATGAGCGAAGGGCTGCCTCTGGGTGCTCAGGATAACAGCGCCACCCTGGTGGCCAAAGTGTGCGCTGCTGACCAGAGTACGACACAGACACTGTCAGAGCACCCAGGGGAGCTGATCCGCACCGACAGCCCCAACTTCCTGTGCTCCATCCTGCCCTCACACTGGCGCTGCAACAAGACCCTGCCCATCGCTTTCAAGGTACGACCACACACACACTCTCACACACACATGGACACACTGACACACACACTCTCACACACACACACACACATACACTGTCACACACATGCACACATGCACACTCTCTCACACAGACACATTCACACACTCTCTCACACACATGCACACACTGACACAAACATACTCTCACACACACATGCACACACGGACACACACACACTCTCTCACACACACACACACACACACACACACCAGGTGAACGCATGTAGTCTTGCTATGCTCTGTTGAGCATCAGGCAGTGTTGTGCGTGTATGAGCCAGAAAAGTGCTTCTGCTTTAGCTGTAGCATTCTGTTTCTCGTGAATGCCACAGAACACAGCTGACACACAAAGCTAGCTGACACAGAACACAGCTGACACACAAAGCTAGCTGACACAGAACAAAGCTGACACACAAAGCTAGCTGCCACAGAACACAGCTGACACACAAAGCTAGCTGCCTCACACACACACACTCACATACTCACACAGCTGACACACAAAGCTAGCTGCCACAGAGCGCAGCTGACACACAAAGCTAGCTGCCTCACACACACACACTCACATACTCACACAGCTGACACACAAAGCTAGCTGCCACAGAACACAGCTGACACACAAAGCTAGCTGCCACAGAACACAGCTGACACACAAAGCTAGCTGCCTCACACACACACACACACACTCATACACTCACACAGCTGACACACAAAGCTAGCTGCCAGAGAACACAGCTGACACACAAATCTAGCTGCCACAGAACACAGCTGATACACAAAGCTAGCTGACACAGAACATAGCTGACACACAAAGCTAGCTGCCACAGAACACAGCTGACACACAAAGCTAGCTGCCTCACACACACACACACACATACACACTCATACACTCACACAGCTGACACACAAAGCTAGCTGCCACAGAACACAGCTGACACACAAAGCTAGCTGCCACAGAACACAGCTGACACACAAAGCTAGCTGCCACAGAACACAGCTGACACACAAAGCTAGCTGCCTCACACACACACACATACACACTCATACACTCACACAGCTGACACACAAAGCTAGCTGCCACAGAACACAGCTGACACACAAAGCTAGCTGCATCACACGCACACACACTCACACACACACACTCATACACTCACACAACTGACACACAAAGCTAGCTGCCACAGAACACAGCTGACACACAAAGCTAGCTGCATCACACGCACACACACTCATACACTCACACAGCTGACACACAAAGCTAACTGCCACAGAACACAGCTGACACACAAAGCTAGCTGCCTCACACACACACACACACACTCATACACTCACACAGCTGACACACAAAGCTAGCTGCCACACACACACACACACACACACATGTACTCACAGCTGACACACAAAGCTAGCTGCCTCACACACACACACATACTCACACAGCTGACACACAAAGCTAGCTGCCACACACACACACACACACACACGTACTCACACAGCTGACGATCAAAGCTAGCTGCCTCACACACAAACACACACACACATATACTCACACAGCTGACACACAAATCTACCTGACACAGAGCACAGCTGACACACAAAGCTAGCTGCCACAGAACACAGCTGACACACAAAGCTAGCTGCCTCACACACACACACACACACACACACACACATATACTCACACAGCTGACACACAAAGCTGCCTGACACAGAACACAGCTGACACACAAAGCTAGCTGCCTCACACACACACACACACACTCATACACTCACACAGCTGACACACAAAGCTAGCTGCCACACACACACACACTCATACACTCACACAGCTGACACACAAAGCTAGCTGCCTCACACACAAACACACACACACATGTACTCACAGCTGACACACAAAGCTAGCTGCCTCACACACACACACATATACTCACACAGCTGACACACAAAGCTAGCTGCCACACACACACACACACACACACACATGTACTCACACAGCTGACGATCAAAGCTAGCTGCCTCACACACAAACACACACACACATATACTCACACAGCTGACACACAAAGCTACCTGACACAGAGCACAGCTGACACACAAAGCTAGCTGCCACACACACACACACACACACATGTACTCACACAGCTGACACACAAAGCTAGCTGCCTCACACACAAACACACACACACATATACTCACACAGCTGACACACAAAGCTACCTGACACAGAGCACAGCTGACACACAAAGCTAGCTGCCACAGAACACAGCTGACACACAAAGCTAGCTGCCTCACACACACACACACACACACACACACACACACATGTACTCACACAGCTGACGATCAAAGCTAGCTGCCTCACACACAAACACACACACACATATATTCACACAGCTGACACACAAAGCTACCTGCCACAGAGCACAGCTGACACACAAAGCTAGCTGCCACAGAACACAGCTGACACACAAAGCTAGCTGCCTCACACACACACACACACACACATGTATACTCACACAGCTGACACACAAAGCTAGTTGCCTCACGCACACACACACACACACATACTCACACAGCTGACACACAAAGCTAGCTGCCACAGAACGCAACTGACACACAAAGCTAGCTGCCTCACACACACACACACACACACACACGTATACTCACACAGCTGACACACAAAGCTAGTTGCCTCACGCACACACACACACACACATATACTCACACAGCTGACACACAAAGCTAGCTGCCACAGAACGCAACTGACACACAAAGCTAGCTGCCTCACACACACACACACACATGTATACTCACACAGCTGACACACAAAGCTAGTTGCCTCACGCACACACACACACACACACACACATATACTCACACAGCTGACACACAAAGCTAGCTGCCTCACACAGTTCCACATTTCCCAGGATTCACAGAGAAGTCAGTAAAGCTGTGGATGACGTAAATATGCTGTGATTAATTTAGTGAGATGAAAACTATTCAGTTATTCTGGTACACACCACACTGCAGCAGTTTATCCAGGCTCTTAATTGCCTATATAACACAGCTAGCTGAAACATAAAGATCTCTCTCATAGAGTCTACTGCTACTTAAAATACTACTACTACAACTACCAACAACAACATAATATATGTATTAGTAGCAATATGACTACTACTACTCGTCATAATAAAAAACAAATAACTAAATTATACAATAATACAATCATATTGGGTAAATAGATTAATTTATTTTTGATTATATAGCCTACACATACTGCATATATACACATATAGAAATACACATGGTTATTGTTTAATATTTTTCTGTTGATATAAGCTTGTTTACTACAGGCTTATATCAATTAACTTTTCTCCCGTTTGAGGGGGAGATTTTATCCACCAATATTTTTATTGTACATGCTCCAGAATGCTGAACTAAGTGGGCTATAGTACGACCGTTGTGCTTCGCAGTTTCAGTTTAATTCCTTTATTTAGGCTATTATTCATTTTGTGGCTTAATAGATCTTTGAGGCAGTTCAACGGAATTGTGGCGGTTTAACATTCATTTCCTGGATTTGCAGTACCGCTCCATTGGAAATTAAGTTTAAAAAATATTGTTTCCCGGCCGTTTTTAGTTATGATGGACCTTTTGTTTAATGTAAAGTTGATTACTTCCCGTTATTATTTATCCTGGTATCTGATTCTTACGGATGAATTCAGCTCTTTTAGGCCTACTGTCAGTTCCGTAATTTCTAACAGTCACGGAAAATGAATGCTGGTGCCAAAAACGCACTCTCCACTGGAAGTGTTTTTTTAATGAGACGGGCTGCGCGTGTCAGCGCGGTGTCGGGCTGTGGTTTGCACTCAATTGAAAAATGGTCTTATCTTTTCTGCAGTAAGCCGTCTCATCGCCGCTATGACACTTAGTGAGAACCCAGAACAGTTTATATTGAAATGAGCCACATTGAGCACTTATTTACTCAGGGCGTGGGGCCATGGCTCTCGCGACACACATCTCCGCAAACCACCCGCCCCACAGCCTCACGCACGGCGCCATGCACGTGTGCAGCGTGCCGCTGCAAAAAGACGTTCGTTTTTAATACTCATATTTGGTGAAAAAAAAGTATCTAATTTAGTCACTTAATGAAGTAACTTAATAAGCTCACTTATTTTTTTTTTGCCAAACAGTCTGAAAAAACTTTTCTTGGCATATTAAAGATATGCACAAATAATTATTAAGATGTTAGTCACCCTACTGTGTTCTGTTTTCTTATCTCACCTGTCTCCAACCCCCTCCCCCCCACACACGACACTCACACACAATTCACACACTCACACACACACACACGATCCACACACATATGACCCACGTGCACACACACACGCATGTGCACACACACACGCACACACACACACACGCATGTGCACACACACACACACACACACACGCACGTGCATACACACACACGCACACATGGCCCACCGCAGGTGGTCTCTCTGAGTGAAATCCCCGATGACACGCTGGTGACCGTGATGGCGGGGAACGATGAGAACTTCTCGGCGGAGTTGCGGAATGCCATGGCGAGCATGAAAAGCCAGGTGGCGCGCTTCAATGACCTGCGCTTTGTGGGCCGCAGCGGGCGAGGTGAGGGGTGGGCGGGGCCACAGCGGCCAAAGTGTGGGGTGGGTGGGACCACAGCGGGTGAGGTGAGGGGTAGGCAAGGCCAAAGCCTACAGTGATGAGGGAGTGGGCAGGGCCACAGCGGCCGAGGGGTGGGCGGGGCCACAGCAGGTGAGGGGTGGGCGGGGACAAAGCCTACAGGGATGAGGGGTGGTTGGGTCCAAAGGCTAAAGCCTACAGTGATGAGGGAGTGGGCAGGGACACAGTGACAGCTGACACTGATGAGGGAGTGGGCGGGGCCACAGTGACAGCTGACACTGATGAGGGAGTGGGCGGGGCCACAGTGACAGCTGACACTGATGAGGGAGTGGGCGGGGCCACAGTGACAGCTGACAGTGATGAGGGAGTGGGCAGGGCCACAGTGACAGCTGACAGTGATGAGGGAGTGGGCGGGGCCACAGTGACAGCTGACAGTGATGAGGGAGTGGGCGGGGCCACAGTGACAGCTGACAGTGATGAGGGAGTGGGCGGGGACAGTGAAGCACTGATCGGTACAGGCTCCATATGCCATTAATATTTATGTGTAACTGAACGTTCGGGTTAGGGCACATATGTCTGTCTCATACGAGTCAGGAACAGAGTGGGATAGCATGGCCTCCTCTCCTCTCCTCTCTTTACTACTCCTCTTTCCCTTCTCCATTTGTTTTTCAATGTTAGCTACATTTCTTTGTCCTCTTCTCTTCTCTGTTGTGCAGATTTGGCAGCCTACAGCCCGGTCTGCTGCTAACAGCCTTTCAGAGCCTTTTCCTCAATGTCTTCATAGCATAATGGAGTCACTTAATTGTGGGCTGATATTACATTAAATATTAATGGCCAGATGTCTGCAGATAAGTGAATGTGATACAGCTGAGGCAGACAACACAGCACCTCACCTCTCTCCCTCACTCTGTCCTCTCTTTGCCTCTTTTTCATCTCCATCCATCCCTCCATCCATCTCTGTGATGTCACTCTCGCCAGAAAAACTGTAAATTTAACTTGGCAGTGGTCTGCCCCCTCAGTCTGCCCCCCCGGTAAGGCCCTGGGCATTTATGTTCTCTGCCGAAAAGAGGCTCCATTCAGAGTAAACATCCTGTGCACATGAGCACAATGGCAGTGCTGTGCTCTCAGACAGACTGGCTTAATGGCGTGGGCCGTGGGGGGGGGGGGGGGGTGACTCAGCGTGAGAATGCAGTGCACTCACCTTTATTACGCTCAGAGCGAAGCTGAACTCACAGGAAATTAACCAGCCCCCCCTCCACACACAGCGGGGGGGGGGGGGGGGTAGCTCACTGTGCCACTCGTGTTGGGTTAAGAGTCTGAGCTGAGTGTTGGGTAAAGATTCAGAGCAGAGTGTTGGGTTAAGCCTGTTACAGTAAACACAGTTATGGTGTGTGTCTGTAAGGGCTGTGATTCAGCGTCCAGTCATGCATCTGTCTCACACACGCAGACACACTATCTCACACACACATGCACACATTTGGGTCTGTCCCAGGTGGAGGGTTATTCCTGTCTTGCTGTATTTTTGGAAAAGCAGGCGTAGGTTAAACATGACACCATTCCAAAGCAGAGGAGGTAATGTGGGCCAGTGTCTGGGGAGCATGAGTGCGCCCCCTGGGGGAGACCGAGGGGAGCAGTTTCAGCAGGATGAGACTTTTGTGCCAGCAGCTCAGGGACAGGAACTTAGAACTAACTCAGTTATATATTTCACGTTTTTGTGCCTTACTGCCCAAAATGAATGGACTGCAACATCTGTGGACAGAAAAGAAACATTTGGAGACAACCTGGGTATATATACAGTGAGCTCTATATTGTTTGGGACAAAGACATAGTGTGATTAGAAACATAAAATTGTTACATACAGAACCAAATTACGAAAAAAATAAATTTGTCCTCAACATTATTGATTTTCATGTATGTATGTGTGTGCTGTACGTACGTGTGTTATATGTGTGTGTATGCAATATGTATGTGTATGTTATATGTATGTGTATGTAGTATGTATGTCTGTGCTGTATGTATGTGTATGCAGTATGTATGTGTATGCAGTATATGTCTGTGCTGTATGTACGTGTGTGCAGTATGTATGTGTATGCTGTATATGTTTGTGCTGTGTTGTGTGTGCTGTATATCTGTTTGTGCTGTGTGTGTGTGCTGTATATCTGTTTGTGATGTATGTGTTTGCTGTATATGTTTTTGATGTGTGTATGTGTGTCCTGTATATATGTGTGTGCTGTGTGTATGTTTGTGCTGTGTGTATGTGTATGCTGTATGTATGTGTGCTGTATATATGTTTGTGCTGTATGTGTTTGTGCTGTGTGTACGTGTGTGCTGTATATATGTTTGTGCTGTGTTATGTGTGTGCTGTGTGTATGTGTATGCTGTATGTATGTGTGCTGTATATATGTTTGTGCTGTATGTGTTTGTGCTGTGTGTACGTGTGTGCTGTATATATGTTTGTGCTGTGTGTATGTGTATGCAGTATGTATGTGTGTGTCAGATCATAGCCTTCATAATCTCTTTTTTCCTCACAGGGAAGAGCTTCTCTCTCACCATCACCGTCTTCACCACGCCCCCCCAGGTGGCCACCTACCAGTGCGCAATCAAGATCACCGTGGACGGGCCAAGAGAACCACGCCGTAAGGCTCACCCTCTGTCAGCCCCACCTGTTCCTGTTCTAGATATCTGTCCTGTGCACACACCCCCATGAGCACACACACACACGTGCACACACGCACACACACACGCACGCATGTATGCAAGCACTCACACGTGCACACACACGCACGCACCTATGCAAGCACACTCACACATGCACACACACACACGCACGCATGCATGCAAGCACACTCACACGTGCACACACACGCATGCACGTATGCAAGCACACTCACACATGCGCGCGCACACACACACACACACACACACACACACACACACACATTCATGTATAGAGACAGAGCGCAACGCGTCATACTCTGAAAACCACGCCCACTGGAGGGGAAAACAGTCGGCACCACAATATGCAACCAAGGGCTGAAACGCTAACGAAATGCCTGTAGCTAGCTAAAAACATTAGTTTTAGCATGTCAAAGTGTTATTTTAGCACCCTATGTCTACCTGCGTCAGTCTGGCGCTAGCTTGCTACTTCAGTGTAGCGACAACGTTATAACGGTCTCTGAAAATCGGTATTTGCCCCTTTTTAGCCATCTACAAGCTTGTTGAATCAACATTACGAGCCAACTCCCAACTTAATTTGAATGACAGTAACGTACTGTAGACTGTAGCTAGCTTGCTCGCTGACACGCCACTAGACTCCAATGTTAGGACAGACAGTAATTTACCATTAAAGCTATCTCACTTTCTTGTTTTACGAACTGGCTAAACTTTCTAAACTTTCTAACGATAACGAGCTAGTCATTGTGACTACAGAAATGTTGATAGCCTCGCAAATTCACGCCCACATCTCTGCCATCTGTAAGCTAAAGCGAATGAGAACAGCAGTTTTTTGGTTCGGCAGCTTATAAAAGCTTACTTCTGGGTTATTTACCCTGTTGGTAGTGCATTCCACCACACACCAGCTTTTAGGCATTTTCCTGTTGTTTGCTAGCAGACGAAAGTGACAAGGAGGCACCTTCACGCAATACAAAGTCAATGGAGAGCGATGAATTGTTTTCCCTCCGGGGTGGGCGGGACTTAATTGCGCTCTGTCTCTATGCAAGCACACTCACTAGTGACTCGGTGTGTCAGTGAGTCAGTTAGCTGGTGTGTCAGTGATTCACTGAGTCAGTGAGTCAGTGAGCAGGTGTGTCAATGATTCAGTGAGTAAGTGATGTGGTGTGTCAGTGATTCAGTGAGCTGGTGTGTCAGTGATTCAGTGACTCAGTAAGTCAGTGAGTCAGTGAGCTCAGTGTCATTGTTGCAGGGCACAGGCAGAAGGTGGAGGAGCTGGCGAAGTTGGGCTCCCTGAGTTTCTCTGAGCGGCTCAGTGAGTCAGTGACTCAGTGAGTCAGTGAGCTGGTGTGTTGCAGGGCACAGGCAGAAGGTGGAGGAGCTGGCGAAGTTGGGCTCCCAGAGTTTCTCTGAACGGCTTAATGAGCTGGAGCAGCTGAGGCGCAGCACCCTGAGGAGGAGCCCCCACTCCCCCCGCCCCCACCCCCACACGCCCGCCACCAACCCCCGCCTCAACAGCGCCCCCTTCAGCAGCTCCTCCCACATGCCTGGTGAGTGTCCCTCCATGTACCCAGGCTCAAACACAGGCCCAGGCTGTGTGTGTGTGTGTGTGTGTGTGTGTGTGTGTGTGTGTGTGTGTGTGTGTGTGTACCTGTGTGTGCTTTCACAGTTTTTCCTTATCCTGCCATCTCTCTCTCTCTCTCTCTCTCATTTTCTGCCTCAAACTGGATTATCACACAATCACTGGAAATTGGGAATTAATAAAAAATGGAGTTAACTGGATGTTTTGCAGACAGCATTATCTAGAATTATACAACTCTTGGCCCATTTGTCTGGTCAGAATTAGCCTGCTGCTCTGATCACTGCTCCACACTGCTACTCTGATCACTGCTCCACACTGCTGCTCTGACCACTGCTCCACACTGCTGCTCTGACCACTGCTCCACACTGCTGCTCTGACCACTGCTCCACACTGCTGCTCTGATCACTGCTCCGCACTGCTGCTCTGATCACTGCTCCGCACTGCTGCTCTGATCACTGCTCCGCACTGCTGCTCTGATCACTGCTCCGCACTGCTGCTCTGATCACTGCTGTACGCTGCTGCTCTAATCACTGCTGTACACTGCTGCTCTAATCGCTGCTCCACACTGCTGCCTGGTGTCTCCTTTGTGCTTATGTAGCTGTTCGGTGTATGAGGGAGGAAGGCAGGACAGTGACTCTGATTCTCGGATTTCAGACTCCAGACAAACGCAGAATTCGCCTTCTTGGTCTTACGAGCAGTCCTACCCTTACCTGGGACAAATCTCCGCCCCCACGGTCCACTCGGCCACGCCCATCTCCCCTGGACGGGCCAATGGCATGCCCACCCTCACTGACCTGTCCAGTCGACTCTCAGGTAACTGACAGACACTTCAAACCAGCCAGATACGGCTCTAAAGAGTGAAACATTCTCACCACTGGAAGTTCTGCTTCTCATCTTTTGAAGCTTAAATGTTCCCGGTGGATTTTCAATTTCCTGCTATTGGGTATCATGTCTCTTCATAAATAAATCTGCTAATTTACATGACACCAGAACCTGCAGTTACTAACATGAGGCTTCTATCGTAATAAAGAATAAAGAAGTGGAAGGGAAAGCAGGAGGTGCCCATCTGGTTGCTGTAGAGAATCTGTGGTGGGACCTGAAAGAGCAGCAGGGGAAGAGACGCATATTCTATAGACTCACTAGATACTCAGCTCTGTATACTTCACTTTTTAAATTCTGTCTCCTGAACTGTTGAAGCCAAAGCAATTCCATTATTGCATTTCCTGAAAGTCCATTGAAGGACCAAGAGCAGTGCTGTGCCAGTGGATCTAGCATCAGAACTGTCCAAAGAATATGTGACCTGGCAATGATATTAAGTCCTGACCCCTGACCTTTGACCCCCCACAGGTGCAGACCTGGCAGTGTTCAGTGACCCGCATGTGAGTCTAGAGCGGCCTTTCTCCTTCCCGGACCCCCGCCTGCACTACCCCCCCAGCTCCTTCACTTACACCCCCACCCCCATCCCTGCCCGCTACCACACCTACCTGCCCCCCCCATACCCTGTAGGCTCCGCCCAGGGCAGGCCCTTCCAGACTGGCTCCTCCCCCTACCACCTGTACTACAGCACAGCAGCCGGATCGTACCAATTCTCCATGGTGCCCGGGGGGGACCACTCACCCCCCCGCATCCTGCCACCTTGCACGAGTGCCTCCACAGGCTCCGCCCTTCTCAACCCATCCTTGCCCAATCAGACAGAGGGGGCGGAGACTGAGGGCAGCGGCTCCCCTTCCAGCATGGCTGCAGGAGCCGGACGCCTGGAGGAGGTGGTGTGGCGGCCATACTGAGGCCCCACCCCTCTGCACGCCACCGTGTCACTTCCTGCACCCAACCATGTCACTTCCTGCACCTCACTGTGTCACTTCCTCCTTCCTTGCTGATGGGCCTGATGGACTGGTGGGCCGGTTGAGTGTGTCAGGCACACTGGCAAACTGTTGAACCCTCTCCTTTTTTTTCTGTGGATAAAACAGTATGGGATTACACCTGTCAGGAATTCATCATTTATACTTATTGTATTTTTTTTAAGCATTTTGAAATTATTAATAATTATTTTCAGCCTTATTATATTTCATGCATTTTGAATAAATTGAAGTTGACTCAGGTTGTTGGTTTAAAAAACAGAAAATGTGGATTTATGTGGAAGATCAGCAGCTTTTGCATTTGTGTGAACAGTTTCTGGATCAGTTTCTGGATCCGTTTCTGGTCCTAGAATAAGAACCAATCAGGTTAAACATGATGTTGTTCACATTGTGTGTCATATAAAGATCTTTTTATTTAACTAATTATGACTTATAATATTTAAGTGTATGCAACATTGCACCAGTTATTGCAATTAAAATGAGTTTGTGTATGTGTGTGCATGTGTGTTTGTGCGTGTATATGAGTGTGTTTGTCTGTGCGTATGTGTGTGCCTGTATAAAACAGTACTAAACTCAAGGTGTGCGAATACTCGAAGTGGGTAGTGTTCACGTTTAAAAATGACAATTGAATTGATTATCAATTTTAGGCAGCAGCAGTACAAGAAATGCTGAAACGCAGCCTTATTGAGAGGAACGTGCCTGTTATTGGCCTCATTCGCACGACTCGGTAATACTGAAGCACGTTCGCGTGAGATTTATGTATCACAGGTGCTTAAGGCGCCATCCAATAACATTCTTATAAACGATGCCGCTGATCTTCAAATATCTTAACAGAAAATTATACTTAATGACTCCTTACATTCAATGATACTGATACACATATTGGCGTCTCTGTCGCTTAAGTAACCAGAAAATGACTTTTAAACGCCGAGGAAAGAATAGCGTCAAGTTGAATTTCTTTCGTTGAATGTTGGGAAACATCGCCACCTGGTGGATATTATATTTTTATGTTGTGCGACTTTAAATTGGTAATTTTGAACAGCTGCGCAATACCACAGGGACACATGCGCAGTGTGTGGAGGTTGGATTATTCTTCATAAAAGCACGCATTTTATTATTACTGGGAGACTTCAACACCCATGTCTGCTGCCCTGAAACAGCTTTAGTCACTGAATTTTCAAACATTTTAGACACTTCATTTTAAATCAGGTGTTACCGGTTCCACTCAGTAAAGGGCATACTCTCAATCTGTCCTCATTCATGGTTTTATTATTTCTGATCTATCCGTCCTTTCCTGTACACCACCTGTTTCAGATCACGGTCTCATTCAATTTCGTGTGGAATTAGCTTGTCATCGCATCAATTATGACAGTAGCAGTAGGCACATCAACGATACTGTTTTGACTACTCTAAGTGAAGGATTTCCTAATATCCTTGCTTCCTTTGTTTAATTGAATGGCTCTTTAGATAAACATTCAAAGCATTTTCGCAAGTTAATGCTCTTTGCTCTTTTCATATAAAACAGACAGAAACGTGTGTTCTTAGAGTATTTCAAATACAACTGCTAATGTACTTAAAAGTGTGGCTAGTCATCCGCGACGTTTGGGGGGCAGAGGTAAAATCTGTGGCGGTACTGTAGTATAGGTATCGTATAAAGTGTTTTTGCTTTGGCAGATGCAAATACTTACAAAGTCAATGTGGAAATAAACTGGACCATTTGGTTCCGCTTACTAAATTAAAAGTAACTGCAGCACATGATCCAGTAGTAATTTGACCAACTGCAAGAATGCAAGATGGACAGTTTAAATGCGGTTCATTTACATCATATCTGCCTTAGTATAACGCCGCGTACCGATTTTTAAACAGTAGTCTGCGTAACAGGAAGCTAAAAATCAGAATTCATGTCCTCTCTTGCCTTTCTTCTGCAAATGATCAATCGTCGCAACGTTGTAAACACTGGCTGCCCTTCGACAAGACCAGCTGATGACTAGCCGCCTGTTTCTGCTGCACTGAGACTAGCCAGAAGCGCGCGCATTCTAAAGTGCCCGCCCAGTCGTTTTTACGGAAGTTGTACGTCATCTGGGTGTCATATCCTTCACGCGCCAAATTTGTATTGTTTATCGGGAGCCAAGTCGAGGGTAGGAGACAGCGCGCAGACAAGACATTACATATTTATTCAGGTTAAATTAAATTAAAATGTCGGAACAAGCTGGCTACTCCCCCAGCTTCAAGAGACCGTCTGA
>CM077286.1:3422109-3467109 GCA_039654925.1 Anguilla pacifica
TTTTAAGCTGTGCAGCAGAGCCTGATGACAGTGATGCATGGCGCATGCATGTCGCATGTTTTTATGTTTGTGCCGCAGGAGCCCCGCTGCAGCGTGGAGCTGCGCTGCTCCTTCCAGCAGGCCCTGCAGTACTGGCAGCACCCCTCCCTGCCCTGGCTCCCCCTCTTCCCCCGCATCGCCGCTGAGAGGAGGTTCTCTGGCAAGAGCGCCCCCTGGGCTCACGACCCGGCACTGCAGCAGAGTCTGATGAGCGAGTGGTGAGTGATGGCTACCCTGCACTGAGGCATCATGGGAAATGGCGCACACACCTGTGAGTGCATGCGCACACACGTTCGCACAGGTGTGTGTGTGTGTGTGTGTGTGTGTGTGTGTGTGTGTGTGTGTGTGTGTGTGTGTGTGAGTGAATGCTGAAAGTGTTGTGATTTGCATTAAGTTCTGTAAATTCATGCAGAGGTCTGACTGCGAGCCTGACTCTCTGTGACTCTCTCTGTCTGTGGTCCCTGCAGGGCGGTGAGCTTCACCTCTCTGTACAGTCTGCTGAAGGCTCGGCTCTGCCCGTTCTTCTACCTCTGCTCTTACCAGTTCACCGCACTATTCCGCACCTCCGGACTGAGCGGCACCTCAGCCATCACCGCAGTGCTGTCCCCCACCACTAGGGGGCTGCGTGAGGCCATGCGGGCAGAGGGTGGGTGCTCCTGTGTGTGTGCATGTGTGCGCGAGTGTGTGGGTGGGTGGGTGTGTGTGTGTGTGTGTTAGTGCACGCACCTGAGTGTGTGAGTGCATGGTATATTTGCAGGGATTGTAAAAGTGGTGACTCTGTGTGCAGGGATTGACTTCACACTCCCCCTGGTGGAGGAGAAGAAGAAGTGCAGGAATCCCCGCTCTACAGCACATCAGACTGGGGAACACGGAGCTGAGTGAGAAATGCGCATACACACACACACACTCTCACTCACTCACTCACTCACTTACACACACACACACATACACACACTCTCACCCAAACACTGTCACCCACACACTCTCACTCACTCACTCACTCGCTCACTTACACACACACACTCACACACATTCCCATACTGCTATCCTTGTGGGAACTTCCCATTGACTACATTCATTCCGTAACCTCTAACCCTAACCCCAACCACTACATGCCTAACCTTAACCCGAACCCTAAAACAGCCTCTTGTCCTTGTGGGGACCAGCAAAGCATAATTTTCCTCATCTTTCTATCCTTGTGGGGACATTTGGTCCCCATAAAGCTAGTATTACACATTCTCACACACACTCTCTTTCTCACGCGCGCACACACACACACACTCTTTCTCACACACACACACACTCTCTCTGTCACAGACACACACACACACACTCACTCACTCACTCACACACATACTCACACACTCTCTCTCACACACACACTCACACACACGCAGTCACACACACATACACACACACACACACACACTCACTCACTCGCAGGCACACACATACACACACACTCACACACACGCGCACACACACACACACACACACACTCACATACACACACTCTCACACACACACACGCACACACTCACTCACACGCACACACTCGCACACACACGTCTCTATCTCTTTTTCTCTTTCACACACAAACACACACACCCTCATACTAATACTCACACATGGTGTCACACTCTCAAACACATACACACTGCACCCATGCCTGTCAGGTGTGATAAAGAGTCTTGCTGTTGTAGGCCCAAAGAACTGGCTGAGGAAGAAGATGATGAAGAATATGGTGAGGAAGATGAGGATGATGAAGATGGTGGTTTCTCCTGGCTGAAAGAGATGGGGGTTCAGGACAAAATAAAAAAGCCGGATTCCATCTCCATCAAGCTGTATCCTTCAGCCTTCTGTGTGTGTGTGTGTGTGTGTGTGTGCGTGCATGTGTGTGGTTATTGTGCATGTGTGTGTGTGGTTATTGTGCGTGTGTGTGTGCATAGTGTTTGTGTCAGTGTGTGTATAGTGTGCGTGTGCAGTATGTGTGTATAGTGTGTATATTGTGTGTGTGTATATTGTGTGTGCAGTGTGTGTATAGTGTGTATATTGTGTGTTTGTGTGTGGTTATTGTGAGTGTGTGTGGTTATAGTGTGAGTGTGCATTGTGTGTGTGTTTGTGTGAGTCTGTATAGTGTGTGTGTGTATAGTGTGTCTGTGTGTGTGTTTATTGTGTGAGTGTGTACATGTGTATAGTGTGTGTGTGTGTGTGTGTGTGTGTGTGTATATTGTGTGTGTAGTGTGTGTGTATATTGTGTGTGTAGTGTGTGTGTATCTCCTTGACTCTCTCTCAGGCGTAAGGAGCACAGTGAGGTGAAGCTGGACCATCGGCCCGAGTCTCTGGTTCTGGTTCAGGGCTCCAGCACCTTCACCCTCCTCAACTTCCTCATCAACTGCAAGAGCCTGGTGGCGGCGGCTGGGTCCCAGGCCGGTCTGCCCCCCACCCTGCTGGCCCCCAACCCCTTCAGAGGGGCCACACTGCACGTGCTCAAGGTCAGCCCCTCCCCCTCCCCCTCTCATTTTGATTTGCATACTGCCCTAAGCGAATGAGCCACACCCCTCTGAGGATCTGTGAAGAGAGCTGACCCCTGACCCTTGCCCCCGCGCAGGCGCGCAGTGTGAAGGTGAAGACGCAGGTGCGGACGGGGTATCAGGACGTGAGCAGCCTGGAGGTGACAGGCCCGGTGATGCCCCACGCCATCCACGCCCTGACCCGCCTGCTCCGCCCCGCACAGAGGGGGGGCTTCTCCGCAGGCCTGTACCCCCACGAGCCCACCGCAGTCTTCAACACCCCTGTGGGCCCCCCCACAGAGCTGCATCTGCAGGTGAGTGTGCTTCGTCATCATCATCATCATGCACACGCCCCCATCGCTGTGCTTCGTGTGCAGAGTCTCTTCCCCATCGCCCTAACTCTAACCCTGTTGCATGAGCATTTCTGTTGCCATGGTAACAGCCCTCCTGGTGGTGTGTCCTCTCCACAGGACACAGCGGCGCAGGATTTGGAGGGGTGCGGACTGCACCCCAGCACCGTGCGGCAGCTGGTCCAGCCATCCACCCTGGGAAAGAGCGCACTCAGACACCTGCACATGAAAGAGTACTCTTACACCTGGAGCCTCTGAGTACTCTTACACCTAGAGCCTGAGTACTCTTACACCTGGAGCCTGAGTACTCTTACACCTGGAGCCTCTGAGTACTCTTACACCTGGAGCCTCTGAGTACTCTTACACCTGGAGCCTGAGTACTCTTACACCTGGAGCCTGAGTACTCTTACACCTGGAGCCTCTGAGTACTCTTACACCTGGAGCCTCTGAGTACTCTTACACCTGGAGCCTCTGAGTACTCTTACACCTGGAGCCTGAGTACTCTTACACCTGGAGCCTGAGTACTCTTACACCTGGAGCCTCTGAGTACTCTTACACCTGGAGCCTCTGAGTACTCTTACACCTGGAGCCTGAGTACTCTTACACCTGGAGCCTCTGAGTACTCTTACACCTGGAGTCTCTGAGTACTCTTACACCTGGAGCCTGAGTACTCTTACACCTGGAGCCTCTGAGTACTCTTACACCTGGAGCCTGAGTACTCTTACACCTGGAGCCTGAGTACTCTTACACCTGGAGCCTCTGAGTACTCTTACACCTGGAGCCTCTGAGTACTCTTACACCTGGAGCCTGAGTACTCTTACACCTGGAGTCTCTGAGTACTCTTACACCTGGAGCCTGAGTACTCTTACACCTGGAGCCTCTGAGTACTCTTACACCTGGAGCCTCTGAGTACTCTTACACCTGGAGCCTCTGAGTACTCTTACACCTGGAGCCTCTGAGTACTCTTACACCTGGAGCCTGAGTACTCTTACACCTGGAGCATCTGAGTACTCTTACACCTGGAGCCTGAGTACTCTTACACCTGGAGCCTGAGTACTCTTACACCTGGAGCCTCTGAGTACTCTTACACCTGGAGTCTCTGATACGCGCACATACACACACACACACGCGTACGCCCACACACTCACACACACTCACACACACTCACACACACTCACATACATACACACACACACACACACACTGCCATTGTCAGGGCTACCTGGTGTCTCCATCACTGATGGACCGCTTGTTCTACTGCCAAACATTTTTACCTGAATGAGCCGTTGTCTTGTTTACATGAAATTTTATGTAATTAAATTAATTTTTTTTTAATGTTGCATGTTTCACTGTGATTATGTTGTCATTGGCAACAGTAGGATGAAATTCATGTTTTTAAATATTTATTTTATTTTATAAACTGCTTCTCAAATTCAAGCTATGAAAAGGTATGTGTATGCCTCTGTGGCTGTGGGGCGTGTGTGGGCGTGCTCGTGTGTGTGTGTGTGCCTGTGTGTGTGTGTGTGTGTGCCTGTGTGTGTGAGTGTGTGCCTGTGTGTGTGTGTGTGTCTGTCTGTGTGTGTGTGTGTGTGTGTGTGTGTCTGTGTGTGTGTGTGTGTGTGTGTGTGTGCGCGCGCCTCGATAAACTGACTTTTATGGTTAAAACGGTCGGTTGGTTCCTTTATTCTCAGCCACAGGGCACTGGTGCTTTTCATGTTGACCATTTAAAGGTCACATTGCACAGACGCTGTGGAAGTTCCTGTGGGGGACTGTAGAGAAGGGACCTTGACTTCCTGTTTTCACCCTGTTTTTAAGAAAAGAAAAGCAAAGATTGCTAGCATTGCAGGAGATTACTCATAAGTAAAGGGACCTAATGGCATCGGTGGCTTAATGACAGTCACATTTGATTGTAGCACTGCTTGGACAACAGTATATCTAATTTCATAATTATGTTACATAATTATGAAAGGGGAGTCTAAATCCGTCCCACACACCACCTTTTTAGATCCGTCCCACACACCACATTTTTAGATCCGTCCCACACACCACATTTTTAAATCCGTCCCACACACCGTTTTTAAATCCGTTTTATTTCGACATTTCCCAGCCAGATCCTTTGTGTCTCACCATCTGTGCTGGGCCATGACAATATTGCCATTGCGACCTTGCCAAACACTTCCTTCCTCTGGGGAGCTACACTAAAGATAAGAGAAGCATCAGTGAGGTTCCATCTCTCTTCTGCTCTCAAAAGGTCTCAAAAGCTCAGCTATCTGTGAAAGGTGCAGTTTTCAAGAATTCACCCTTTGTGGCAAATGAAAATGAAAATAGCACTGAAGTCGCTGATGTGTTGGGAATAAGCACAAAGAGGTTGGCCGTATTATGTGGTAGTGCCCCCTGGAAAAGAACGCAAGTGATTCATGATGAACAATCCCTTTAAGCAGGTTCCATACACATACCAGACACTCAATTCCATATTGTCATGGACATTCTGTTTCCCAGCCATTGACTCTGAATTTATCTGATTATTATTATGAGCTGATGTGTATTGTGTGTGAATCTTTTTGAGATGCACTGTAATAAATCCCTCTCAGTTCTTACTGATGGCAGTAAAGTGTCTTGATCTTGATCTTGAATATCCATGAAGAGGTATGACCAGGTACGTTGCTGTTGCAGTGGATGTTTAGTGCTGTAAAATGACACCATAAACCCCTTTTGTCAACCTTTTATCATCAACCTTGTATCATTAAGAAGTAAAGCAGGGGAGTCAAACTTGGGTCCTGGAGGGGTCACAAAGGTTTCTGCTTTTCTCTCAGTCTGCAGCCTTGTAAGGCCCTGAGGGCAAAGAGTGTTCCACTGAGCATGCGATCACCAAGAGATGTCAGGACTACCTTATAAAGACAGAAAAAACCCCGCGCCTTGCTGCAGCTCTGAAACGCGCCGCCTGTCACTTCCTTCCTTCCTCGTTGGAGCGTTTCTCAGCTGCGGCTGTCGTCTGTCGCTCAGCTTTCCCTGACGGCTGAACTGGCTGCACGCAGAGCTCCAGGTGTGGAGAGAGAGAGAACCCTTCCTGCTGACCCTCCAAACCACTTCCAGAGCGAGCAGGTAGAGCTGAAGGTAAGGGACCGTCGCCCGGCCCGTTCCCCTCCGCGGAGTTAGGGTTTGAGGCGACTCTGTGTGCTCCTCAGCGGAGCAGGCGACTGCACGAGGGTCCGTGAGCATGGGCGCATGCAAACCTCCCAAAAACGCTTTCAGAGCGTGGAGGTGCATCAGGGCAGCAGAGCGGCGGGGAGCTCCAGTGCAGCGCTGGGCACAGCAGGGTGGACCTGGGCAGAGTTAGCGGGTCGTTCAGGCACAGCAGGGTGGACCTGGGCAGAGTTAGCGGGTCGTTCAGGCACAGCAGGGTGGACCTGGGCAGAGTTAGCGGGTCGTTCAGGCACAGCAGGGTGGACCTGGGCAGAGTTGGCGGCTGGGCTTGGGCAGGGAGTTGTGGTAGAGCTCTGCAGAAGCACTGAAAGCGTAGAGAACACCCTGCTGCAGACTGATTATTAGTCCGCTGGCTCACCAGCTTGCTTGTTTCCCCAAAAAGAGAATCAAATCTTGGCTCTGATTCACTGCTGCAGAGTTCATTCACAGACTGTCCAATGCACAGCTCTCCACAGAGCTCAGTGCTCCAGGTCGGCTACACCTGTCTGGTGAAGGACTTCCATGAGTGACATGGAAAACCTGTGATGGTTTGTTTTTCAATTTATTTCTGCTTGGTGCATAACAGCTTGGAATAACAGAACAGTACTGGGCACGTGCAGAGTCTGCTTCAAGGCGTGGCTCCTGGCAGCCATTTTAAAAATCACAAATGGGCCGAGGGAGCCACAGGCAGCTTGTGTAGATTTACATGCAGACTTACATGGAGATTTATATGCAGATTTACATGTAGATTTACATTTACACGTAGGATTACATGCAGACTTGCATGTAGATTTATATGCAGATTTACATGTAGATTTACATGCAGACTTACATGTAGATTTATATGCAGATTTCATACATGCATTCAGACAAACATTTATTTATTTTTGCAGAACAATCTACTGTATAATTTTCAGCATGGATGTTAGTCCATCCAGGAAAATGAGAACGATGATCAGTTGCCTTCAATGGTATGCTACTCAAGAGCCCTCTCCACCTATTGCAACAAAAAAAAGAGAATATAAAATTCCACTCATTTCAGTTTCTAAAGAAAGACAGAGCAGCTGCTTTGTACACATTTTGTGAATAAAGTGAAATGCTTGCATAGCAGGGAAAATGTCAGCAGAAAAAAGTAACAGTGCTGATTTAAGGATGTGGATGAGCTCACCGGTCACAAACGAGTCTTAAAACATCTTAAAACGTCTTGAAGAAGCAAAAACGGAAGCACAGACAGGAAGAGAGTGACAGCTCAAATATGGTGATTTCACCTGCAGAGAATAAGGCTGTCGTACCGTGTGGATGACACTCTCGTAGAGGAAAAAACCCAAATGCACTCTAGCTCCCTGTTTACACTCTTAACACAAAAAAATAAATAAATAATCCAATGATCCCAAGGATTTCTCTGAGTTATTATCCAAATCCACAGACCCAACAGGAAGTGCTTTCTAAAAAAATAAAGTCTTTGAAGTTGTCTGAATAAACTGTGGAGTTATAGAATACAGAAGCAATCTGCTTACAAACATTTCTACAACCGACTTATTCCTCCAGTGTTTTTTATTGTCTCAGTTAATGTTTCAATCAGAGGGTCCCCTTTATTAGAGCCTGCCGTATTTTCATTAATGTTACACCTGCAATCTTAGTTATTCAGTCCCTTACCAAACCTTCTGTCCCTGAAAGTGAACTGTAGTATATTCTCAGCATCATACACTCTCATCATCCACTTTGGCTGTGACACAATTAATCTGTCATTGGATTTAGTGAATTTTTTTTGTGATTTTGTCCTATAAAGAAAAGCAAATGAAACAGTCTGTTTTCCTCTCGTTCAGAATACAGAGAGTGCTGTTAACAGTCTTTACATTTGTGCACAGTATTGCAGAGCATTCAGTTTCTGCATCCGCGTGTTCACTGGGCCCTGATACCTGAAGCTCACACCTTCCAGACGTGTGAATGTCCCGTCGGCTCTGTCTGCAGCGGCTCGTAGAGGGGCCCTCTCTGCACACATACTGCAGTGTTCTGAGCACCACTGCCAGTGGCACAGTTATAAAGAGGTCACATATGAGGAACATCTCAATCAAATTTTGAAATCCATTTTCACCATCAGCTGATAAACAGGGCTGGTTATACATTTGGTCCACAAGGAAATGTTCCTGAACTGTGGTGCATTTAGACATAAGACAACTGAAAAAATGTCTTTTGATTAAATGTCTCTAACATTCTTATGTTCTGTGAAATGCCAAAAATATTGTAAAACGGCATGTGTTTTTTGTTCTTTGCTGTTTAATTGTTCTCAAATTCAGTGCATTGTGTATTGGCTCATTATTTTCTGTTCATATTAAAATGAACCCTTTTACACAGCAAGAAATCTTATTATCGGACGTCATACAGGATTATTTGGGGGGGGGGGGGGGGGTTAATGTAATAAGGTCCCTCAGGAATGTTCTGGAGAGTCTTGGGGTAGCTGTGCTGTTTAGCTCAATAAAATAAGCAATGCTTTTACTGGAGACTGTGAAACATGACAACACAGCTGCACATAACCTTGTGAAAAGTGCATTCTGTAAGCAGACTTCTCTAAGACCTGACCCTAACCCTAAAACTGTCTGCAAAATAATGAAATTATAAGCTTGGGTTTGTGTCTCAGTTCCGTTTCACAGCGCTGTAAGAACACTTTGAGTCATAAATTCATTTCTGGGGGCGGATGTGCAGCACAGGATGGAGGAAGTTTCGACACTGAGGGGAACTCATGACCACAAGTCACATTTGCACACATCTATATTTTAACTGAAATTCAGTTTTGAGAACTCAGAGGAATGGGGATTTTTATTTTATTATTTATTTTATTGTTATTGCCTGGAAACTTGCAGAGCTGCTGTTTGAGGAGTGAGTGAGACGGGGGAGAGTTCCTTTCTAAAGCACTTAAACAGGGCATGAGGAAGGAGCTTCGCCATCAGGCAGGTGTTGTCACGGATCTCACGGTTGTCACGGTTTCCCCCAGCAGAGTGTGTCACAAGATGGCTGCCTCCACACAGATCTCCCAGGACGAGATTGAGGATCTTAGAGAGGCCTTTGCCAAAATTGGTGAGAGAAATGGACAAGAGAAACCCCTCCAATTCTGCACACACAGACTGTTCCCCCTCCACATAAACAACCCCCCTCTCTTTCTCTGTCTCTCTCTGTCTCTCTCTCTCTCTCTCTCTCTCTCTCTCTCGCTCTCTCCACCCCTCCCCCTCAGGAAGTGGTCTGTTACATTGCTGAAATCATAAAACATGGGTGCTCTATGCTCGGAAACACAGACATATTTTAGCATTTTAACCAGGATATCACATGGTTACACATTATTATTATCTGTACCAGCACTGACTTTCTGAGACCAGATGTATACCTCCACATCACAGCAGCAAAATGTGTTTTTTTCTTTTATGTGTGTGCATGTGTGTGTTTCAAAGTGTGAGTACGAGGGTTGCATATGTGTGAGAAGGTACGTATGTGTGTGCATCTGTGTGTGTGTGTGTGTGAGTGTGTGTGTGCATCTGTGTGTGTGTGTGTGAGTGTGTGTGTGTAGGTGTGTGTGTGTGTGTGAGTGTGTGTGTGTAGGTGTGTGTGTTAATGGCTGCATTTTGTGTTCATTTTCACCCTCCAGATGTGGACTGCAAGGGTAAGATCAGCACAGACGACCTCAATGACCTCTTCAAAGCCGCAAACCTGCCCTTACCTGGGTACCGGATCAGAGAGATCATTCAAAGCCTGGCAGCCACTGGCGCACAGCACGAGGGTCTGGTCAGCTTTGACGAGTTCCTCACAGTGAGTACCCCGGGGGTCAAAGGTCATCACAGGGCCTCGTGTGTGAAGGCCCCAGTTTCGCCCCAAGTTCTACTGCAGCACTTCCCCGTTATCACAGGGCTGGGATCTGAGATGGAGAAATAGCACCACCTCACCACTCTGCATCAGCATGCATATATGCATGTGTGTACATCCATGCATTGATGATCAACTGATCAAAGTGTAAAGGCTGTAAGTAACATATCTTTTACATTCTCCCTCTCTCTCTCCCACTCTCCCTCTCTCCTGCTCTCCTGCTGTCCCGCTCTTCCTCTCTGCTCATCCACTCTCCCTCTCTCTCTCTCTCCCTCCCTCTCCCTCTCTCTCTCTCCCTCCCTCTCTCTCTCTCCCTCTCCCCCTCTCTCCCACCCTCCCTCCCTCCCTCTCTCCCCCTCTCTCTCTCCCTCTCTCCTTCTCTCCCTCTCTCTCTCCCTCCCTCTCCCTCTCTCTCTCCCTCCCTCTCCCCCTCTCTCCCTCTCCCCTTCTCTCCCTCTCTCTCTCTCTCCCTCTCTCCTTCTCTCCCTCTCTCCCTCTCTCCCTCCCTCCCTCCCTCTCTCTCTCCCTCTCTCCTTCTCTCCCTCTCTCCTTCTCTCCCTCTCTCCCTTTCTCTCCCTCTCCCCCTCTCTCCCTCTCTCCCACCCTCCCTCCCTCTCCCCCTCTCCCCCTCTCTCTATCCCTCTCTCCCTCCCTCCCTCCCTCTCTCTCTCCCTCTCTCCTTCTCTCTCTCTCTCCCTCTCTCTCCCACCCTCCCTCCCTCTCCCCCTCTCCCCTCTCTCTCTCCCTCTCTCCCTCCCTCCCTCTCTCCCTCCCTCTGTAGGTGGTGAGTGGGCTGAAGAGCTCGGAGGTGGCTAAGACCTTCCGGAAAGCCATCAACAAGAAGGAGGGGATCTGCGCTGTGGCGGGAACGTCGGAGCAGGCCTGCGCTGGAACCCAGCATTCCTACTCCGGTGAGGACCAATCACCTTTCAATTCACCCTCCATCAGCCAATTACATTTCACTTCACCCAATTAAGGAAATTATCTGGAAATGATCTCTTATTGGTGCATATGGGGATTGGAGCCTAGAGCTCCAGCCAATGGCAGCCCTGCTTTGAACAGGATTAAAACCTGCAGTACACATTCCTGCTAATAACACTCTGGCCTCTTGCACTGATTACTATGGGACTGGACCGGTGGGGGGATGGGGGGTTTTGGGGGGGGGGGGGGGGTTGAAGTGGCTTCAATGACTTTTACCTTTATGCAGGGGAGGAGGGTGTGTAGGAACATATATTGATTTATTTTGAACTAAATATTTTCTAAAAAGTTATAAGAAGGACATGAGTATACATCACAATGAGAAGACGCCATTTAGTCCATCTTGCATGTTACCTGCAGACTGCGGTGTATGTAGCACTACACCAAGCCTGAAGTTGGACATTACATATACACTTTGTTCTATGTCGCTCTGGATAAGAGCGTCTGCCAAATGCCTGTAATGTAATTAGGGAATCTGTTTCTACTAAATGACCTGGCAAAGAAAATGCACCTAGAAAAACAGACCTGGAAAAACGCACCTAGAAAAATGCACCTGGAAAAACGCACCTAGAAAAACACACCTGGAAAAACGCACCTAGAAAAACACACCTGGAAAAACACTTCTGGTCTAATTTCTCTGAACTATTCCTACCTCCTAACATGCGTTTCTCTCTCTACCCATCAGAGGAGGAGAAGGTGGCCTTCGTTAACTGGGTGAACAAGGCGCTGGAGAATGACCCCGACTGCAAGCACGTGCTGCCGATGGACCCCAACACCAACGACCTGTTCACTGCTGTGGGAGACGGGATCATCCTCTGGTACGAGCCTGAGCTTGTGGACTCAGTCTTACATTCATCTGCTGCATATGCTGTATGCTGCGCTACATTACGCTAGGTTATGTTGCGCTATGCTACGTTATGCTACATCGTGTTGCGTTATTTTACGTTATGTTATGTTACGCTATGCTACATTATGCTATGTTATAGTACATTACGCTACGTTACATTAAATTATGCTGTGCTACGTTACGCTATGCTACATTACGTTACATTATGGTAAATTACGCTACGTTACGCTACTGTATGCTATGTTTCATTACGCTACGTTACACTATGCTGCAATATGCTATGTTAGGTTACATTACATTTTCAACATAAGCTATGTGAAGTGAACCAGTAGAGACAAAAAATGTGTGGTAAAGAATGTATGGAACCCAAAGGGAAGAAATACAATTTGTCCATTCAGTAAGCACTGTACATCTAACATCCTGCAGAAAGTCATTCAACAATGCAATATCACACAGAGAGAGCAGGCTGATGTCTCCTTATTTGACCTATAGCAGACTTCCAAATATATGAGCATTGCCATATCCATGCACCATTGTGCTTTTCAGCAAGATGATCAACCTCTCTGTGCCAGACACCATCGACGAGAGAACCATCAACAAAAAGAAGCTGACCCCCTTTACCATCCAGGTGAGGCTGCTGCATGGCCTCTGAGCCTTCAGTCTGAGTAATGATGCTCAGATTCAACTGAACAATACTGAATGATATCAGTCTTACAATGAGAAGTGAAATTTCTCTTGGAAATTAACTGCATATTTGTGTGTTGACTCCTCCTTACACACAACTATCCTTAATCATGCCTTAGGAATTTTTTAAAATTAAAAATGTTTTTAATATATTTATTTTAAAATATATTAATAATTATTTTAGTGCTTAAGAGCTGTGTGCAATTATGGAAACAGAGATATAAGTTTAAATAACACAAGCATTAGAATGTGTAGATGCACCCAGTCAAACAGGTTTGGCTGGGGAGAATGAAGAGGGGTTTCATGCAGGAAACAGCATTTAAAAGTACAGTAGCACCATGTGTTTTGGGTTTTGTAAACACGTAACCCTCTCCCCCTCGCCCCCTCCCCCTCGCCTGTGCATCGCCATGATGACAGGAGAACCTGAACCTGGCGCTGAACTCGGCGTCCGCCATCGGCTGCCACGTGGTCAACATCGGCGCCGAGGACCTGAAGGAGGGCCGGCAGCACCTGGTCCTCGGCCTGCTCTGGCAGGTCATCAAAATCGGCCTGTTCGCCGACATCGAGATCAGCAGGAATGAGGGTACGGAGTGTGTGTGTGTGTGTGTGTGTGTGTGTGTGTGTGTGTGTGTGTGTGTATAGTAACAGTGTGTGTGTGTGTGTGTGTGTGTGTGTGTATAGTAACAGTGTGTGTGTGTGTGTGTGTGTGTGTGTGTGTGTGTATAGTAACAGTGTGTGTGTGTGTGTGTGTGTGTGTGTAGTAACAGTGTGTGTGTGTGTGTGTGTGTGTATAGTAACAGTGTGTGTGTGTGTGTGTGTGTGTGTGTATAGTAACAGTGTGTGTGTGTGTGTGTGTGTGTGTATAGTAACAGTGTGTGTGTGTGTGTGTGTATAGTAACAGTGTGTGTGTGTGTGTGTGTGTGTGTGTATAGTAACAGTGTGTGTGTGTGTGTGTGTGTAGTAACAGTGTGTGTGTGTGTGTATAGTAACAGTGTGTGTGTGTGTGTGTGTGTGTGTGTGTCTAGTAACAGTGTGTGTGTGTGTGTGTGTGTGTGTGTATAGTAACAGTGTGTGTGTGTGTGTGCAGCTTTGATCGCCCTGCTCAGAGACGGAGAGAGTCTGGAGGATCTGATGAAGCTCTCTCCTGAGGAGCTGCTGCTGCGCTGGGCCAACTACCACCTGGAGAAGGCCGGCTGCGCCAAGATCAACAACTTCAGCTCCGACATCAAGGTACACACACACACACACACACATTATACACACTTACACACTTACATACATACACACACACACACACACACATTATACACACTTACACACTTACATACACACACACACACACACACACACATTATACACACTTACACACTTACATACAAACACACACACACACACACACACTATACACACTATACACACTTATACAGACACACACTTACACACTTACATACACACACACACACTATACACACACACACATTATACACACTTACACACTTACATACACACACGCACACACACTATACACACTTATACACACACACACACGCACACACATACTATACACACTTACACACTTACATACACACACACACTATACACACTTATATACACACACACACACACACACTATACACACTATACACGCACACGCACACGCACACGCACACACACACACACACACACACACTCATAGGGTTCTCTCCTACCTGTAGGACTCCAAGGCGTACTACAACCTCCTGGACCAGGTGGCCCCCAAAGGAGATGAGGACGGCATCCCAGCAATTCCCATCGACATGTCCGGGATCAGGGTGAGTTTGTGTGTCTGTCTGCCTGTCTGCCTGTCTGTCTGTCTGTCTGCCTGCCTGTCTATCTGTCAGCCTGTCTGCCTGTCTGTCTGTCTGTCTGTCTGTCAGCCTGTCTGTCTGTTTGCCTGCCTGTCTGTCTCTCTGTCAGCCTGCCTGTCTGTCTGTCTGTCTATCTGTCAGCCTGTCTGTCTGTTTGCCTGCCTGTCTGTCTCTCTGTCAGCCTGCCTGTCTGTCTGTCTGTCTGTCTGTTTGCCTGCCTGTCTGTCTCTCTGTCAGCCTGCCTGTCTGTCTGTCAGCCTGTTTGTCTGTCTGTCTGTCTGTCTGTCTGCCTGCCTGCCTGCCTGTCTATCTGTCAGCCTGTCTGTCTGTCTGTCTGTCTGTCCGTCCGTCTGCCTGTCTATCTGTCAGCCTGTTTGTCTGTCTGTCTGTCTGTCTGTCTGCCTGCCTGTCTGGCTGTCCGTCCGTCTGTCTGCCTGTCTGTCTGTCTGTCTGTCTGACTTTTACCAACTATATGGAGCACAGGTGGCAAACACCTGTCCTGGAGAGTTGCAGTCTATTCATTGTTGTAACTCTTTACCAAAACAATGAATACATCAATTACATCAATTGCAGCAGTTAATTAGAGCAGCTAATTGCACCATTGACTCAACCAACCTGGATTCTTGACTCTAAACTGGTTCTTTAAGATGAAAACCCAGCAGACCATGTGGCTCTACAGAACCAGGGCTGTCTGAGAACCCTGACTTTGTGAACATCAAGCACTATGGTCTTAAACTAACCATTTGGTAAATAATTAAGAATTCATACGTTTGAGACCCACAGTCCTAGTAGATTTGGTTCTGATAATGGCTCTGAGCCCTCTCTGCTGCCCCCTACAGGAGAAGGAGGATTTGAAGAGGGCGGAGTGCATGCTGGAGCAGGCTGACCGCCTGGGCTGCCGCCAGTTTGTCACCGCGACCGACGTCGTCCGTGGCAACCCCAAGCTGAACCTTGCCTACATCGCCAACCTGTTCAACAAGTACCCGGCCCTGAAGAAGCCGGAGAACCAGGACATTGACTGGAGCTCCATCGAGGGTGAGTGCAGAGCAGTTACACTGATCCCAGGCCCTGGAGCTCCATCGAGGGTTAGTGCAGAGCAGTTACACTGATCCCAGACCCTGGAGCTCCATCGAGGGTGAGTGCAGCTCCACCCGATGGTCTTCAGTTTACACTCATCTCTGACCTCAGGACTGTGCCACCTAATGCAATCCCACAATCCCTCAGAGCTCATTTCCCTCACTACAGCTGATACCTCTCTAAGAGCTGATTTAATTTCAGAGAACCCTCCAGTTCCTTTCCCTCTGTGATACTGATTTCAGATCTGTGCATTAAGTCTCTCTCTGATAAATCCCTTTTGGAATTTAATCCAGAGTGAAACACTGCTCATTCTCGAACTATAGGCAGGTAGTCTAATCATTGTTGTTCCTCATGAAAATAATTCCCTCCCTCTCCCCCACCCCCCCACTCACAGGAGAGACTCGAGAGGAAAGAACATTCCGGAACTGGATGAATTCTCTGGGTGTAAACCCCCGTGTCAACCACCTCTATGCGTGAGCAAAGCTCTGAAACTTCTGAACCCTCAGAGACAACTTTGCCGCCTTCATTTTTTCTCTCATAGCATTTCTCTGCTCTTTCTTTCCTATCTTCTGCTGCCTTTCGTTCTGTCCTGCTCTGCTTTCTCTTTCATTTTCTCAATTTTCTCTTTCATCTCCTTCCTCCTCCCACAGTCATGAAAAAAGACAATGTGCGTGTGTGTGTGTATGTGTGCATATGATGCGTGTATGAGTCTGCATGTGTCTGTGTGTCCCTGTAAACCATGGTATGGCAGGTTGTCCTCATAAACACTATATGCCTGTATGTGTGTGTGTATGTATGTTTAGTGTATGTGTGAGTATGTATGTTTAGTGTGTGTGTAAGTATGTATGTTTTGTGTGTATGTGTGTAAATGTGTGTGTTAATGTGTGTGCATGGGGGTGTGTTCTGCAGAGACTTGGATGATGCCCTGGTCATCTTCCAGCTCTATGAGAAGATCAAGGTCCCGGTGGACTGGGGCAGAGTGAACAAACCCCCCTACCCCAAACTGGGCGGCAACATGAAGAAGGTGAGGCCCAACCACCACCTACAAAAACATTGTCCAATCATCCACCCGCACACCCTGCCAATCATCCACCCCACACCCTGCCAATCATCCACCCGCACACCCTGCCAATCATCCACCTCACACCCTACCAATCATCTACCCCCGCACCCTGCCAATCATCCACCCCTGCACCCTGCCAATCATCCACCCCCACACCCTGCCAATCATCCACCCCCACACCCTACCAATTATCTACCCCCGCACCCTGCCAATCATCCACCCCCACACCCTGCCAATCATCCACCCCCACACTCTGCCAATCATCCACCCCACACCCTACCAATCATCCACCCGCACACCCTGCCAGCCATCCACCCCCACACCCTACCAATCATCCACCCCACACCTTGCTAATCATCCACCCCACACCCTGCCAATCATCCACCCCACACCCTGCTAATCATCCACCCCATACCCTACCAATCATCCACCCGCACACCCTGCCAATCATCCACCCCACACCTTGCTAATCATCCACCCCATACCCTACCAATCATCCACCCCCACACCCTGCCAATCATCCACCCCACACCCTACCAATCATCTACCCCCGCACCCTGCCAATCATCCACCCCTGCACCCTGCCAATCATCCACCCCCACACCCTGCCAATCATCCACCCCCACACTCTGCCAATCATCCACCCCCACACCCTACCAATCACCCACTCCCACACTCTGCCAATCATCCACCCCCACACCCTGCAAATCATCCACCCCACACCCTGCCAATCATCTACCCCCGCACCCTGCCAATCATCCACCCCACACCCTGCCAATCATCCACCCCCGTACCCTGCCAATCATTCACCCCATTAACCTGCCAACCATCCACCCCCCCACCCTGCCAATCATCCACCCCCGTACCCTGCCAATCATTCACCCCATTAACCTGCCAACCATCCACCCCCCCACCCTGCCAATCATCCACCCCACACCCTGCCAATCATTCCACCCCCTCCACCTTGCCAATCATCCACAGCTCCCCCCCCCACACACACACACCCTGCCAATCATCCACACCCCCTTCCTGCCCAGAGAACTGTAGCCATGGTAACAGCAGTAGTGCTGATGCCACTACTGGCTCATAACTCTCATAAGTGGATGCAGGTATGTTCACCGCTGGATGAGTGCTAACTGCATGTGATGTAATGATTGACAGCTGGAGAACTGTAACTACGCAGTGGACCTGGGGAAGAATCAGGCTAAATTCTCATTGGTGGGGATCGCTGGGCAGGACCTGAACGCTGGGAACCGAACCCTTACCCTGGCTCTGCTATGGCAGCTGATGAGGAGGTGATGCCTCCCAACACCATGCTGTGTCTTACCCTGCTACACCCAGCAGCACACCATCTCAAACCCTGCTACATCCAACACCACACCATGTCTTACCTTGCTACACCCAGCAGCACACCATCTCAAACCCTGCTACATCCAACACCACACCGTGTCTTACCCTGCTACACCCAACACCACACCGTGTCTTACCCTGCTACACCCAACACCACACCGTGTCTTACCCTGCTACATCCAACACCACGCTCTGTCTTACCCTAGCACACCCAACACTACGCCGTGTCTTACCCTGCTACACCCAGCAGCACACCATCTTAAACCCTGCTACATCCAACACCACACCGTGTCTTACCCTGCTACATCCAACACCACACCGTGTCTTACCCTGCTACATCCAACACCACGCCGTGTCTTACCCTGCTACACCCAACACCACACCGTGTCTTACCCTGCTACACCCAGCAGCACACCATCTTAAACCCTGCTACATCCAACACCACACCGTGTCTTACCCTGCTACATCCAACACCACGCTCTGTCTTACCCTAGCACACCCAACACCACATCGTGTCTTACCCTGCTACACCCAACACCATGGTGTGTCTTACCCTGCTCTGCACATGCTCTCTGTCCCACAGGTATACATTGAACATCCTGGAGGATCTGGGCGATGGGCAGAAGGTGAATGATGACACTATTGTCACATGGGTCAATGACACACTGACCCAGGCTGGCAAAGGCACCATCTCCGGCTTTAAGGTAGGGGGAATCATAGTGGCAGCTGCCGTGAGGACCATCACATTCAGATTAGACAGTCTTAGTGAAGACCATCACATTCAGATTAGACAGTTTTAGTGAGGACCATCACATTCAGATTAGACAGTCTTAGTGAGGACCATCATATTCAGATTAGGGAGTCTTAATGAGGACCATTACATTCAGATTAGGGAGTCTTAGTGAGAACCATCACATTCAGATTAGACAGCCTTAGTGAGGACCATCATATTCAGATTAGGGAGTCTTAGTGAGGACCATCATATTCAGATTAGACAGCCTTAGTGAGGACCATCACATTCAGATTAGACAGTCTTAGTAAGGACCATCACATCCAGATTAGATAGTTTTAGTGAGGACCATCACATTCAGATTAGGGAGTCTTAGTGAGGACCATCACATTCAGATTAGACAGTCTTAGTGAGGACCATCACATTCAGATTAGGGAGTTTTAGTGAGGACCATCACATTGAATGCTTTTCATACTTAACCCCTCTCCTCATACATATATTCAGCTGGCATTTTCCCATTCCTGTTTATGAATGATTGAATGCCTGCATTCTGTCATTTTAAATAGACAATCTTTGAACTGAAGTAAAAACAATGACCCCGTGTGTGTGTGTGCGTGCGTGCGTCTCTCCAGGACGGGACCATCAGTACCAGCATGCCAGTTCTGGACCTTATTGATTCCATCCAGCCTGGGTCCATCCGCTATGACCTGCTGAAGACAGCCGACCTGACCGACGAGGAGAAGCTCAACAACGCAAAGTATGACCCCTTGGCCCTGTGACATCATCACTAATTTCTGCTGGCCAATCTGCATGCTTATCATAATCACATGGTCGAAATAAGAGCAAAGCAGTCTGCAGATATAGCAGTGAAAACATACAGTCATATAGAACAATATTTCTTTCTGAATAGGAAACATTCTAAAAGTGTTGTCATATAAAAAATAAGCCATTTTAATGGTGTGAAAAAATGTTAAGTATGTATGCTAGCAGCTAACACCTTAAAAGAGTGCAGCATGGCTGGTGGCCGTGTTCAAAGCAGAGGAGCACAGTGTCACATGACCAAGTTTCGTTGTCATGACACACCTCTCCTCTGTCCCCCGGCAGGTACGCGATCTCCATGGCGAGGAAGATCGGCGCGCGGGTGTACGCGCTGCCAGAGGACCTGGTGGAGGTCAAGCCCAAGATGGTGATGACCGTGTTTGCCTGCCTGATGGCCCGTGGCATGAAGAGGGCGTGAGGTCACTGTTGCCCAGGGCAACCCAACCCCCCCCCACCCCACCCCCATGCACACCCTTTTTAATCTTCCTGTTTTAATCACAGTTTGGCTCCACCCTCAGGAAGTCTGAAATACAGCTGTGTTTTTTCATACGTTTGTGTGTGTGTGTGCGTGTGCGCAAGTCCCATTCTTTTTCCCCCTGCCAGGGATTCAGAGGGGCAACATAAATTTTAAAACACACACACAGATATAAACATACACACAGAATTGAAATCTGATTTTTTTTTTTTAAAGGACAAATTATATTTTCATGGTCTTATGTTTTAATTAATATGGAATTTTCTAATCTAGAGATACCTATTTTCTGTGCTTTGGGTCTATTAAAAGTAATTTTAATTTCAATAATAATCATTTTTGTGTCAGTATTGCTATTTGATGTATTACAGGTACATGTCTATGATATGAAGTCTCTGACAAATAAATTTTTCCAGGTACTATGATTTTACCTGGGTGTGTTCTATTATTCATTCATTTATACACTGCACACACACACACATGCACACACACATTTACCACACACACACCTGAAAAGTACTTTAGACACAGAGATTCATTTCATTTAGTCTTCCAATGCCATTGTGGCACTGCAGCCATATGACGTGTGTGGGGAAATCGCAGGCAGGTACAGCCCTTACACACTGTGCCCAGTGTGGGGAAATCGCAGGCAGGTACAGCCCTTACACACTGTGCCCAGTGTGGGGAAATCACTGGCAGGTACAGCCCTTACACACTGTGCCCAGTGTGGGGAAATCGCAGGCAGGTACAGCCCTTACACACTGTGCCCAGTGTGGGGAAATCACTGGCAGGTACAGCCCTTACACACTGTGCCCAGTGTGGGGAAATCACAGGCAGGTACAGCCCTTACACACTGTGCCCAGTGTGGGGAAATCACAGGCAGGTACAGCCCTTACGCACTGTGCCCAGTGTGGGGAAGTGACCTTGGGCCAGACGAAGACAAAAGATAAAGAAAATGGACTCACATACAAATCACTGTCCGTAGGAGTCCCCAACCCTTTTCCCACCAGATAGACGAACGATCCAATGGGGTCCCTTACCCAGGACCCAGGTTTTTTTTAATCAGACCCAAGGTTGATCAAATGCGTCAACAATATAATCACCTGTTGATAAATTGCTGAGTAATAGTGTCTCTCTCCAGGATCAGAGTTGGGGACTCCTGCAATAGATGTTTTCTTGTTTTTTTATTATTTGACACGGCAGTTATACACATTAAAGTCATAGCACAGTACACAGAGGTTTTCTTCTCATCGTCATTTGTGTAAATTTTAACCACAAGACAAACAGTTCTGAGCAAAATCAATACAGCCCCCTCTACAGCAGCAGCTCATCACAGGAGTGATTACACAACCCTGTTATTGGAACACCGACTGGAAACATGAAGCTTCTCCTGATACTGTGTTTTTGGATTTGTTTTCTGATTGAAAATAACAAATGCACTCCAAAACAGTAAGTCCTTGTTTTTATTGCCCTTTTTTACATAATTATTTTATTTCCTGTTTCTGTTCTTTGGTCAGTTTTGCATTGTAGCCTCTGTATTTAAGAAATTCTTAGCAGGGATGCACTTTGATTGTCATTAAATATCTTTAAACACGATGGCAAAATGTCAGATCCCCACAGTACATTACTTGTGTTCACAGTTAATGTTAATATTACTATTAATGCTCAAAATGGCCACAACCACAATCATGCAATTCATGGACAAAGTTAATTTATTCACTACTGGGAACAGTGACATAAAATAACTGGAAAAGCACTCAGATTTTGGGGATTAACTTTTCACAGGAGACCTTGAGAAAGTACTATGTTGACCAATGAGAATCAGGCATGAGTAATAATGATATTTTAAAACAAGACCAGGTTAAAACCTAGTATATGGCTGGACCTAACACACGTGATCCGGCCGACCAATGGTGTAACTTCATAACTCGGCTGACCAATGGTGTAACTTCATCACTCAGTCACTCAGTCACAGACATTCGTGTTTGCGGTCCAGCCAAAAATGAGGCAGTGTTTCTGCACTATAATGTCACCACAAAAAAAAGGGTGCATCACAGGCATGTTGTTTTTCACACTGATTGGGCCATATGAGTGTGACCCCTGTTAAAGTCTAACAACAGACAAATTACACTCTTGCTTGTGGTCATACGGTAGCCCTGCTTGGTGCAGTAACAGCCATGATGACCTTTGACCCGGATGACTGATATCTCCACCCCCTCCCAATCAATACTGCTGGCATTACACCCATTTACTTACATGTGCACATTAATGGTGTATCTGCTGCTATGTTATGAAAGCTCTACAGTAACTGTGGCTTCCAAACGACATCCTGGGAAAATAAGAATAATGGGAGATTTCCCAACGCCTCCCAGGGCAGGAGTTAGAGGGGAAAGATCCGGGAAATCACCACCTACTGAAACTCTGTTTGCCTGTATCCTGCAGCGATCAGGTGTTCTCCATCACCTCAAAAACAGAGGAGGAAGTAAGCATCGTCAGAAACGTGTCCAGCGATTATGAGGTAATGCTCAGACGTGGAGCTTGTTTTGGTGGTTTATAGGGCTATGCTGACTGTAGGCTGAAGTCAAAGCCAGGGTGCAATTCAGCTGCACTGAAAGCAGAGACAGTGGTCAGAAATGTCCCTGCAGAAGACTGACCAGCCCCTCAGGGTCCTTACAGCACATCAACATGTAGAAACGGTTTTATGCATTTCAGATACAGGTGCAGTTACCACACTGAACGTCTAACTACATTACATTTTCCTCAGTACCCACTCTGAGCATTTACCCACGTATTGCTTTCCAGACAGTAACTCATTTCCAAATACTTGTTTGTATGGATGCCTGTGTCAGTGTTAAATCCTCCTCAGACATGCTAATGCAGAATGATGTCACAATGTTACTACTAGTTTGGCGTGCCAATGCAGGATGATGTCACAGTGTTACTGCTAGATTGGCATGCTAAAGCTAGATGATGTCACAGTGTTACTGCTAGATTGGCATGCCAATGCAGGATGATGTCACAATGTGGCCATCTGGTATCACCACTTACCTAAAATGTCCACAACAGCATTGTGGGGACGTGGTGCATTCACAAGGACCCTGCTTCCCCAATAATGTCACAGAGGTAATGGTGTAGCCAGTAATATTTACAGTGTGGTACTGACAGTGCAGAAAGGTCAGTGGCAGTGTGAAAGGTTAACTGCAGTGTGAAAGGTTAACAGAAGTGTGAAAGTTTAACAGCAGTGTGTTCCTGTTGCAGACGGTGCTGTGGCAGCCTGCAGCTCCTGGGTACATCAAGCCCAATATGGAGGTGCACCTGTTTGTCCCTGGATCCAGCCTGACCACTGTGAAAGATCTACTGACCAAACACCACATCTCACACCAGTGCGTAACACACCCCCACATCTAACACCAGTGCGTAACACACCCCCACATCTAACACCAGTGCATAACACACCCCCACATCTCACACCAGTGCATAACACACCCCCACATCTCACACCAGTGCATAACACACCCCCACATCTCACACCAGTGCATAACACACCCCCACATCTCACACCAGTGCGTAACACACCCCCACATCTCACACCAGTGTATAACACACCCCCACATCTCACACCAGTGCATAACACACCCCCACATCTCACACCAGTGCGTAACACACCCCCACATCTCACACCAGTGCATAACACACCCCCACATCTCACACCAGTGCATAACACACCCCCACATCTCACACCAGTGCATAACACACCCCCACATCTCACACCAGTGCGTAACACACCCCCACATCTCACACCAGTGTATAACACACCCCCACATCCCACACCAGTGCATAACACACCAGTGCGTAATACACAAAAAAATAGAAATAAACTAGAAAAGAAGCTATTACTTGAAAATGAAATCCATATTTCAGTCGAATCCAAACTATGCATGTGTGCGATGCACACATTTCAGGGTTCTGCTGCATAACACCCAGGAGCTGATAGAGAAGCAGACCCAGAGCAATGCCTCGGACCCGCGCAGCGGTGGCTCCTACTACGAGCGCTACCACCCCCTGGAGGACGTAAGACCACTCTGCTCACTGCAAAGATCTGCCCTGCATGCCATGCCTCTCCTCATTCAGTCACAGCACTGCAGGCATCACCGCTGCGCATGTTCATCTGTCTGTGAGCAAGCAGGAACTTTACAATACAGACCAGCATTTACTGTCAGACAGACCGTCCTATAGGCTCAAAGCAGGGGGGTGATCGGCCCAGTCTTCTACTGCAATGTTCTGCCCACTACTGGTCACCTCATCATTCCCCTATGGTACAGCTGATTGGCTGCAGAGTCCCATAAACCTCTCTGGCTTACCGAATAAACAGATTTAACATATTATGAACCAGCTAAACCAGCTGTTATTATTCATCTGTGTTTGCATTTGTGTGTGAGCATGCAGGCACATGTGTACTTGTGTGCGTTTCTCTCCCTGTAGATTTATCATTGGATCAATAAAACCAAACACGATCACCCAGAGATGGTGGAGGTCATTCTGATTGGATCCTCATATGAAAAGAGACCACTTCTTGTTCTAAAGGTACAAACAAACAAAGAAGCAAGTAAACAGCAGGATATGAGCATTGACTAAGACTTGATTATAAATGGATAAAATAGAGATTTTTTTAAAATATAAAATTGATGTAACCCATGTTTTAAAAGGATTATCATGGTGGGTAATATAGCCATAAAGAGGATAGGTGTTACTGTATACATTATTATTATTTAAATCTGTGGCTGAATGAAAGCTTCTCTGCAGCTGTCGGGGAAGGGGGGAAGTCAGCCGAAGAGAGCCATGTGGATAGACTGTGGGATCCACGCCAGAGAGTGGATCTCCCCAGCGTTCTGCCTCTGGTTTGTCAACTACGTCAGTACCCCACCCAGTCCTTCACCTGTACACCACCCTACCCCACCCAGTCCTTCACCTGTACACCACCCTACCCCACCCAGGCCTCCACCTGTGCACCACCCTACCCCACCAAGCCCTCCACCTGTACACCACCCTACCCCACCCAGGCCTCCACCTCTACACTACCCCACCCTGTCCTCCACCTGTACACCACCCTACCACACCCTGCCCTCCACCTGAACATTACCCCACCCAGCCCTCCATCTGTACACCACCCTACCCCACCCAGGCCTCCACCTGTACACTACCCCACCCTGCCCTCCACCTGTACACCACCCTACCCCATCCAGGCCTCCACCTGTACACTACCCCACCCAGCCTTCCACCTGTACACCACCCTACCCCACCCAGCCCTCCACCTGAACATTACCCCACCCAGCCCTCCATCTGTACACCACCCTACCTCACCCAGGCCTCCACCTGTACACTACCCTATCCCACCCTGCCCTCCACCTGTACACTACCCCACCCTGCCCTCCACCTGTACACTACTCCACCCTGCCCTCCACCTGTAACCTACCCCACCCAGGCCTCCACCTGTACACTACCCCACCCTGCCCTCCACCTGTACACTACACCTGCAATCTTTATTCATTTACATAGTAATTGTTTATTTTGATGGTATTCCGCTTCTTGAAAAAGCCAGTGACAGAATGTGAATTCTTGCATGTTCTCTCCCCTGTCTCATGTTTCAGGCAATTGATTTCTACAATATAGTTGCTGATATCACTGAAATCCTGGACAGCATGGATGTCTATGTGCTTCCTGTGATGAACCCGGATGGGTATCAATACACATGGACCACAGTAAGAGCAGAACCACAAACGCAAAACTCTTTTTTTTAATGTTGCAGAAATGCTGTCTGGACATTACTGACTCAATTAGTTCAGACTAAAGCCAGTATTGCAGAGGTAATCACAGAGGACAGGACAAACTCAGTACAGAAGACAGGAGAAAGCCAGTGCAGAGGACAGGAGAAAGCCAGTGCAGAGGACAGGAGACACTCAGTACAGACGACAGGAGGAACTCAGTACAGAGGACAGGAGACACTCAGTACAGACGACAGGAGGAACTCAGTACAGAGGACAGGAGGAACTCAATATAGAGGACAGGAGAAAGCCAGTGCAGAGGACAGGAGAAACTCAGTATAGAGGACAGGAGGAACTCAGTACAGAGGACAGGAGGAACTCAGTATAGAGGACAGGAGAAACTCAGTACAGAGGACAGGAGGAACTCAGTACAGAGGACAGGAGAAAGCCATGCAGAGGACAGGAGGAACTCAGTACAGAGGACAGGAGGAACTCAGTATAGAGGACAGGAGGAACTCAGTATAGAGGACAGGAGAAAGCCAGTACAGACGACAGGAGGAACTCAGTACAGAGGACAGGAGAAAGCCAGTACAGAGGACAGGAGGAACTCAGTACAGAGGACAGGAGACACTCAGTACAGAGGACAGGAGACACTCAGTACAGAGGACAGGAGGAACTCAGTACAGAGGACAGGAGGAACTCAGTACAGAGGACAGGAGACACTCAGTACAGAGGACAGGAGAAACTCAGCGACCTGCCACTGTGTGGTTCTCGGCAGGCATCGCAAATTCAGAAAGTTCTGTAAATATAATAAATATCACACAAAAGCTGTCTGGTCCAAGTGAAAACAGATGCAGTTCCATGAAAAAGTACGACCTCTGCTTTCTCCAGCTTTCCGTGATTTGCCATGACTGCTCTGCAATTTCAGCCAATAGTTCACGACACCCAGTCTTACTGATCAGTCATCTGTAATATGGTCCCCTTAGGATTCACCAGAAATTATAATTTCACAGCTGTGTTAAAAAATTTCTTCTGAGGGGGTACGCCCTTGGCGATGAGCACTGACGTTTCTCTTGCTTAACAGTGATTTATGCCTTAATACTCTCCCATAAATCCCACTCTTGCCCAGTCTTATTGTAGAGTCATGAACACTGACACTTTAGAGGCCTACAGTTGTCTGAATTTTCTTCTGGGATCTTTTGTGACTTCCTGGATGAGTTGTCACTGCATTCTTAGAGAAAGGCCAGCCACTCATGGTAAGATGTACCTCTGTTCCAAGTGTTCTCCATTTGGAAACAATGACTGTCACTGTGGTTTGGTGGAGTTTCAGAGCTTTAGAAATAGATTTAGATATTTCAAAAACTTTTTTTCTCATCTCTTCTGAAATTTCCTTTGATCATGGCATAGTGTGTTTGTAGAAAGTTTGTGGTGACTACCTCACTCTGATGTTAAGGTTCAATATGAGTGAGGTTTAGATTCAACAGCTCTGGCTGCAATCAAGCCTGGCTGTCTTCAATCAGCTGAATCTATTGCTCAATTAAATTTGGTTAATTGCTTGATTGAGTAACTAAGGGAACAATTACTTTTTCACATGGGTGATATAGGTGTTTGACTACTTTTTTCATTAAATAAATGAAATAATAATTTTTAAAATGTGTTTTGTGTTTATAAGGTTACTTCTGTCCAATATTATATTTTGTCTAAATATTTAAAACCATTCAGTATGACAAATATGCAACAGAGGGAATCAGGAAGGGGGCAAATACTTTTTCATGGCACTGTACTAAACATGAAATATTTTTCAAAACCCCAGAAAGTAAACTATCTGTTAAACTTCTCTCACCGAATCAGAACCGCATGTGGAGAAAGAACCGCTCCTGGCACCCAGAAAATTACTGCCCGGGAACGGACCTCAACAGAAACTTCGATGCAAACTGGTGCAGTATGTTGTTTCCCAGCATTTCATGAAAAACAGACAGTTAGCTCAGTTGCTAATGTAGGCCTTGTAGCTAGCTCAGTAGGTAACGTAGGCCTGGTAGCTGGCTCGGTAGCTTACTTAGGCATATAGCTAGCTCACTTGCTAACTTAGGCATGGTAGCTTGCTCAGTAGGTAACTTAGGCATGGAAGCTAGCTCAGTAGCTAACTTAGGCATGGTAGCTAGCTAAGTAGCTAACTTAGGCATGGTAGCTAGCTCAGTAGCTAACTTAGGCATAATAGCTTGCTCAATAGGTAACGTAGGCATGATAGCTAGCTCAGTAGCTAACATAGGCCTGGTAGGTAGCTCAGTAGCAAATTTATACCTGGCCATTTAACATTTGTTCTTTAACATTGACTTATAAACTGTTAAATTTTATCCCAGTTTAGCTACTTAGTGTACAAACTAACCAAGGCCAATGTGCCAGGCACACTATGCCATAAAGAGTCATTTGTGTGTCACCCAAACCTCTGACCTCTGACCCCTGACACTGACTTCCTGCAGCGGAGGGCTCCTCCAGCAGGGCCTGTGATGAGACGTACTGTGGCCTGTTCCCCGAGTCGGAGCCTGAAGCAGAGGCCGTGGCTAACTTCCTGCGCAGCCACAAGCACACGGTGAAGCTGTACCTGTCCATGCACTCCTACTCCCAGATGCTGCTCTTCCCCTACTCCTGCTCCTACCAGGAGGCCAGCAACCACCAGGAGTTGGTGAGCCGCTGGGCCAAAACCCACATAAACCCACCCATACAACCAAACCCAATCACCCAAACCCATACACCAGAACCCACCCATCCACCCAAACCCACCCACCCACTTGGTTGGATTCAGCACCTAGAGTCCACTGACAGGTGTGCATATACTCCTGTGACTGTGCTGCCCAGTGGAGGGTGGAGGTCATATGCTTCAGACTGGGATAAAATAAAACAGATGCACAATTGGTTTGGTCAGCCAGAAGATGGAGCCAAAGCCTATTTCTGCGCTTTGGTTTTTCAGTTTTTTATTCTTCCTCTGTAAACACTCTGTCCTGAGCACTGTACCTGTGCAAGTGCAAAAATATACCACGCTGTTCTTTCTCTTTCAGAATGAGCTTGCTCAAGAGGCAGCACAGAAGATCAGGATGTATTACAGGAACACTTACAAATATGGAGCTGGAGCCAGAACTATATGTATGTATGCAAAAACCCAAACTAATACCCCCCACAAGACCTCTAACCCTAACCCTAACCCTAACCAAAACCCCCCACAAGACCCCTAACCCTAACCAGCACCCCCCACAAGACCCTTAACCCTAACCCCTAACTCTAACCCTAACCAACACCCCCCACAAGACCCCTAACCCTAACACCTAATCCTAACCAACACCCCCCACAAGACCCCTAACCCTAACACCTAATCCTAACCAACACCCCCCACAAGACCCCTAACCCTAACCCTTAACCCCTAACCCTAACCAACACCCCCCACAAGACCCATAACCCTACCCCTAACCCTAACCCCCACACTGAGGACTGTGGTGTGTCTCCTAGTAGCACCAGGTGTTGGGTTTGTACAGGCCACGGAAGCATCTGCATCTCTCAGACAATCCATTTAAACCCTGCATGCTGCACAGATGGGAAATGCTGTAATCTGCAAAACTACCTTTTATGTGCACTGAATATGAACACATATTTTATAGCAGCGATAGTGTAGCTTAAATAAAGGTCATGTTTTCTCTACCTGTTCTGGTCCACTGCATTAACCCCTCTCCACCCAACCCCCCCTCCCCCCCCCTCGTGTGCAGATCTTGCCCCCGGTGGCTCTGATGACTGGGCCTATAAGCTGGGAATCAAATACTCCTTCACCTTTGAGCTGCAGGACAGGGGGCGCTACGGCTTCCTTCTGCCCCCAGAACTAATCTCCAAGGCCTGCAATGAGGCCCTCACAGCGCTCAAGACCATTGCCCTCGGGGTCATCAAGAAAACCCAGTAACCCTGCCGCAATACTCCTACTATAACGTCCCAAGCTATTACACTACAAAACCCAGTAACCCTGCCGTAATACTCCCACTATAACGTCCCAAACTATTACACTACAAAACCCAGTAACCCTGCCGTAATACTCCTACTATAACGTCCCAAACTATTACACTACAAAACCCAGTGACCCTGCCGTAATACTCCCACTATAACGTCCCAAACTATTACACTACAAAACCCAGTAACCCTGCCGTAATACTCCTACTATAACGTCCCAAACTATTACACTACAAAACCCAGTAACCCTGCCGTAATACTCCCACTATAACGTCCCAAACTATTACGCTACAAAACCCAGTAACCCTGCCGTAATACTCCTACTATAATGTCCCAAACAATTACTCTACAAAACCCAGTAACCCTGCCGTAATACTCCTACTATAATGTCCCAAACTATTACACCACAAAACCCAGTAACCCTGCCGTAATACTCCTACTATAATTTCCCAAACTATTACACTACAAAACCCAGTAACCCTGCCGTAATACTCCCACTATAACGTCCCAAACTATTACACTACAAAACCCAGTAACCCTGCCGTAATACTCCTACTATAACGCCCCAAACTAATACACTACAAAACCCAGTAACCCTGCCGTAATACTCCCACTATAATGTCCCAAACTATTACACTACAAAAGCCAGTAATCCTGCCGTAATACTCCTACTATAACGTCCCAAACTATTACACTACAAAACCCAGTAACCCTGCCGTAATACTCCCACTATAACGTCCAAAACTATTACGCTACAAAACCCAGTAACCCTGCCGTAATACTCCTACTATAACATCCCAAACTATTACACTACAAAACCCAGTAACCCTGCCGTAATACTCCTACTATAACGCCCCATTGAACTATTAAACTATGCCATTGGCTTGATCCTGCCAGACATTTTAGTGTTTAACCAGTGTTGTGTTTGATCATTCAGAACAGATGCCTGTCTGATTTTTCCCTCTTTCAAATCAATAATTTCATTGTCTTTTTGCACTACAATTTTAACGTAATCCTGAATGTACACCCATCCTACATAACGTTCACAAATGTAGCTGGAGCTGGAGCTGCATTCATTTCCCAGGTATATCGTATAAATTTATCTAATGATGTGCACACCTCTAAAACCCCTTAAAGTAATCCAGGTGAGGTGGTTCGCTTGACAGCAGTGCCCTACTTAGGAAGTGAACCTGCAATCTCTAACGCACAGTTTCCCAAATATTATACTGAACTACTGCTTTAGTACACCTACAAATGTATTAGGCATTTAATAGTGATACAATTTAAATAGAATTCAACTTCAGATACATTTTTGAAAGTACATATTGCCATGTAATCTTGAACTACTATGTTCTGTTCAGCTGATCATTTTTAACTTGTCTTAGATAAAAACACATGTACAAATATGCCAGAATTTTGTGTGTTGAGTATTATTATACACGGGGGGGGGGGGGTGGCTAGGGCTTCAGTCAGGAGAGCTCTACCTCGCACACACACGCTGGGGGCGGGGCTTCAGTCAGGAGAGCTCAAACTCGTACACACACGCTGGGGGTGGGGCTTAAACCGGGCGAGCTCGGCGTCGCACACACACACACACACACACGCTGGGGGCGGGGCTTCAGTCCGGAGAGCTCAACCACACACACACACGGGGGGGGGGGGCTTATGCCAGGAGAGTTCTACATTATCCAAGTGGTTCGTTTTAGTGGCCATGAGTCCACACCAGTTAGGAGCCTTAAGCCCTATTCACACGGGACTAGTATTACCTGGGGACCTCATGTGATTTAGAAATGACCCCACACGTCTGTGTTCGTGTGGCGCATTCGCACGGGATAAGCGAAGTCTGTATTTTACTCGAATTTACTGACATTATCTCCTCGGATATGACTGAAAATGTCTCTGCTCTGCGTAACAGTAAAACACAACCCCAAATCACCGAGATGCCGATCCACACAGGACTAATATTGTCACATGACCTCTGTGTTTGGCGAAATACGGCAGGTAATTTGCGGTGGAATTTTTACTTTACAAATTACGGACATGGCAGATTCACACGGGATTAAGATCACAGACGACCTCTGCAATCAGGTCCCCAGGTAATACTAGTCCCGTGCGAATAGGGCTTTAGTCTTTAATTTGATCAGCTAATGTTTTTACCTCTCTTTATGCACTCATTTGCAATATTGCACAGTGTGAACATGGGACTTTTATTCTTCATGCCATATGAAGCTATTTCTGACAATGTCACATAAGAGGGTAAATAATCCCTATAAGCATTAAAAAGCATGATTAAGAAAAATTACCAGCTTGTTAAAATTCTGGGATTGCATTTGTGGTTGCAACAAAACCTAGCACACATACGGGGTCCCAGGACCAGCTTGAGAACCACTGAGCCAGACTAAGAACATCTGCTCCAGGGTGCAAACCGGCTTGCCCTCAATCACTGTGAATTGATTCTAATTGTTTCTATAAATCTGAATAGTGCAGAGTTGATTCTGGCAACTCTTGGGCAAAATAATTGCGCCCAAAGTTTTACAAACTGATACCTTGTCCAAGTAAAAGTAGTTTCTTTGCTCAGGACGTCACATAACATGGTAATTAACAACATCTAACTCACTGAGCTGTATGTTCCTCTTGTACAGGCTGTCATGGGTTATAGTGGCAGTGTTAAAGCTGTGGGGTCAAGTGCAGTGTGCTTAGCTGGAGCATATACTTCAGGGTTAAACCCCTAGACCACAAAACTACATTACAACTGGAACAGCTGTCTAAAACTATGAATATAATCATTGAGTTTAAAAGCAGCTGTTTAAGTCATAATGCGGTTCTATGGTCTAGGCGTTTAAACCTGAGGTTTAAGCTCCAGCTAAACACATTGCTGTTGACCCGTGGTGTGGTAACAGCTGATAAATTTGGCTGCCAGTACGGTGATGTCACCGCTCTGGAGTGTATGCTAAATGCCTGTAATGTAAATGCAGTTTAGACAACCTGTTTTCTAAGATGGCACCTTCCAATTACAGAAGACTACGGAAATGCAATTTCCAAAAATGACACATTTGTGGAACCCAGAGTTTTTTTTTAATGTTGTGAATCATTTTCAAAATCATTTTTTAAAATTCTTTGTAGAAAAAAAGAATACCAAAAGTTTACAAGATTTAAAATATTGTAATAAAAATAATAAAAATGAAAAGGCCTCTTCATAGTACTTCATCTTGGCTAGAGTTGCCACCACATGCTGTCGATCACAGACTTGATTCCTCCGTTGGGAAACACTGATTTGCAGTAACCGGCCAGTCTCAGATGACCTCGGCAGGCTCCCCCCACTTTGGGGTTCACAAAGCCGCCATTAGGAGGACTTCACATTCTCAGAAGCTGCAAATGGAGGACCCGCTGGGTTCATTAATACTGTGCAAACAGCCGTTTGTGCCCCACTAACGCTAACACACACACGGCTGCATAGGCAGGTTCTGGTACTCTGTGACCAGATGCCATCTCCTTCTACTCTTCTTTCATTCAAGATTCAAGTAAAGAAAAAAAGTTAATGAAATCAGATCATATGTATACTGGAATAAAAAACAAAATCAGGCAGTCTGTGCAAATCATAAAAAAAGTCCTCAGAAAACACAAACAATAAATTTATCAACCGTTTCATTTCATTCTTATGCAGAGACTTTCCTATGATTATTCTGCGTTGAAAGATGTATTTTCAGAAGCACACATTCAGCTACATGGTTTCATCGGTTCACATTAAAAAGCCTTGATGTAAAAGTATTGTAAAAGACTTAATGTGACAGAATTGTAAAACACTCGATTCAGGCCACAGAACGACACTCAGTTGTGAACTTCCAGGTCACTCCACGACCCCCCAGCGGCACTTCCTGTTTGATAAATGGTGGTTAGCTCAAGCATTGGATACGTTGCAGAGCTAGCAGAGCTGTTCACGGGACGGACAAAAGAACAGGTTATCAGCGCGGATACACAAGGAGATATCTGGATTGTTTAATATTTCAGATTTTATGTATTTTGTTGATTGGCTAATACTGTTTTTGCAATGAAGGATATTGTAGATATCTGGAGAAGATGTACAGGCTTTACAGTCACTAATGTAGGGACGTTTGGGGGTCCATGGTCTGAAACACGAAAATACACTTCAATTAACTCCAGAGCAGCTTACAGAGGAAGGCCATGTTTCCTGAGACTGCACATATGAACACATTACTTAATAGCTTTTACTCTCAGTGTTAACATACTGTACATGTTAAATACCAGTTTTAATATCACACCAGCACTTTCCTCCCTTTCCTTGAATGCAGCAGTCTCAGGTTTCAGAGGAAACTGTTCCAGCCAAAATCAATATGAAATGTAATTTTTTGAAGGATAATTGGGTAATATAGACACACACACACAACCTCTGTACAAGTGGCTTAGGATTTGCTGAAGTGTATTTTCTTGTGTTTGACCACAACCCCCAGAATGCCCAATACCTACCACTGTGAAGCTGGCAGGACATCACAAAGACTGTGAGAGCCAATCAAAATCATACACTAAACCTGAGGTAATATTTTAGGAAACCAGCACCTAAACTATCCCTTCAAAGAAACACTACGCATGAAGAGGTCCATTTCATTTTGATGTGCCTCACGCTGAGTGTGTTTTCTGAGATGGCCTGAACTCTGTTCTAATTGGTGCACGGATGAGAAGCCACTTCCTTTGGCTCTGAAAAGACTTCATGGGGCACTAGGACTCAAACCTGCAACCCCATCCAGCTCTGCATTCAGTGTGCTTGTCCGTGTGCGTGCGTGTGTGTGTGTGCGCGTGCGTGCATGCATGCGTGTGTTTTCATGTGTGTGTGCGAGTGTGCGTGTGTGCGTGTGTGAAAGGTTTTAATTTCTTCCCTCCATAATACGGTGTATCTATCTGAAAAAAACATGGATTATTTTAAGGCATTTCCTTAAAAATATAATCTAGTAAAAAGTAAAAACACATGCCACTTGCTCTGGCAAGTATGCAGTGCATTCTCAGGTGGAGGTACAGCAAAACAGAGCAGGACAAAGATGAGCTGTGACACTTAAAAAGCTCATCTGGGGCTCTTGGGTCAGCTCACAAATGACACGGGTAACAGTATTCAATGAGGGCAGATCCCAGATCCAAAGTGACAAGCTCTCCTCTTTTCCTATTGGCCCTCACTCCCGCCTGTCACCACCACACACAATTTTTAGTAAAGGCACAAAGACACGTCCTCATCATCTGAGTCACTAGGACAGACGGTTGAAGGATCATCGATAATCAGACCTGCTGCAGGGTTCGGTTCAGCCCGGTCCCTGCTGTATCTCCAGCAGTCCGACCCGCTCGTGGTACTGCCTCTCCCGGGCCTGGCTGATCTTGGTCCTGAGGTCCGTGGGCTTCTCAAAGAAGTTGACGAGGGACTGCTCTGTGAGAAGGGAGGCCAGAATCTGGGCGAAGCTGACCGTCCACTCGCTCCCGGACCTCGATATGCCGGGCGAGGGGGGTTCCTCTGCCGCTGCGGCCCTGCCCTCCTCCTCCCGGGAGCACCGGCTTCTGTGGTCCACCTCCCCAATCTGCAGAACCAGGCTGGTAACTGTGGCAATGGCCTGGAAGAGCTCGTTCTCCTCCTGCGGAGCTTCATGGAACATGCTGTACAGGGTCTTACAGAACTGGATGAACTCCCTCTGCACAAGAGACAAGGCAAGAGGAATGGGTTAACCAAACAGGACAGGATCATAACCAGTCCTGGGATGAGAGGGATGTGTTAACCAAACAGAAGGTGGCTTAACAAAAAAGTGTCAAACTAAAGTTCCGGAGGGCTACAGGGCATGTAGGATTTGTGGTTTCCTTTCAATCAGCAGTCAATTTAGACCTTAAAGTGTGGGGTCTGTAGTCAAGTAATGACTGCATTGACAATCAAATGCTCCCCTGCAGTTTACAAAAAGCTCACAAGAGACTTGCTGCCCATCAAAATGGTGGAATGTCAGGGGATCTCTGTGGAACTCTCTGGATTACCTGAGTCATCATGGGTAACGGCTTCTCCATGTTCTCTTCCTTCTCCTTGGCAAGATCCTTCAGCATCTGCTTCAGCTGCTCCTGGTAGTCTTTCATCTCTCCTTCACAGTAAGAGCAAAAGTAAAGCTCTTTCAGCTCTCTTTCACAGTAAGAGCAAAAGTAAAAGTCCATCAGTTCTCTTTTGTAATAATTTCACTGATGTATGATAACTCCATTTAACCTAAACCCTTTCCTCTTTCCCCTTGTTCCCTGAGAGACCGTGAACCGGTCTGTGCTCAGTTTCTCACCGTTAGGGGACTCCATGTAGAGCGGTCTGCTGGTGGACAGCAACGGGGTCTTCAGGGGGGAGGGGTCATCCTCATGCTCAGTGAGAGCTGCACAACATCCAAATGCATAATTAACCCACACATATATCATTGCTCTAAATAACCCACACATCTATCACTGCTCTAAATAACCCACACATCTGTCACTGCTCTAATTAATCCACACATTTATCACTGCTCTAACTAGCCCACACATCTATCACTGCTCTAATTAACCCACACGTATATATCTGTTCTAACTAGCCCACACATCTATCACTGCTCTAACTAGCCCACACATCTAAGACTGCTATAATTAATCCACACATCTATCACTGCTCTAATTAACCCACACATCTATCACTGCTCTAATTAATCTACACACCTATCACTGCTCTAACTAGCCCACACGACAATCACTGCTATAATTAATCCACATATCTATCACTGCTATAATTAATCTACACATTTATCACTGCTCTGGAAACAAATTGAATCTGCCCAATATGGGAAGTCAGGGGGGTCTCACCTGGGGGGACGTGCAGGCGATACAGCAGGCGGATCTTTTCGTTCAGCTCCCCACAGTACATTGTATCTGAGGGACATAGTAAACACAGTTTTCATAGAGACAGTTGAGCTCAAGGTGAAGGCCAAACCATGTTTCACAAAAGATTATCTAGATTAACGAGATAATTATCTTTGTATTATCTTAATACAGAAGACTATCTACCATTGAATCTGAAGTGTTACAACTTTTTATTTAATTATAAATATTTCTGAAGGGAAGTGGCTACAGACACTATGAGAGCCAATGGATTCCTCAGGTATGCTTCTTCATGAAAATATATGAACTAATATAGAACTGGAAATTCCAAGAGGAAAGAAGTAGGGATGATTGCCACACTGAACTACAGTTATTCTGTGAAGAAACCAGGCTTCACTTCCTGTTACAGTTATTCTGTGAGGAAACCAAGTTTTACTTCCTGTTAGTTCATGTCATTTTCAGAAAGCATGACAATTTCCTGAAAAAATAGACAGTGAAAGCATGAAAAAATTTCTCAAACTTTTTTAAACTACTTTAATCAGCAGTGCTCCATTCTGCCTTATTTCAGAACATATCCCTTGCTTGAAAAACCCATTCTGTGCATAAATTCTTTGGCAGATCACACATTTCTACAAGGCCAATAAAACAGCTGGATTAAACTAAACCGCAGCAGAATAAAGGTCTCAGACCAATCAGAGGTGATTTACTTTGTTGCCAGGAACTTCACATGACAACCAACGATGTCATTCCTGAATCAATTTGTGCTAAGAGCTCCCTGTGTTCTTGGGGATGGTGATGGTGCTTTGGTGCCAGCTGTAGGCACTGCAATGTGTTTATGCAACAGATGTACCCCACACTCCAGACGTCCCTGTTCACCCCCTGAGTCCCATTTAGACTCGTATCTCTGCCCTTGTTCACATGCTTTAAAACACACAGACACACACACACACACACGCATACACATGCACACTTACACAAGCACACACACACACATGCACACACACACACTCTCACGCACGCACACACACACGCATGCACACACACACACACACAGGCACACACACACTCACACACGCACACACACACTCACACAAGCACACACATACGCACACACACACACACACGTGCACACGCATGCACGCACACACATGCACCCACACACTCACACGCACACACACACGTGCACACACGCATGCACACACACACACACACACTCACACGAATGCACGTACACACACACACACAAATGCACACACACACACACACTCACGCACGCACGCATGTAGACACACACGCACGCACACACACACATACACACACACACACACGTGCACCGCAGGCGTACCCAGCCAGCCGGCAAACTGTCTGAAGTTGACGAGGGACTCCTGGTTCAGGTCGAGCAGGCAGAAGGTGCGGTCAGCCACAGTGTCGGTGTGCAGGCCACACAGCCACGGTGCCAGCAGGTGGTACAGGCTCTTAAACTGCACCCGATCCACCTGGTACTGCTCAGCGTACGGCCCACTGGGGTTGTGCTGCCTCAGGGCCCCGCCCCCGGCACCGCCCACTTCTTTACCCCAGTACAGGTTGATGAAATACTCAGTCTGCAGCACAGAAACACACACAAACCTGCTACAGAGAACACAAGAGAGAACATACTGTACACACACCTGTTATAGAGGACACACACACATACACACACAAACCTGCTACAGAGAACACAACAGAGGACATACTGTACACACACCTGTTATAGAGTTCATACACACACACACACACACACACACACTCACACGAACACACAAACCGGCTACAGAGAACACAACAGAGGGCATACTGTACACACACACCTGTTATAGAGGACATACACACACACACACATACACACATGCACACATGCACACACTAACTACAGAGGACATACACACACACACACACTCACATATGTGTAAATGTGTAAAATAGATAAAAGGAAATCTTGCTTGGAGATGAACTGTCAGTGATCAGGGAGGCCTGCAGGTGGCGCTGGTGCCAGGCATCTGAAAGCTATCTAGCAGCTCCACTGAGCTCAGATTCATTACATTACATCTATAAGAACTTATGAGTGTGAGAACAGGCCATTCAGCCCATCTAGCTCTTACCCAGTGTAACTTACAAACTGAAGCAAATAAGAGCAGCTATAGTTTTAGAGATGACTAGACTCTTATGGCCAGCAACACTGCAAGCAAGAAGTACGGGGATCAACTCTATTATTATAAAATATCTTCAGATTCCCATTCAGTCAGCATTTCTGGTGAGAAAGATCTGAGATCTGTAGAAGTGCAGTGACAGGAAATATCATCCAGCACCCCCAGCCACAACCCAGCACTCTCCGAGTATATCACCCAGCACCCCCAGCCTCAACCCAGCACTCTCCGAGTATATCACCCAGCACCCCCAGCCATAACCCAGCATTTTCAGAGAATATCACCCAGCACCCCCAGCCTCAACCCAGCACTCTTAGAGAATATCACCCAGCACCCCCAGCCACAACCCAGCATTCTCAGAGAATATCACCCAGCACCCCCAGCCACAACCCAGCATTCTGAGGATATCACCCAGCACCCCCAGCCACAACCCAGCATTCTGAGAATATCACCCAGCACCACCAGCCTCAACCCAGCGCTCTGAGAACATCACCCAGCACCACCAGCCTCAACCCAACGCTCTGAGAATATTACCCAGCACCCCCAGCTGCAACCCAACGCTCCGAGAATATCACCCAGCACCCCCAGCCTAAACCCAACGCTCCGAGAATATCACCCAGCACCCCCAGCCTGAGCTCACTGTGAGCCCAGAAGGTGCTGAGTACAAAGGATCACCTCTAACCTTGAAAAGGTCGTAGACATCCGCCAAATCTTCAGGGGACAGGGACACGTCAGCAGAGACCACCCTCAGCTGCGGGACGGGGGGAAAGACTTTATTAAAGCGGGTCCACAGGCCAGGGATTTCATCAGTTTAGCAGCATAGAGACACGTGTGTGTGTATGGCTGTGTGTGTGTGTGTGTGTGTGTAAGTGTGTCTGTGTGTGTGTGAGTGTGTTTTCTTTTCTTTTTAACCTTTATTTACCCAGGGTAGGTTCGCTGAGCACGGATGCTCTTTTGCAGGAACGCCCTGCTTCACACTCACACACATTCACACCTGGGAGCTCCCCAATACAACCACAATCCTATGTTGTTGGCCACTGAGCAGCTCCACTGGAGGGAGAGAACACTTTTTTAGCCAATTAACACAGGGGATGATTAGGTGGCAAGTTTTTGCGAGAGCCAGATCTGGGATTTTAGCCAGGACACCGGGGAACCCCCTACTCTTTCAGAATAGTGTCAGGGGATCTTTAATGACCACAGTGAGTCAGGACTTCAGTTTAACGTCTCATGGGGTTTATTTGACCAGAGGGAAGACTGCCCCCTGCTGGCACACCAACACCACTTCCATCAGCAACTCAGTATTCCCTGGTGGTCTCCCATCCAAGTACTAACCAAGCCCACACCTGCTTAGCTCCAGCCAGTCGGTGTGCGTGTGTGTACGTGTGTGTGCGTGCGACTCACAGTGTTCTCCTTGGCGGTGTCCTCATGTGCCTGTAGAACTTGGATCCTGTGTCTGCATCTTAACCTTTCCACCTGCTGCACTGTCAGATCACCAAACTTCTGTACAAGGTCAGAGAGGAAGAGAGAGGGAGAGATGGACAGAGGGAGGAAGGGAAAGAGGGAGAGATGGAGGGAGGGAGGCAGAAGAATGGAGAGAGAAACAGGAGACAGAAAAAGTTATGCTTTTTAATGCTTGATAAAAAGGACATTTTCTCCATTGGGAACAACAGTCAAACTGAAGTAAAGAAAGAGCTTTGTCATTGGCAGGATTCAAACTCGCAAGTCCCAGGTCCCCAGTGCTTTTTCCTAATTTCAACTCAAGAAGTTTCTGTTCCAGGACACAACCAACAAATGAATGATTCTTTTATCCACTGAAAAGACTCACTGGTACTTATAATCCCACTGGGAGAAAGGTCACTGTATTTGCTGCACTGGTTTGTACACGGCTAACAGGAAGTACTGCCCAAATAAGGCCAGGTGAGGGCGGGGTCTAACCTCATAGGAGTCTCTGATGAGGTCACTGATCTGAGTTCCCTCCACACCCGCCTCTCCGTCCTCCGGTGAGCCCTGAGGCCCGGGGACAGGGTCCTCCTCATGCCTTACCTGATCCAGGAAACTGCAAACCGAGAAACACACACACACATACCCAAACACACACACACACACACACACACACACACACACCCAAACACGCACACGCACACCCAAACACACACACACCCCCCCAAACACACACACACACACACACACACACACAAACAGACACACACACACTCATTGTGACTTTTTCATGGGTTGAAGTTTTTTGTTTTATTCCTGCTAGAGTGTAGTTATTTTAAAGATCACAGAGCATAAGTACCTGTTTCCACTTCAGCAATACAGACCCACATATTCCCTCACTCCATTGTTCTGTCACTCCTCCCCCCTCCCTCTCTCTGTGTCTGCTCCCTCCATCAAGTTCTGCACTCACCTCCCTCCCTCCCTCCCTCCCTCCCTCCACTGTATCCCCCCCAGGCAGGTGGGGTCTAACCTGGAGAGAATCATCAGCACGTGCCCGTCGTCCGAGCTGGCACACAGCGCTGGTGCGTTGGCGTCCAGCACCGCCAGGCCCAGCTGGAAGATGGCCTTGATCCCGTGGAAGAAGAAGCAGTCGATCACGCACACGGCGCAGCGGAACGCCATCACGCTGACAAAGAGCGTGAGGAACCATGACAACGAGACGGACGAGAGCGGCGCCAGGTCGGAGATGTGCTCGGCCAGCAGAGGCAGCCGCTCCCGAATCAGCTCCTCAAACACAGACTGGTCCACCTGCGCCCCTGCAGCCCGCAGAGAGGAACGCACCTGTTCACACACTCACGCAGGTATGTACACACACACTCACGCACACACACACACACACACACACACACACACACACACACACTCACGCACACACACACACACACACACACTCACGCAGGTATGTACACACACACTCACGCACACACACACTCACGCGCACACACACACACACGCACACACACACACACTCACGCACACACACACGCACCGAAGCACACACACACGCGCACACACACGCAGCGAAGCACACACACGCGCAAACACACACACACACGCAGGTATGTACACACACACACACGACACACACATGCACACACACACGCAGGTATGTACACACACACACACGACACACACATGCACACACACATGCAGGAACGTACACACACACACGCATGTACGTACACACACGCGCACACACACGCACCGAAGCACACACACGCAAACACACACACACACGCAGGTATGTACACACACACACTCACACACACACGCACACACACACGCACCGAAGCACACACACACGCAAACACACACCCACACGCAGGTATGTACACACATACACACGACACACACATGCACACAAACATGCAGGAACGTACACACACACACGCATGTACGTACACACACACACACACGACACACACATGCACACACACATGCAGGAACGTACACACACATACGCATGTACGTACACACACACGCGCACAGGTATGTACACACACGCAGGTATGTACACACACACAGGCACACACATTATGCACACACACACACACACACACACAGGTATGCACACACACATACACACACACACACACACACACACACACAGGTATGCACACACATTATGCACACACACACCCACACGCACTGTTTCTAATTTCCTTCTACACGATAGTCACATTTATCTGTATAACCTTCAGGTAACTTTGTTTCTTTTTATCTTAAATTAGAGTTTGACATCATGAAGAAAGCAGGGTTGTATGTAAGCGTTGAGTTTGACATCATGAAGAAAGCAGGGTTGTATGTAAGCGTTGAGTTTGACATCATGAAGAAAGCAGGGTTGTATGTAAGCGTTGAGTTTGACATCATGAAGAAAGCAGGGTTGTATGTAAGTGCTAAGTTTAACTGCGCACCGATAACCCTGCGGTTGAAGTAATCGGGCAGCATCCTCTCACACACAGCCACCAGCAGCCAGAATGCGTCCTCCTCCCGACAGTACAGCAGGAACACAGAGGCCAGGATGTTCATGGACTACAGATAGAGAGAGAGAGAGAGAGAGAGAGAGAGGGAGAGGGAAGGAAGGAGGGGGGGAGAGAGAGAGAGAGAGAGAGAGAGAGAGAGGGGGAGAGAGAGACAGAGGGAAGGAGGGAGAGAGAGAGAGGGGGAGAGGGAGGGAGAGAGAGGGGGAGAGAGGGGGAGAGAGAGAGAGAGGGAGGGAGGGAGAGAGAGAGGGGGAGAGAGAGAGAGAAGGGGGACAGAGAGAGAGAGGGGGGAGGGAGAGAGAGAGATAGAGGGAGAGAGAGAGGAAGGGAGGGAGAGGGAGAGAGAGAGAAAGGGAGAGAGAAAGCGGGAGAGAGATTGAAAGAGAATAAAAATTGAATAGGTCAGAACAGAAAGGAAGAGGGAGGGGTGGGAAAGGGACAGAGAGGAGATTGAGTTTTTAATCTAAGGTTTATTGAACAGTTCTTTCTGCTTCTTTACTACAGACGGGCGGGGGGACAACAGTGGGGGCCTGCGGGATAGCTGTGGGGGGTGGGTACCTGGCAGTAGCCGATTTTGGGGTTGCGGTGGGCGTAGGCGGTGAGCACGCGGCGCAGAGCGGAGATGCCGGCCTCGTTCTGGAAGGCTGGGTGGTCCGGGAGCGAGCGGTGCAGGTCCCGCTCGATCTCCTCCGTCGCCAAGCTGCTCCGGCCCATCGCCTGCTCCAGCAGATTACCGTAGTAACCTGGGTGGCCCCGCACCTCCGAGGTGGTATCTGCGTTTCAATCAGGGGCAGGGTGTAACTAAGCAACCTCCCATCCCAAAATCAGAGAGTAACTAAGCAACCTTTCATCCCAAAATCAGTGTGTAACTAAGCAACCCTAAATCCCAGAATCAGAGTGTAACTAAGCAACCTTCTATCCCAAAATCAGACTGTAACTAAGCAACCCTATATCCCTAAATCAGAGTGTAACTAAGAAACCCTATATCCCTGAATCAGAGTGTAACTATGCAACTTTCCATCCCGAAATCAGTGTAACTAAGCAACCTTACAAACCAAAATCAGTGTAACTAAGCAACCTTATATGATAACATAACATAACATAATGTAGGACGAGAACAGGCCATTCAGCCCAACACTGCTCGTCTATCCCCACCACTAAACTGTACTTAATGCTTAGTTTACCTAAAAGCTAAATAGTATCTAACACTGTATCAAGCCGGGCCTTGAAAACCCCCAGTGTTTCTGCCTCCACTACATGTCCAGGCAAGCTATTCCACACATTGAATACTCTCTGTGTGAAAAAATATTTCCTAACGTCTGTGTGAAATTGACCCTTTGCCAGTTTCCATTTATGCCCCCTCGTTTTGCTAACCAAACTCAACTTGAATAATTTCCTGTAGTTCACTTTGTTAATCCCTTTAATAAATTTAAAAGCCTCAATCATATCTCCCCTTTTACTAAGCTTGAAAAGTCCAAGCAGCTCAAGCCTTTCCTCCCAACACTTATCTTTTATACCCGGAATCAATCTGGTTGCCCGTCTTTGAACCTTTTCCAGCGCCTCTATATCTTTCTTGTAGTACGGTCCCCAAAACAATATCTAAGTGTAACTAAGCAACCTTCCATCTCAATCATAACTCCGTAACCTTAAATTTCTGACTTTCAGCATAACTATCTCACCATACTAATGAACATTCAGCAGCACCAGCCTTTACTGCAACTGCTCAGACTGGCCAAATAATGTGACCAGCCACCAGTCCCAGCACTGCAGATAGAGAGTCAATCCACCAGCAGGTTAAAAAAAAGAAGAGAAAGTTTGTTGTTTCTGGTCCACTTCTCATCTGATGGATAAATATAGCGCAAGGACAGGAAGTGAAAAAGAACAGCAGAGCAGAGAGAACCCTAGCCCCCCACCCCCAACCCCCCAACCCAACCCCCAAACCCAACCCCTCACAGGCACAGGCCAACCCCCCGATACCTGTCCCCCAGCCCAAACCCAACCCCCAAACCCAACCCCTCACAGACACAGGCCAACCCCCCGATACCTGTCCCCCAGCCCAAACCCCACCCCTCACAGACACAGGCCAACCCCCCCCATACCTGCCCCCCAGCCCAAACCCCACCCCTCACAGACACAGGCCAACCCCCCCCATACCTGCCCCCCAGCCCTAAACCCCCCAACCCCCCTCACAGACACAGGCCAACCCCCTCGGTACCTGCCCCCCCACCCCCAAACCCTGCCTACCTGATACTGTCATCCACAGCTCCCCCCGCAGGCTCTCTGGGATCCCCATGGCAACCAGCTTCTGGATCTTCTCCGTGCGGAACATGTGCACGCCACGCCCAAACTCAGAGAAATGCTCCTCCCACAAGCGCTCCCTCACACCCTCCCCCGACTGCAGACACACACACCGT